>CM028363.1:49220611-49820611 GCA_016624345.1 Platycodon grandiflorus
TCCCTTTCTTTCCTTCTTCCCCTCCCCTCTCCCTTCTCTCCTTCTTCCCCTCTCCCAAACCCACCCCCTTGAAAAAAATTCGTCGATTTTTTTTCAAGACTGAGCTACCGAGGGTTGTTCGGTAGCCTAGTCCCGAACAAAAAATCGACGAATTTTTTTTAAGGGTTTCAAAGAGGAGGGAGGAGAAGAAAAAAAATGAGGGAAGAAGGGAGAATGAGGGAGATGAGGGGAGGCTGCCATGAGGGAGAGGGGGGTTTCCTGCCCGTGTGTAGGGGGGGTTTAGTTTTAGAGTCAAGAAAAAAAGGGGAATGAGGGAGAGAGGGGAGGCTGCCGGAAGGGGGAGGGGAAGGGGAAAGGAAGAAGAAGAGAAAGGGGAGGCTGCCTGCCGTCCATGTGTGTGTGGGGGGGTGGAGGGTTGGGTTAGGTTTAGAAAAATGAATTATTTAGGCAGGGGTAAAAAAAGAAACATGGGGTGGTGTATTTAGATATTACGTTGGTGTAAAAATTTTATGGTGTATTAGGAAGATAAGTGTATTAATATGAAAAGGTGGAGCAAATAGCGCCACTCTACAAAAATGTTTAACATTGTATACCTTTTTCAAAGCTTTAAAATTTCAAAGGTTCAAAATTTAAAGGAAAAAAATAAAAAAAAGGTGTCTTGTCCTTCATTTGGTGCCTTCCCCGATGACATGGTGGTTTAACACTATTGAATATTTGTCGTGTAAAAATATATTTAATTTTCAAATACATAGGATAAGCATGAGTACATGTTTAGACTTGCTCGAAAAAATATAATATGTTGAAGTACAAGCAAGTTTGCTTGAATGTAGCATCGTATCAACTTAACTCAAAAAATAAATACATAAATAAATAAATATAACTATGTGTTATGGATAAAGTGTCCATGTCTTGATATTTGTGCCCCATGTCGTGACCAATTCTAGAAGACCTCCCTTCGTATCTAACGTTGAGCTCGAAGCTATTGACAAACACGATTTGGAAAGAAAATGAATGAAAACTTTATGGAATTGAATTTGATCCACTATTACAAAAGTTCTTAAGGGTTGTTTGACTGTTTCGCTACCCCAATTCAATAGCTTGGAATTGGATTTGGGGCCTCTAATACCAATTCTGTTGTTTGGATGTAAAAAAAAAATTAAAATTGGAATTAAATTAGAATTCTAAAGATCTCAATTCAATAAATTAAATTCCACACAAAAAGTAAATAATTGCAATACCAAATGATGGTTCAGTTTCTTGTTGTAGTTAACAATGTCCATTTACTGACTGACCGCTAGCAAATATCCGGCACCAAGCCAACGCAGCCGACACCACGCCGTCGCCGCCAGCACAACGCCGCCAACGCCAGTACCATGTCGCCGATAATCTCCACACTGAGAAATCTCTGGCATATCACTAGAGACCAACTAACCTTATCGGCGACGCATAGGGGTGGATCAACTGGCCTTACGTGCGGACCCTAGTTTCTCTAAATCAAAAGATAAAGGGTAGCGTCCCCATCTCTAATTCGAACCCCTCTACCGTAATAACTTCGCCGGTGACATCCTGTAATAATTCGCCTCAAACACCTTCATCGAAATAACTTCGTCGGTGACATTCTGAAATAAACCACCGGTAACACCATTAGAGAAAAAGGATGAATAGAGTATGAACAACACCAGCCTCTCAACTCTCACCTCTCACTTCTCACCGGAGACCTGTTGAACTTTGTTTCCCCGACAAGATCTCATGAATTGAAAGTTATAATAGTTTGGAGAAAGGGGAAACGGTGGAGATACTGGATAATGATAAAGTTGATTAGTTGTAGAGTAATGAAGAAGAAGAGGGAGGGGAAGGGAGGCTGCCTACCGTCCATGTGTGTGTGTGTGGGGGGGGTTGAGTTAGGTTTAGAAAAATGAATTATTTAGGAAGAGGTAACAAAGGAAACATGGGGTGGTGTATTTAAATATTAGGCTGGTGTAAAAATTTTATGGTGACTGTATTAGGAAGATGTGTGTATTAATAGGAAAAAAGTGGTGCAAATAGCGCTACTCTACAAAAATGATAACTTTGTATACCTTTTTCAATGATTTAAAATTTAAAGGTCCAAAATCTGAAGAAAAAAAAAAAAGAAATGTGTTCTTGTCATTCATTTGGTGCCTTCCACGATGACATGGAGATTTAACACTACTAAATATTTGTCGTGTAAATATATTTTTAATTTTCAAATACATAGGCTAAGCATGAGTCCATTTTTAGACTTGCTTGAAAAAATAAAATATATTAAAGTACGAGCAAGTTTGCTTGAATGAAGCATCATATCAACTCAACTCAAAAAATAAATACATAAATATATAAATGTAACTATGTGTTATGGATAAGGTGTCCATGTCTTGATATTTGTGCCCCATGTCGTGACCAAATCTAGAAGACCTCCCTTCATAGCTAACGTTGAGCTCGATGCTATTGACAAACACAATTTGAAAAGAAAATGGATGAAAACTTTATGGAATTGAATTTGATCCACTATTACAAAAGTTCTTAAGGGTTTGTTTCACAGTTTCACTACCCCAATTCAATAGCTTGGAATTGAAATTGGGACCTCTAATACCAATTTTATTGTTTGGATGTCAAATTAAATTAGAATTCTAAAGATCTCAATTCAATAAATTAAATTCCACACAAAAAGTATATAATTACAATACCAAATGATGGTTCAGTTTCTTGTTGTAATTAACAATGTCCATTTACTGACTGACAACTAGCAAATATCCAGCACCAAGCCAACGCAGCCGGCACCACGCCGTCGCCGCCAACGCCAGTACCATGTCGCCGATAATCTCGACACTGGGAAATCTCTGGCATAGCACTAGAGACCAACTGGCCTTATCGGGCACGCAAAGGGGTGGATCAACTGGCCTTACGCGCGGATCCTAGTTTCTCTAAATCAAAAGATAAAGGGTAACGTCCCATCACCAATTCGAACCCCTTTACCGTAATAATTAACTTCGCCGGTGACATCCTGTAATAATCCGCCACGAACACCTCACCGAAATAACTTCGCCGGGGACATCCTGAAATAACCGCCGGCAACACTATTAGAGAGAAATGATGAAGAGAGTATGAACACAGAACACCTGTCTCTTACCTCTCACCGGATACCCACCGAACTTTGTTTCCCCGACAAGATCTCATGAATTGAAAGTTATAATGGTTTAGAGAAGGGGGAAACAATGGAGAGACTAGATATGATAAAGTTGATTAGTTGTGGAGTAATGGATAAGATGTGGATTCTAGATATGTTTATATTTTTACTTTTTCTTTATTGAGAATTCAGGGGGTGCAATTGTATAAAATTGAAATGTGAAGGTGAATTAGAATTTTAAAATAAATTTAGAATTGTATTTCAATTTTATGACCTATCCAAACCGTGAAATTGTAATTATATAGAATTATAAAATATAATGTCATGCTTTGAAATTGAAATTGGATGAACAATTTGAGCTCCACGGAATTCAAATTGAGCTTCCAATTTCAATTCCAAGCTATGGCATTGGGATTCCCAAACATACCCAAATTACAATTGAATTCCATAAAATTACAATTATCATTGAATTAACTACATCCATCGAAACGAACCCTTAGACCTCAATAACATAATGAAGATCTAAGAGAGAAAAACTATCCTTAAATTGGGTTTTGTATCTGATAAGTGTTTTCAACCAATTGAGGGACTAGTTTTTTTAAATAAAACTGAAAGTACATTTTGTGCACAAACATATAGTATAAAATTTTCAAGTAATATATATATATATATATATATATATATATATATAAAAGTTGGTGAGGATGCCTTAGGTTATGACACCTCACCGATCTTTGAATTTCTCTCAATTCTCAAGCTCCAAGTAAGCTTAACGTTTGAAGTGAGATGACTTTTTATTTTAAGGTCATTAGCTAATAATTATACCTATAGGTTTAACAATAGATATTACTATTAGATAATACCTAATACCTTCTTCTAATTAATATTATTATTAGGTGATACCTTCTTCTAAGTATAATAGGAGAATAGCTTTAGGTATTGGTAAGGAAAAATATAGAAAACAAAACAAAATAATATTATCGATAGGACTTGAACCCACACCCTTTTAAATATGAATATATTCCTTAAACCAAGTCAACCAAATATATTATATGTAAAGATATTAAAAAGATATTAAATTATTCTATAAATTAATTTATATTATTAACCAGCAAAGTTTTATTTTTATAAATGTTACTCTCTCCATGTCAAATTATGAGTCTCATATTCTTATTTAAGATGCCCTAAAATAATGTCTATAATATGTGATACATAATTACATATCAACAAAAAATTAAATCAGTTCATTCAAAATTGATGCTCTTTTTTTTATATATGTGTAAATTTTCTTTTTCACACTGATAGTGTATAAAAAAATGTAAATATGGTATCCAACTAAACATTTTCTAATCATTAAATGATCTTCAAAAATTATTTTAAGAAATATAATAATATTCAATCCTTAAACAATTCTCTTTTGTTTAGAAAAAATTATCTTTCTTCAATATGTCCCAAAGTAAATATTTTATTTTTAATTTTGTAAAAATTCTTCAAATATATGTCTAAATTATTTTTATTAAGTGCAAGATGAAAAAAAAAAAAGAAACACAACAATTTGATATCATTAAATGATACTTAAAAAATAAAAATAAAATGTATATAAACGAAAATACATATATTGACCACCAATAAAAAATATTATTCAAAAACTAAAATACTATAATAAAAGATCACCGGCCAGTTTGTATATATCGACAATACTTAATTTTTGTCAAACATTACAAACGCTTATATTCAATAATGATAATTTTTTTCAAAAATATATCAATTAATCTCAAAATCAAATTAAACCAATGCGCTAGTATATATATATATATATATATATATATATATATATATATATATATAAAGGCAAGAAATTGCTGTAAATTATTTATAGAACTATAAATAATATATCAATTGTAAATTATTATTACAATTTCCAAAAACCATTATTCGAAAGAATCAAAACTTCATATTTTATAGAACTATTGACTTAACTTTTATTTTCGACATGACTTTTGTGATAAATCTCATCCCAATAGTTTTTATTATCAAACATAAATGGGCATAAGAAATGGGAAAATATATCAAAATTTTGACCTCTTTAACCTAAAACCCTATTATTATTTTCCATAATTCATGTCAAATACCAATAAATGACAAAATTTTCAGTCAATTGAATATATTTAATTCCATAGGATTGTTTATAATAATTTAAATTAAGGGGATAGCTAATTAATATATATAAAAATGGAAGATGCAAGTAATAAAAATGATTTAAATTTACTCCATGAGAATATAAATATTTATTTTAGGATGAGTATAATTAGAGCCGGCAAAATCAGTCCAGTCAATAGACTGGCCCAGTCAGCTTGATGTTTGCATGGGTTAAGATTCAATATTTGGAAGCCCAAAAAAATACAGTCTTTTGGTCCGATCCAATAGGGCCGATGAATCAATTGGGTTGGGTCAAAAAAGCCCGAAACATTTTGGGCTAGCCTGGCCCGACTCATTCTTCACTCAGTAAACAAAAGTAAACAAACAGTCAAACAACAGCAGCACACGACACTCACACGACTTGCTCAAGACTCAACAGTTTATGATTGCTTGTATTCATTTCACTGGAGTTGTTCAACAATTGTTCCCTTTTGTTTCTTGAGGTTGGGAATACAAACGAACCGTGGGATTAAATTTATGACGTTGGTTTAGAGTTTTGGAATATTAAATATCCTTAGAATCTGATTCTTGTACATTTTATCCTCTCTCGAAGCTATGAGTAGAAAGTACTTCAATATTTAATTTATTGATTAATTTTTCTTTCTCTTTACTTGCAATAAGGAATTAATAATATTTATTTATCTTTTCTATCTTACAGAATCGAATGCACAAGAAGTGCATGAAATACAATTTTACTCCTTGTGAATTGTTTCTTTTTGCATATTTATTTAACTTGATTTGTAGACTCAATTATAATTTTAAAATAGTTTATTTATTTTTCCAACTAGGGCTTTTTGGCCCGATGGGCTTTGGTGGGTTGGACTGGGCTTGACTTTTCTTAGGTCCTAGGAAAATTGGGGCCGGCCCGGCCCAGCCCAATATTAAGTATTCGCCCGGTGGGCTTGCATTGGGTTGACCCAGCCCAATCCATTGCTAGCTCTAAGCATAATATGTAAGAGTATAGGGGGGAATGCACGTGCGGCCCCCGCGGAATCATCGAGATTTTGAGTCAAAAGATGTCGCGCACATGTAAGACCTCGACCCTATTTGCAATACTTTGGGTCCTTCTTTGTATGATACATCATCTTAATGTGTGGTTATCATGTTAGACTTATTTGTTATATTTAATTGAATAACATATTAATGGATTCATGCCTTGATTTTTTTGTTGCACTTCATAGTTGCACGTGCTGTTAACTTAGTTATGCTTTAGAAGTTTGATTTAATCCTTGTAAATATTCGTTGTTATAATGCATTGTACTTCTAGCTTTGTTATGTGTTGTTTCGGTTGAGTTTCAAAATGTTTTAAACTTGATTGGGAGTTAGGATTATTTGGGAATACTTAGTAAACATTTTGTTTTGACCTTAAGATAGAAAAAGATACACACAAAAGCATGGATACATGCTTAAAATCAGAATTCTACCTATCCAAATACCTTGTAGTAATTTAGCCATAGATTGGTGTAGAAAACTTGAATTTGCAAACCATTTGATTCTGTGTAAACTACACTTAAAGGGCTTTCCATCGATATATTATTTGTAATTTTTGGACGTGTAGATTATCCTAGACATGTCTTTAAAGTTAGCTAAAAATCAGAACATGTGATATCTTAAGTGATTCTTTGACTTGTTGACCAATTGACTCATTTCCTTGACTAAAGATAGGCAACATCTTGAGACCCTTTGACCACTCTTTTCTCTACCTTATCAGACCATAGGAGACCCAAAGACTCTCCATTTTCAGCCCCTTCCACCGTGCAAACATAGGGAGAAAAGAAGAGAGAGTCTAGATAGAGAGTAGTGAGATAAAATAATGATAATATCTTGAGCTTCACTTGTCCGATCGACGATCCGTCTTCACCGTTGCAAAGATCTTGACTAGAGGATCATTCTTCACTGATAGCATGCTGATTTCCATGGTTTGATTTCATCAAGAGGTAAGTAACTATAATATTTTCTATATTTATGAGTTGAATTGGGAGAGTAAATCATGTAGGTTGTATTAGATGATGATCCTTGTGTTGATTTCTTGGAAGAAATGTGTTATTAGTTACGCCTAATGATATTTTGTTATCTTAAGTTACTGATTTAAGTTGGAAATGTAATGGGGGAAAGACATGATGATTTTTGGAAGCCAAATGCTTAGTTCTTGAATTGAGATTTGTCACTGTTTTAAGGCATGTTGTCGAATTTACTGGGAAAAATTCGTCCATGAGAATTATCAAAATTTTTGATATGCTTTACATTTATATGTTTTGTATCATTCTATAAATTTTCGTAAATTTTAGAGGTCGGGAAGTATCTCGTTTATGTTGTGTTTTATCACTGCGCAGAGTAGACTGTTTCTGGAAATTCTGGGTTGTAATTCCAACTTTATGTGGTTGCATGTGGATGAATATTAGTCCAAATGGATTGTTTCAAAATGGTAAATTGTAATTTGGGATGTCTATTTTCTGGATATGTAGGATTCATCATATTTAGACTTGTGTAGAATATTTGGTGAATATTATAATAACGCTGCGCAGAATTGAATTACTTGTTTCGTTGACAGAAATTTCTGGATATTGGTTTAGAACTGAAATGAGCAGATTATGGTGATTATAGTTCCAATTAGAATATTTTAAAGTGGTAAATTATAGTTCAAGATGTCTAGTTTATAAATATGAAAGAATGATAATATTTGGATTTTCATAGAATATTTGGTGAATTTAACGGCACGGCTGCGCAGTGCTGAATAAGTATCGTTGTTGTTAGTCTCCAAGAATTAGAGACTCGTTGAGTTGCAATTGTTGTTATTGTTAAACATTGAGTATTAGTAACTCGCTGGGATTTTGTAAGAAGTTACTCGCGATGAACTTGCGAGATTTATATGGGTGGTAAACACACCAAATATGGGTATTGCGATTAATGTTGTTAATTAGAGACGATACTGCAGTTCGTTCCGATGTTTCAAAAAATGGGTTATGACTCTAGCGGAGTCGACATGAGATAATATATTTATATTAAATACTATACGAGTGATACAAGCTATATACTAGTCATGACTGACTCTGGCGGAGTCGAATAGGACATAATGAATAAACGTCGAATAATGTGATGAAATTATTAATGAGTACAATTGACTCTACGGAGTTGAGTAGTGTGTAATATAATTTCCTATATAACGTATAATAGTTTTCTGCGAAGTGGGATGATGAATTGTTGGGTTTATGACTCAGTAGAGTTTTGACCCTGGTTGACTTAGTCAAACATTAGTTGACTATGAGTTAAGTTGAATAAGTTGAAGTATACGATGATAAAAATATGTGATATATTATGATGCGCATGAGATGGAAGATATTGTGGGATGATAGGATACTTAGAGATCCTGAATTTAGCGTAACTATTATGCCTTAATTAATGGTTGTAAGTACGAGTAGACTTATCTATGTGGGGTTATGAGTTTTTGTACATGTGAGAAACATGTTACTTTATTTTGGGATTAGGAATGAATAGCCTATCCTTGTGTTATATAGGTTCCACATAGTGGACATTGTTTAGCAGTTGATTATACGGTATAAATATCTTACGTTGTGGTTATGTGTGTGTGTCGAACTATCACAGACACTGTTGGATTGTTGAATTGTACAATAGACCTACTTTGCTTATTGTCTTGTTTTGTTTATATGTTCAATGATTATGGACATGATGTGATTGTTCTAGTATGAGATATGGCAATCATCCTACTTTGATGATTGATTGTGTGTTTATTATTTACAAGCACATTAAGTTGATTTGATATGTGATTCAATAGAACACATGATGATTTGTTGATAATGACGAGTAAATATTTACTTGTGCATTGCATTGAGTCCAGTTGGCATTTATTAACCAGTCAAGGTAGGGCGACATATAGCCTTGACAAATCAATGTTTGGAATCGCTATAAGTCGCCGTACCAGAGTTCACACACACCTCATCTGTTAGCCGCAGGTAGGAGGTAGCCCCATTGTTGTTGCAATACGCGTAACTTTAGTTGCTAAAACTCGATAGGTTTTCGGGGAGACCCGGTAGGTTCGGGGATGTCGATACATCATAGACGAGTATCGATACACGTTGGTTATTTTGTGTATTGCAGGAGCAACATAAAGATGGATAAAGAGAAATGATATCCTTTATTATATGATTTATTTACACGCACTTATGTAAACATCAAAGTACTATATGTTTAATGTGAGTTGTATATCAAAGATGATATTACATGTTCAGTTGTGGTGCATAAATGCTATTACCATGTTACTATTATCGCTTGAGCATTATGCCATATCATGTAGTTGCATTAGGGTTTTGGTTTACTGTTGCATTCATACTCATAGCACACAATACATTATAGTGGCTTATGAGGTCTTTTAGACTCACCCAACAAATTCCTCAGTTTGCAGGTTGTAAATTCTAGCGCTATGAGACTGGAGACTGGAGAGTTGGAGTTTAGCAAGTTGTATTTATATTTATATTTATGTTTCATAGTACAGTGAGAACGATGGTTGATGTAAAGTTATGTAAACTTTACTTTGGGTAGAATTGTCTTATGATGTAAATTAATTATATTTGTGGTAGTCGACATATGTATGTCGTGCTTGTGTATAGTATTAATAGTAATTTAATTTCTTTCTCGAGCACGTTTTGGCTTGTGGTTACTGTTTGTTTTTTTTCCTTGGCATGTTATGGCCGATGAAGTTGTTGTTTATTTTTCCCAAGTCTTAGGCTTGTGGTTTGTAAGTTGGATTCCGGCTGTAGTGTCGTCAATGAATTGTTTTTATTAAAACATGTTTTTTATTTAGTATTCCGCTGCATTATTTTTGGTATGAGCTTTTGTGGCTCGCTTTTATCAGTTGATTCAATTAGTTATGTTTTTGGCGCACCGAGTTGGGATTCAACATCGGATCTTGAATTCGGGTTGTCACAGCACGTGACCTCCAGTCAAAGGTCAAAAGGAAGTGATTGCCTTGCACGGGTCTATCAGGCCGCAAAGTATTTTCTCTCGAGTTGGGTGAAAATGAGAAATGTACAAGCTGTCGGTGCGGTTGAGGCATGGAATCATGCAGACTTCCTGTGCAGAAATTATGTGCTTAACGGATTGTCAGATCTGTTATATAATGTGTGTAGCCCAAAGAAAAATGCTAAACAACTGTGGGATTCTCTTGACAATAAGTATAAAACCGAGGATGCAGGTGCAAAGAAGTTTATTGTTGGTTGTTTTCTTGACTACAAAATGTTTAACTCTAAAATCGTTCAAAGTCAAGTGGAGGAACTGCAGTTGATTTTGCATGAGATTCATGCAAAAGGGATGGCCTTTAGTGAGTCTTTCCAAGTGGATGCAATAATTGAAAAATTGTCACCAGCATGGAAAGATTTCAAGAAATATCTGAAACATAAGCACAAAGAGATGAACGTTGAAGCACTTGTTCTCCGTCTTCACATTGAGCAAGACAATAGGGCTGCCGAAAAGAAATTGTTTGGTACTGTAGCAACTAGCAAGATAAACTGTTTGCTAGGGATGTTGGCTGATACTGGTTTGTGGCATCGACATTTATAGGTACTTGACCAGTGGATGGTGCAGAGAGTTGATACAATAGATTCAACATACTCAAGAACTGAAGACTTGATCAACATGCAAGTTAAATTAATCAGCTATGAACACGCTTAAAAGAGCTTACACTATATGGTGAAGGAAGAGGCATCATATCCTTGGGCTACTTAAACCAGGCATGTAGTTGTTTGGAATCTGAACAGATTGCTGAGGCTATGGTGAGACAGATATAAGAGGTCGGTTTGGCTGAACATAAGGCACTAGAAAAGCCTGTGGGGGAGGCAAGCCATGTTCTGATCGACGTTCTAGGTCTTGCTGGTAGCTGTTCCATTGGTTGAGAAAACTGGATTTGTGGAGGGTGAGAAGGCATTCCAATGTTTGGTCGTCCAACAGGCAAAAATTGTTGGGAAGGCAATGGAATATATATATAGAGGAGGCTGCTGGGGTGGAACCGCACCGCAGGCCGGGACTGTATTAGCAAATTTGAACAACAGATTGTCAATAAATTTTAGTTCATAAAGAGATTCAAATCAAGCAAATTATTAAACAGAAAAGGTAAACCTACCTGCATCGGCAAGTTAATTAGGAAGAGAGCTTTGAGGAGGACCCATAGGAGCCATTGAAAGCCGAGGAGGCTTTGCAATCAACAAAATAGAATGGAAAGAGTAAGAATAACATATATAGGCATTCATGTGGATGTATGTGAATTTTGTAATTAGGACCGTTCATACAAAAAAATAAAATTAGCATTTGCTCGCTTTAAATGGAATTCAATTGCATCTTCAGGAGAAGTTGAAGATATATTAATTAATTAAATGCTAGAAAACCTATTTTGTAATTATTAGTTAAACAAACAGTCCACAAGGCTCGAAAGAGCTACTTTGACTTTTTAATCGTTAGTATCAAATATGGGGCCTCAATTTTGTCCGTAGTATATATTAAGTATAGCCTTTTGATCCGACAAAACAACTTATATAGCCCTTTGACTAAAAATTAACACTAAGTGGGTAAGGATACTTGGGTGGTCGGTCAATGAATAACAATTCTTACCATTCTTTGCGGTACGTAACAGAAGAATTGATTAAATAATATAGGAGTGAAAATCATCGAGTGTAAATAAAGACCATTTGCGTGTGTCATCGATCGAAACTAAAATGGACTACACTACTCTCAAAGTGTCTCTATTAACTTTATACACAAATTTTGAGAAAGGGATTAAATTTATATAATTTTCTTTCAAATACTCATCTATTATTAGTGGTGTCAAATCAATAGATTACTTTTATTATTTCGTCTCACAATTAACAATAGTATTAGAAACAATTTGCTTAAAAAATCTTTTAAGAAATGAAATGAGAACACTTATTTTAAGATGTCTTAAAATTAAATAGAAAAATAGTATTTATTTTGATGCGTAAGGAATAATAAATTTGTGAGGTACAAAACCAAAATATTATTTGATCATTTATCTGATCAATCTGAAATACCCAATGATAAATCCTCCTAAACTATAAAGCTTCTTGAATCTTTACCAATTTCGCCTACAGGTAGTCAAAATTTAAACATCTCCAAGCCTATACAGATTAATTTCCCAGCAAAATCTCTTCTCTTTTACCCTTATCACTTCAAGATTAAGCAACAAGTAAGGTAATTAAGGCAAACACGCATGAATATAATAAACTATATACATAAGAATATACAAAATCTTCATTACAAATCACCCCTGAAATACGGTCCACTGAGAAACAAGTTAGAGAATGTGCCCCCTCCATTGGGGAAAAGTGTAAGGAAACATATAAGCCCGAGGACAAATCCCCAAGCTATTCTGTCATCTCCCAAAGGCGTAATCTCATCCTTTGCGGGTATTTCTTCTCCTCCTCGGAAGATTGTTGCAAAGAGTCCCCATGCCAAACAAAGGACGCTTCCACTTAGACCACCGATACCTAAAAGGAAGGAAGTGGCAAAAGATAACAAACTAGCAGTGCTTCTACCGAACATAGCTTGAGCAATGCGGCCTCCTTCAAGTCTTCCACATGGCAGCAAGTTCAAAGAAGTCACCACCATTCCTACACAAGAGACTGGGAGTCAAAAATCTTGTTCTGAGACGATATATGAGCGCACTGAGGAAAGTAGCTAAGCTGCATTTGTTTAGAAATAGACCCAATAGACAGTAGCAGCTAGTGAAACGCTAGAGATTGAGAGACTCACCTAAGAGTCCTGCAAAAGCAAGGGGATCGACAGGAACTCCAACTCCTTCAACTGCATATGGTAATACATTGCCTAAATCATCCGTGTAGGGGCCAATGACAAATTGGATGAAGGAAAGCAAAGGGTTATTGTAAAAGAATTGAGGCCTTATATACCTGCAAAGTACAATAAGAGTCAGGTGCACGCAAATATGATAAAGGATTGTCATGTTTGAATGATGGTTTGCAGAAACTTACAATGCATTATCACCCCCATTAAAGCTGCCATCAGCAACAAAAGCAGCTACTGCAAGTATTAGTGAAGTCAGATAAGCACTAGCTGTTCGTGCAACCGGAATGTCAAAAAGAGCCTTCTTGTTTGGAAGGAGAGACTCGTAGTTGTTCATCACCCCCAAGCATCCCGTCCAGCTTGAGGGCACAAGAAAGGATGGGCTGAGTTTAACACCATAGCGTGCTGCTGTTACTCGAGTTGCTATCTGCAATACACACAAAGGTTAAATTGCAAGAGTTACCACGTATACACGCTATAGAGCACAGTACGTGGCATTATAGAAGTCCTTAGTTAAATACTACTCCGTCCCAAGAACTAGTCCCACTTGACAAGTCAAACTTTTTAATATTATACTTTTGCTATATTTCCTTTAATTTGCAACAGCATGACATTTAAATTTTTTTTTTATTATGTGATATGTATTAAAACTGCCAGTTTTTTGAAAAGAAAAAAAATTAGAAAAATAATGTTAGTTTATGGGTTAAAGTTTATAAATGTGAATATTTTCTGGGACAAACAAAAGTAGAAAGTGAGACTATTTTTTGGGATGGAGGTAGCATCATAAGTTTTCACACTATTCACATCGCAGACTTTGAACAAGGAAGTTGATCTTACTCTGAGGCGATGTAAAGATGCATAAATAACTCGATCAGTCGAGATGCACCTAATGGGCTATTGGAAAAAATGTAATATCATCAAGTCTGTACCTCAGAAACTCCCAAAATGGTCAAGAAACCACCAAAGAGAGGCACAACATCTGCTAGGTAGTCATTAAATGTCGCATCCGGCTTCAGAAAGAAGCCGCTCATCAGAGCTATCGTTCCAAAAGTAGTGACGGATAAGGCTACAGCACTAACATAACCCAACGGAGTACTTAGCTTGGTTGACTCAAATTGGAGATCCATCTCTGATTTCGGTTGCACCATACAGACCTTTAACAAAGAATGATTGAGATTAAATGTTCCAAACTTGAAGAAATCAACAAAACAACAAATAATAAAGCACAAAAAGAAAAACAATCAGCAAAGAAACAAACTTTGCAATCATTATATTAATTAGGATGAAAGTGTTCAATAAGTGTTTTCCTATTGGGGTACCTGCTTTGTAATGTCATCAGTTCTTTCCTCCATAAACCATAAAACAACCTCCCTCCCTGCCGCTTCCGATAACTTTTTCTCCAATAAGGGCATTACTTCATCAACGGGTTTCTTCAAATTTCCGATAAAAATTCCTCCATCTCCAAATCTCCTAACGTCCGTTGCAAAAAATGTATTAAAACCGAAGCAATTCTTTAGCTGCCATTGTAACCAAAAACTACTCAGAGTTTAACTTCTTAACATAAAGATAACAAAAATCAATAATACCATTATACAGTTACTGGCTAAAATGTTTTTAAGGGAAAAAGCATTCACCTTGTTAAGATCAAGAGCTTTGAAAGTCTCTTCAACTTTCTCCAATCTTTCCTTCTCTCTAGCCAAACTGTCTCTAATCAATTTAACTAAGAACCCCACAATTGGATCATTACTGCTTTCCAAATCAAGCTCTTTGAGCTTCCTATCAGCCCGCTTTTTTTCCAGCTTTATCGCTGCCTCAATCGAAGGATTACCCATAAACTTCTTGAACTCTTCATCCGTCTTCCAATCCAATTCTTGCTGTACATTTTCCCCTTCACCAACCCCATCCCCACTTTCTTTACTTAATTCTTCACCTTCCAAAGACAGATCTCTGTTCTGGGTATCCACTGTTTCGTGTTCTTTCGAAACAACAGCAACAGATGAAGAAGAAGAAGAAGAAGAAGAAGGGCTGGATTCGTTTTCTTTCTCGGCTTTTACGGAAAAATTGAGTCTGTTGGAGTTGGGAGGGGAGGACAGAGGAAACGAGAGATGGGTGTTCAAATTGGAGGGAAAAGTGGTTATGAGGCGCGGGGTTTTGTTGTTGTGAGGCCATGAAGAACGAGTGTAGGAAGTGGAGAAAAGAGTGGCCATTAATGGAGTGTGGAGAGGATGAATATTGAAGGAAACACAATGTTTGGTGAAATGAACTGAGGACATGATGGAACTATAACAGGGGATTTGGGTTTGAACTGAGGAGAGACAGGGGAGATTGATCTAGAAAGTTAGAGAAATTGGTACAGGTGTATTGGATCATGGAGGTAATGACAAGATCGAAACCCCACAAGATTTTTGAAAATTTTGTGGTGGTGTTGCTACCCTATTTTGTAATTCGGTTAAATACTTTAAATCCACAAATAGTGTAACCATGAATGACAAAATATTTAGTAGTAGTTTTAATTTATCATGTTATATTTATAAAATAAATAGGAAGATACAAAAATGATAATTTTGTATTTTTTTTTCAAAGTTTTAAATATTTAAAGTTTATTTAATTTATTTGGTGTCTTCCTAATGACGTGGTAGTTTAATACTACTGAATATTTATTGTGTAACTATATATTTAATTCTCAAATGCAAAGACTAAGTATGAGTATACTTGTCTAAAACGATAAAATAAGTTGAAGCACGAATAAGTTAGCATCATTACAACTCAACTCAAAAAACTAAAATAAAAATAATAAATATAACTTTGTGTTATGGATAAGGTGTCCATGTCTTGATAGAGAATATTGTGCCCGAATATTGTGCCCCATCCCGTGACCACATCTAGAAGGCCTCCCTTCCCATCTAAAGTTGAGCTCGAAGCTATTTGACAAACACAATTTGATGAAAAAATGGAAAAAAAATTTATGAAATTGAATTCGATCTACTATTACAAATGTTCTTAGATCTCAACAACATAACGAAGATCTAAATGAGTGAAACTGTGAGAGGAAAAACTATCCTTAAATTGAATTTGGTATTTGATAAGTTTTTTCAACCAATTGAGAAACTAATTTTTTAAACAAAACTGAAAGTACATTTTGTGCACAAAACAAACATATATATATATATTAATTTTTTTTTAAAAAAAAAATTCAAGCAAAAGAAAAAAGGCGGCATTTTGAAATCAACCATCGGTTCACTTTTAGAGGCATTGTCTTGTTTTTAGCTAACAAATAATGGATCAACTTGTGTTTTACAACTTGTATGTCTTTTTCTCTTAAACCCACTAATTACAATCGCTGACTAACAAACTTTCAATTGAAGAGATATATACTTTGAATTATTTAAATATTTTTTATTTAATTACTTGTGAAAATAAAACCATGATATATGTAAATTGTACTAAGAGTATTATAAATAACATGTTTTAAGATTTAAAAGAAATAAGTAAATCCTTGTTGAATTTTTATTTGAAAAGACGAAAGTTTAATTAGAAAAAAATAGAATGTAGCTCTTTAATTGGAATGTAACTTTTTTCCCAAGTCATTTGAAGTCTTACCTCTATATGTTTAATTTATGTATGGATGCTTAAATGTACGTACGTATAGTTGTTTAAAAAAAAAAAGAGTAATCATACTCCTTCAATCTCCTCCTCCTATAAACATCTAATTTTATTGCACAAAGAAATATAGAATTATTATTTTAAGTATTGAGAGTTACTCCTTTCTTCGTTCTTCTTTCTTTCTTTCTTTCTGCCCTCTCTCGGCCGAAGCACTGCCCACAATATCTCCCCGACAAAAATGAAGTTGCGACTGAGATCCCTCGAAACCAAAGAAACCCAAAGAATCGAAATCCCACACTCTAGCTCTCTCCCACACCTCAAACAACTCATCTCTCAATCCCTTCATTCTCTTTCCCCACCTTCTTCAATCCATCTCTCCCTCAATCGCACAACCGAGCTCGTCAGCTCCTCGCCGGACGAATCAATTCAATCTCTTGGCGTTACATCCGGCGACCTCATCTACTTCACTACTAATCCTAATGGGTTTTCACGAAATCCCCAAACCCTAGCCCCCAATTTCAATGAAGAAGGGACTCGAGTTTCACAGTCGGTGAATCGTCTATTGGATACCCATGAAGGGAAAACCCTAGGATTGGATACTCAGAAAGAGGAAACTTTAAATTTGGATACCCTAGTTGCGGAAACCCTAGAATCGGATACTCTGAAGGCGGAAAATTCAAATTTAGATACCCATGTTAGAAAAACCCTCCTAGAATTGGAAGCACAGAAAGGTGAGACGTCGGATATGATCGAAGACACTCCGGAGCCTATGGAAATTGATTCGGTTGGGAAATCGTTTTCGGTGCCAGGTTTTCTGAGGAGAGTTTTTAGCGAGGAACTGGGTGATGATGGTGGTCGTAATCACAAGCTCCTGGTAATAGCAATACATGCTGTTTTGCTAGAGTCTGGCCTTGTTGGTTTTGACCCCTCTTCAAAGACCACGGGTTATCGATTTCATATCCCTGGGGAATGGCCTTCCAGCTCGTTGAGAATGTCACTACGCTATACTCTACCGGAAATTATTATACATGGTGGGGACGACATTGGAAAAATACACTATGCTATTTTGAAGTTTAATAACATTGGGAAGTTCTTTGATGTTTATGGGTCTTTGCCTAATGGGACTGGGGCGCATTGGGTGCGCATAGACGAAGATAGGTTGGTTCCATTCTTGAATGTGGTTTGGGCTAATTGCGGATCGATTGATGAAACTTTGGTGGAAGATGGCATTTCTGGTTCATCACCTGAGAGAGAAGTTTTCGAGTTTTGGAGGAGAGTGAAGGACAGGCTTGCATTGCCGCTTTTGATTGATTTATGTGAGAAAGCCAGTTTGGAACTTCCACCATGTTTTATGCGTTTACCGACTGACCTTAAACTTAAGATTTTGGAGTCACTTCCTGGTGTTGACATAGCAAAGGTGAGTTCTCTTTGCTCGGAATTGCGCTACTTGACTGCGAGCGAGGATTTGTGGAAACGGAAGTATGAGGAGGAGCAATTTGGCAATGCTGAGCGCTCAGAGGGAGTGAAAAAATGGAAAGAGAGATTTAAGATATCTTGGGGAATTCGAAAGAGGATGAAGACCGCATGTGTTAGGGTACCTAGCCGCCCTTTCTACCAGCAGGAAAGAAGTCAGTTTTTCCCACCTCGGCTTCCAGGAGGAAGGAACTTTTTTCCACCTCGGCTTCCAGCTATTATTGGTGATCCCCCTGAAATCTTGCCAAGGCCCTTCGGCTCTGATTTTTTATCTCGGCGAAGCCAGCAGGGCGGAGCATTTCCACGACATAGGAATACAGTGCCCCACTGTAATCTGGAGGATTAAATATTTAACTGGTAACCTGAAGTTTCGCCTAGTCATGGTTGAGTTCAAAGGCTGGTTCCTGTTGGAGGTAGTATTTCTATGAATAGAATAAAGTTGCTTTGCAAGTTTTTTCTCGTATTTGCTAGTTGAGCAAAGAGACTACAGTCATATGTTTATGTTCAAATTTTCTATCTGTGGAAATATATGTTTTTGTTTAGTTGATGCAAGGAATTAAAAGTTTGTCGGTTTTGAGGTCTTGAACGTTATATAGGATGTTGATTTCCGCCAACAGACTCATGTTGTGCAATGCAAACTCATATGTAATACTTTGTACCAGTTGTTGTTTTAGTCATTTACATGTGTTCTTTGACTTACCTATAGAAGTGTCTGTGGTTAGATCAAGTATATATTGGAGCCTGCATTTATATTTTACCTTTAATAAGCTTCAAGATTGTGTTTTTCCTCTTTCCTGGTAAATGGCAATAAGTTGATTGCTTGGTATCTTCAACCCCTAATTATAATAAATATTGCTACAACTATTGCTCCTGGAAGCAATTTGGGCAGTTGAAATTTGCCCATCATGAATGAGGTTCTGCTTGGGAACTTTGTAAAAATTAATTTTATTTATCTGTCTTCTCTGAATCATGATATTCTTAGATATACACTTGAAATGTATGTTTTCTTTGTACTGGCTTTAGCCAAGGCATCAGTGCTCACATTCGGTTCAGTGGAAATATGAACCAATCTGCAGGACCAGTTCTCTTCAAGCCATATCTGAATCCTTTCTGTTATATTGTAGTCCACACACGTCACCCCATTATAATTATAACACTGCACCTACTGCATAAAGTGTGAAACTACATACGCCGTAGGGGTTAGTGCTCTGATTACAGTTTGGCTAAATAAGTCTGCTGCTAACACGGGGGATTGAGCTTATGTTTAAAAATGCTTAGGCATAAAAGGGTTACTCTTTAACCAAAGGAAAATACTACTCTTACAACTTTTGGAATCCTTCTCAAATCCAAAAAGACCTGATATTTGGGGGTTGGGGTGGGGCTGCTCCGTGTGGATCAACCTGTCTTCCAGCCCCATTTCATTTACTTTCTGATAAACCTAACATTCCTAGTTGTTGTCAGGATTAATATACAATTTGGTCCTTGAACTTGCAACGTTTTTCTGATTAGGTTCTAGTACTATGATATTTCCTATTGTCGCACTTGAACTGAGCATTTGGACTTACGTTTAGTCCCCCATCTGACGGAAGTTAACAGAAGCGTTATCTTTTATTTTAAAAGACCAAAATACCCTTATTCCTTGATGACTGTGTATCCACTTGGAAGGAGAAAAATTTGCAGCCTCACTATCTCTCTCCTCAGTGTAATCCAACCATTGTAAAACACACAAGACCTCGACTCCGTTCCCAACAGATGCAACGACAGCGAAGAGATGGTCAAGTTCATGGAAAAGTTCATCGTCGGCTTGACTTCGGTGGCCGAACTTACCGTCGAGGAGCACAACCTCCTCTTCGTTGCTTACAAGAACATAATCGGTTCCATCTTCGAAAAATCCAGCGCTGCATGGTTTCCTCCTCCAAATCCGACCCCCGCATTTTCTCTCTCGTCATTTTCTTCGATACCCAACAACTCCACGACAAATCGGAGCTCCACCTCAAGCAACTCAAATTCGAATTCTCCTTCCTCTCCAAATCGTTCATCTTCAACAACAAAGATTCCGTTCTCTCTCCAAACTCTTCTTCTGCGACATCAAGTTTCACGAATCGAGTGTTGGTTGATGGATTCAAGAAGTTTGTAGACCAATTCTTGCTTGGCCGGGTCGAGTGCGGGTTATGAATTAACAACAGTGAGGAGGGCGGCTGAGAAAAGGAAACTTAGAGTGACAATAGGGGACGCCATTGAAGTGAAATTATGCAAATCTGAGGAGAGAGGATTGGGAATATAAGAGGTGTGTGTGTGTGTGTGTGTGTGTGTTGGGGAGATTGAGGAGTGGTTAGGGGGAAAAGTGGGAGCTAAGAGCATGTCTGGGGGAGCTAAGAGCTTGGAAACCATGGTTTAAAGAAAGAATTAATATACAATTTTGCTTTACTGTTGTTTTACCCTCACTGTATAAATTGATTATATTGCCTTTTCTTCTAAATTATTCAAAGGGTTTTTTTAATTTCGGATTACTTGGACGAATTTGGAACCTCAATCTTTGTAATTGAGGTTTGTGTTCATTATATAGTTTGTATATGATAAACTCCACCTAGGTTTTGGAACATCAATCACAAAAAACTCCACCTGGATTTTGCACTTTGCTGCATTTTACCATCTGGGTCTTCTTCTCTAATAGAATTGGGTGGAAGGGGGTGGAGCATCGTTGGAATCAACATGGATTGGGTGGTTGGAATCAACATGGATTGGGTGGGGATGATGTGGAAGGGAAGAAGGCAGATTGAGAGAGAAATGAGAAATGATTCCTTTTTAAAAAAAATTAATTTGTTTGGATGAAGAAAGTAAAAATCTTAATAAAATGCTAATCTTTCTTTAACCATTTTTTCCTTTTTGTTTTGTCTTTCCATCTTAATATTTTATGACACTTGGCAATCCAGTCAACATTAAGTGCAGTTTCGCTATGTGGACTCCTAGTCATCTCTAGGTAAGGGCATTTTTGTCTTTTTAAATAAAATTTAAGGCCTTAACTAACGACGGCTGTCAGTTGAGGGACTAACTGTAAACCCAAATGATTAGTTCAAGTGTCACAATAAGAAATATCATAGAACTAGAACTTAACTAGAAAAACGTCGCAAGTTCAGAGACCAAATTGTATATTAATCCTTAGTTGTTAAAAAGTCTTTTGCATTCCTCCAAGTTCAGACCCAATTATCTTCATTGCAGGACTATAATAACATCCCTTCGTAATCATTTCTAACCAGCGTAAAAGAATAATTTAACATCCCGTCGTGTCGTTGTACCTTTTACGCCAGTTAGAAATGATTATAATGTTGTTCTAGGTATGTATGGTACCATACATAAATAGGTGTTCAGTATTTTGTTTCATTCGAAAATTAAATTGAAAAATCGATCATCCGAATCGAACAACCCGAAATCAAATTTGAATTTAGTTTTTGGTTTGGTTTGGTTGGCAAAACCGAATTCTAATATGGTTTTTGGTTTGATTTTTGGTTTTGCCTTTCAAACCGAAAACCGAATTAGAAAAAATATAATAATATTAAATATATTATTATTAGTTATATAAATAATTAATATTCATAATTATTGTAATGTGTCGCAGAAATAACATAAGTGACAACTCAAACAAATTCCATGGATGTTTAGTAACAAGAAAGGTCAAACTAATGTGTGGAATCCAAGACTTCCTTTAAATTCAAGTGACTAAGTATATGTAATCATACATTTTTAGGGATAGTATGTAATTTTATTAAAGTTTTAATCTTTGTTTTGGATTTTTTTAAATGATAAATGTTTAAACTTTGAATTGGATTGTAGTTTTAACATTTATTTGGTTAAAACCGAAAACAGAACCGAAAATCGAATTCGAATTTGGTTTGGTTTCTTGATTCTTTATTTGGTTTGGTTTGGTTTGATTTTTGGTTTTAAGGTTGAAATAACAAAAATCGAACAACCCAAAAACCGAACCGATGATGAACAACCCTAACCATACATGCATGCTAAACTCTTATTTGGGGGAGATAATCAATTTGTCCGAAGGAGTTAAATGGAGAATTAAGATTAGTGCTTTGTTGTTAGGAAGCTAGTTGGAAATGATTATAATGTTAATCGTTTTCGTGCATAGTATTTTGGCTATTGCAGTTGCTACAACATAAGAAATAATGCACTCTATTACTACACAATATACGGTGTCTTTATTTTTAGAAAATATGATACACGACTTGTTATTACTACTACTTTATCTTTTTTGTTCCGTGCCAATATTGTTATAATCTTCTTCTTTAAAGTAACACGACTTTTAAGAATTTTATTTTACTCTACTCGGAAGTTATTTTTAACTCAAATATAAAGAAAAAATAATAATAATAAGAAGAAAAAAAAAAGAAGCTATTTTATGAACAAAAAAGAAACGGAGAAAGAAAGAATGAACTATAAACATATAATAAAAACAAGAAGGGAAAGATATTGCGTCTAAATAGAAAAATAAGAGAAAAATATTTAAATCAATTACTCAATATATTTTGTCTTAAATATAGTTAATCCATGGAATCTAGTCGGCAACACTCATTTATTTAATATAATTAATTTTTATAAAGACAATTGCCTAGAAAATAGTAAACTTATTTTTGTATTAATATTCATTAAAATCCTTTTTAATTAGAATTATATAAGATTACAAGAAAATTAATTTTTTAATTTAATATTTAATAATCAAAATGAAAATTATGCCATGTTAAAATTCCATTTTTTATAAATAACTATCTTTTTTAAAAGAATTATTTTTTAACAATGTTTTATTTTTAAATTTTAAATTAATAAATTATATCAATATTGCTTTAAAGTAAAAGCCGCTCAAAAGTTTTTGTTTAAAAATTAACATCCGTCAACAACCTTAACTCACTCTAACTAATTTCGAACGCATCTATCGTTAAGGATACTTCAATTTATTTATAAAATTTTATGGGAGGCGATTGAAAATTTGTAATTAATTTCGTTAAGAATTGGATGACAGTTCGGGATAATGACAAAATTGCAACATTTTGAAAAAATGGTCAATTTTGCCATTGTACTTTTAGCTATCATCAAATTTTGCCATTGTACGATTTTTCGAGCAAGATTACCACTGTATTTTAAAGAGTAGTTGCAAATTTGCCCAACTGCCATCCAAATCCTAACGAAAGTCATAACGAGGGGTTACAATTTGCCACATGTGATGATAATGTGTAATATTAGGGGCCAAAGTTTAATTATAACTTTCAACCAAAAACTCTTACTCTTTCCTCCCCTACCCCTTTTAGTCGTAACAAGCAAATTGGCGCGCATTTGTGAGAGTAAAAACATGGCAGATTAGGGTTCTATATCAATCATACCAAGTTTTCATTCAAAAGGTTTTCAGTCTTGAGTTAAGATAGTATTTACCATCATACGCAACAAAAGTTTAGGGAATACTCAATTAGGGTTAAGTAGAATACAAAATTGGTTGTGGGTATGAGAGTTCTTCCAAAATTGATTTGAAAATTGACAAAGGATTTGCTATAAATCGACAAAGGTTTGCAATGACATCCAGAAGTCATCAAAAATGAAACCATTCATCTCAACGTCTCCAATTTCGACTGCAACATCAACTCTTTATCTGTTGTTGATAAAGATGTGAATTAGATGTACGTGGTGGTTATAATTTGAACCTTGCATCTTGAAAAGAATAGCAATAGCACAACAAGAATAGTTGTGATGCAGGACAGAGTGAAGCGATCTTCTCCTACTAGTACTCAGAAAACAACTATGAGGAGATGGGAGCGAAGCTAAGACTCTTGTCTTTTATTCATGGGTGAGCATAGCAGAAGGGGCAATAGGAGGGGAGAGCCACAGGGGAAGGAGTGAAGCGGAGCTTAGAAGTAGATAGTCCACTGAACCAAGCTTTATCCTATCATCCTGAAGGAGAAGCAAGAATGCAATATGCTGCTGCAGCTACTGGAAAAGAGTTTTATTAACGATGTGCTCCCAAGGTTGGACTAAACACGAGCAGTGAACCCAAGGAACAGAGGGACAAGCTCGATGATAAATAATTTGACATTGACAAAGGGAAAATAGTAAAATAACTTCTTAAATATTTGATAGAAACTATGAATATCGAAAATGAACTGAATATACCAAGTGAAACGCAAAGAAGATGGAATGTTAACATATTCTCGAGAGCTTGACAGTTAGTCAGTAAAATAGCCATAACTTTCTCCACAGATAATATTTTTAAGAAATTTTTTTTTGTAAAAAACTAGACTCACATGGCTTTCCAACCATATAGGGCACACCACTTAGTTTTCTCTCAATGAAAACAGTTTTTTGTTCAAAATCAAACCATTTGCAAGAGCAATTTCAAAATTTGCATGAATATGATGCATTTATCATGATGGTAAAAAAATTATTTATTCTTTGGAGTTCAGTTTTGTGTTGATAGCTCAGAAGTGTTCTTGTGCTCTAGTTCAAATTTATGTTGCTAATTTTGTGCACTTGCATTAGAGTTCAACTTGGTTCAGCGACGATGTGAATTAAATAGAATGCAAAGAAGATAGAATGTTGACAGAATCTCGAGCAGCTTGACACTCTGTCAGTAAAATGGCCATAACTTTGCCCACAGGTAAGATTTTTAAGAAATGCTTTTTGTTGTACAAAACCAGACTCGCGTGGCTTTCCAACCATATATGGCACACCATCTAGTTCTCTCTCAATGAAAGCAGTTTTTCATTCAAAGTTAGACCATGTGCACAAACAATTTTAAAATTTGCATCAATATGATGCATTAATCATGATGATAGCAGAATTAGATATTCCTTGGAGTTCAGTATTGTGTTGATAGCTCTGAAGTGTTCTTGTTCTGGAGTTCATTTTATGTTGCTTGGTTTTGTTCCTTGCATTGGAGTTGAACTTGGTTGTGTGACAATGTTAATGCAAACAAGATGGAATGTTGACAAATTCTCGAGCAGCTTGATAGTCTGTTAGTAAAATAGCCATAACTTTGTCCACAGGTAATATTTTTGAGAAATTCATTTTTTGTACAAAACTAGACTCGCGTGGCTTTCCAACCGTATATGGCACACCGCCTAATTTTCCCTTAGTGAGAGCAATTTTTCATTCAAAGTGAGATCATGTGCAGAAACAATTTCAAAATTTGCATCAATATGATCCATTAATCATGATGACAACAAAATGAGCTATTCCTTAGAGTTCAATTTTGTGTTCATAGCTCTGAAGTGTTCGTGCTATAGAGTTCATTTTATGTTGCTAGTTTTTGTTCCTTGCATTGGAGTTGAACTTGGTTCTGCAACAATGTAAATACAAATAAGATGGAATGTTGATAGAATCTCGAGCAACTTGACAGTCTGTCATAAAATGATACTCCCTCCGTCCCGGATAAATGTTTCTAGTGGATAAAACACATAAATTAAGAAACATAATTAATGATATACTGTAAAATGTGTTCTGACCATAATACCCATGAACATTAATTGAGTTCAACTACTTTAAATAATTGAGTTTGTTTGGAATGTGTTATATTAAATGAAGTTTTAAGGGTATATTAGGAAGAATGGTAGAGAATAGGTAGATCAAAAGTCTTTAGGAACATTAGTTGGGACATCCCAAAATAGAAAGTAGGAACATTTATCCGGGACGGAGGGAGTAATATATTTGAGAAATTCTTTTTTCGTGCAAAACTAGACTCACGTGGCTTTCTAACCATATATGGCACACCACCTAGTTCTATCTCAATGAAAACTATTTTTCATTCAAAGTCAGACCATGTGCAGGAACAATTTCAAAATTTTCATCAATATGATGCATTAATTATGATGACATCAAAATTATTTATTCGTCTTTGGAGTTTACTTATTTGTACAAAATTGCTTAAATACAATCCCAAAAAATCAAACACATAATCCTCCTTCGTTCAAGTTCAGAACACATAAACCTCCATTATTCAATCAAGGTCCAACCTCCTCCTCTTTTCTGCTAGCCTTGGTGAGCTTCTATAAGAGTCTTTAGAAATGGCTGTCTTTGGTGAAGCTCTTTTAAAAGTCTTGAATGGACTTGTGGTTGCAAGAGCAGAGAGTGAGACAGGAAAGTCATCACTAGTACATTTTCTCAAATTTCTTATCATAGAGTCCCTTTTAGCAGCTAAAGCACTTTGAGTCATTACCGTTCTTCCATGAAATCTAATCGGAGTAATGGGAGGAGTCGTGTTAGGTCCACATGACTGCAATTAATAATGAAGACACTGAACCATTACTAAATGTTAAATCCTACTTATTGGCAGACAACTGTTCCTAAAGAATCATGTTGACTTGTAAGGTGAGACATAATATGATTATACATCTAGTTATCAGTGTAAGATTATATAATGATTCACGAGACTAAATGGTGTGGGTGATGGAGTAACATGTGGAGCCCTTATAGATCCATGAGCACCTTGCAGTCAAAGCATTTTAGTCAATCAAAGTATTGAAAAAAAATTAAACTCTTCAACAAATGAAAAGTAAAAAAAAAAACTTACGAAATTATTTCCTGTATATCTGGAAGGTCTTGTGGTAGTTGTGGTAGATGGATTTTTCTTCCTTCTTTGTTGCTTCCTTCTCTTATTCAATCCTGGGTCATTCTCCACTCTAGGCTGCTTACAGCCCCTAGAGCTTTGATCAACACCATTGCAGTTTGTGCATCTCATTTGCCTCCCTTTTCTACTTATTTCACTTGTGTTCTTCCTAACCTTCTTTTGTTCATTTTTTTTCCTTTCTTCTTTTCCTTTGAGGCCTACCTATCTTCCTTCGATTTGGTGGAGTTTGGAACGGTTCATATGGTGTTTTCGGCCATAGTCTCTCACTATTTACAGGTTGTAAAGTATAGTCATAGGCTTTCAAACGCACATCAACTCTTAACCAGCTCGATATATAGTCATCTGGGTTTGCTCCAATGAAATAAATAGTTCCAATGACATGTGGACATGGAATGCCACTCAACTGCCAAATCATACATGAACAACTCTTGTTGGCTAAGTGAACTACAAATCCATGTGTCCCATAAGTCACCTCAAATTTCCCCTCACCATTATTCAATACTGACCACATCTTAAATTTATCCTTGTTTGCCTCAAGCTTTTTCCTAATCCTCGGACAAATCATGTCATTCAACTTCCCAAGCATTTCTCTTTTATTAGCCAGCCTTTTCATGAGTGCTTGCCTAATCTCCTCCACCATATTAGTCAATGGCTTATGTCTTGCTTCAAGTATATAAGCATTAAATGTTTCCGACAAATTGTTTTCGACATTCTCACAAGACGAGAAACAATCAAAGTATGCCCTGTACCAATGATGAGGTCCACTCTGTTGAAAGTAATCATAAGCTTCCAAACTACTTTCTTTGATCAAATTCATAGTCTTTTCAAACTCCTCGTGTGTTCCACTTTTAGCTGCAATCCAAACCAGATTTCTTAACCCTACCCCAATAAATTGTTTCCTAAAGTTGGCATATATATGCCGAGCACAACACCTGTGCTCTGTCTCAGGTAATAGTTGCTCAATTGCAGACATCAATCCCTGTGGTAAAAAATATATAACTAAGAGGATGTAAAAAACTAAAATAATGCAAATATAATGAAGGATGTTATAATAATAACCAATGAAATGAAAGAAAAAAAAAAGTAATTAAATAAATTATTACCTTTTGTCTATCTATGATTCTTGTCCAACCATGCCCATTTGTACTCCCCAAATCTTCCTTGAGCAAAGATAAAAACCAACTCCATGAATTTAAATTCTCACTCTCAACCACAGCCCAAGCAATCGGAAACATATGGTTGTTTCCATCCCTTCCCACAGTAGCTAGTAGTTGACCTTTGTAGAAAGTCTTTAGAAAACAACTATCATGCCCAACCACTGGCCTACAACCAGCAAGCCATCCCTTTTTTAGAGCATCAAAGCAGAAATAGGCTCTTTCAAATACTGGAGGTAATGGTGGCATATATTCTACCCTTTCTTGTGGAGACAATCGAATAATAGAGCCAGGATTAGTTCTGACAAGTTCTACCCCACAGTCCCACAACCTTGTATAATGTTGTTTCAAAGCATTTTTAACTTTAGTCAATGCCTTCTTTCTTGCCCTCAAGCATATCGACTCTGTTACAATCACCTTATAAGTCATCAAAACATCAGCCTTGAACTCACTTATCCTCTATCTAGGTGTATCCCTTATTTGTTCAGCATACTGTCTAGCCAACCACTTTGCAGTCACATGCTTGCAACTGTAGGTTTTAACACATGTATGGATAGGTCTCAGTGTCTTAATTTGAAATGTCTTCTGCTTTTGCATCCAAGACATATGCACTCCTTTCCAAGGACAATTTTTTACACAAACTGCAATAAGTCTAGTAGAATATCTTTTTGGGAATGTTAAATCATAGCCCTTTGCTACTGCATAGCATGTGATAGCATGCTTTATTTCATCACAGTTTGTAGCTCTGTATCCTATACCTGGTTTAATCTTATCCCATTCTATTTTGGAGTAAAAAATTGGATACCTCACAGCCTTGTCAACTTCAATATCACTATCAACCTCACTATCCTCAGAATCAGAAGAATGTGTTTCATAGTTAGAATCCTCATCATAGTCACTATGGTAGCCACTTACATCTCTTGCGCCACTAACATTCCTCAATTCATTTAGCATGTCATCTACTACCCTAGGTTGTACATTCACATTTGATTGTTGTTTTTCAACACTTTTTTATTGATTTATAACTTCATTAGGTTGTTGGGCTTTCTTATAGCTTGTTCGATAGCCTTTTTAGTACCCTTTTTTTTGGCATAATAATTGTTCATTTTCCCCCTTGACTCTATCACCTCATCTTCATCATCGCTAACATGATCAGTACTAGCAACCTCCCATTCATCTTCTGAATCATTTTTTACCCTCTTTTCTACCTTGCATTTGATCACTTGCATGTTCATTATCTCTATTGTTACCCTGCACTTGATCACATACATTTTCACCACCACCACCATTACCTTTCTCAACCTCCTTATGCTCTACATATATCTCTATGAAGCCCTTGAACTGAGTGGCATACTCTTTTACTTCTTCAGTTTCTTTGTCACCATAAATGCATCTTAGGCCACAAGTAAAATTCTGACCAAGGACCCTATAATACATCTTAGAAATTGGCTTGGTATTAACTTCTTTTACCAATGCTAGGAGCTCAAAGTAGCTTAATTGGTCAACATCATATGCACAATGATATGTAGTATGTCCACCTTCATATGATTCAATTGGCGCAAAAACAAACTTGCCACCATGATTAATTACAAATGATACCACATTTGAACCTATGCTGCATTAATAAAGTAAAAGGTGGACCATAGTTCGGAATACAGAGACAACATACACATTTTTTTTTTATAAGAAAAAATCTATAACGAGAAAGAGACAGTTAGAAAAACATCACAAAAACATGCAGGATCAATAAACATGTGGAAAATCATCAAAAAATGTACAGATAACAATTGCAACTTCAATTGGGGGAGAGACAGTTAAGCATACCACTTCAAAAGCAAAATAATATAGAATGGAGACTATTAATCTAACTTTCATATATTTACATTTAGAAAAAAATGCAAGACTCAACCTAAAAGTGTCAATGCAAGCAATAGAAAGCCCCATAATCTGGCTACATTGTGCTATTTAGATTGGCAAACTAGTTCAGCCAAGAGTTGAGATTTTAAATTAAGCTCATTAAAATTTGGATTTGCCAAGCAAAGTATTCTTGGTAAAAAATACTTAATTTGTCATTACTTTTGAAAACAACTAATGAGAAAACTTGAAAAATGAGAATAATCAATAACTAATTCAACATATACATAATTTGTCATAATCATTGTAACCCTAATTGATGAGAAAACTAATTCACTTTAACAAGAAAAGTTCACAAACAATAGTTGTATTGCTAATTACTTGGCGAAAATCAAAGTTAACCAATTCACTTTCAGCCGAAATAAATGATTTACAAGACGAAACTGCTACCACTCCTTCTTCAGTTGATTTGGATCAAACACCTTAATTGCGTGTTAGTGGAGCCCTTTAAATTGAAAACCCTTTTGATTAAAAATTGACACAATTGAGAAAACCCTGGCCTTCCTTTTATTGTGGGCAATGAGGAAAAGCATTCAAGTGAACAAATTGACTAACTACTTTTAGTTTTCAAATCTGATAATTTAGGAAGTGATTCGAAGAAGATTAGATAAATAAGTTCTGCAATTGAATAGGGTCGAACCACCCCGATAAGGACTGACTCATCCCCGTGGGTAAATTGAATCAATTTCCATCCTCGCAAAATAACCAAAATAGAAAGAGCCCTTTATGTAGAAACATTGATTCCTTACCTTGCTAGAGCTTGGCTATGTGAAATTGACAAAAGGAATTCACCTTCGACAATTCGACTCCTTCCTCAAGGCTTAAGCCTGCTCTGCCTCCCCCATGTCATTCTTTTGAGTTTTCCCTTATTTGCTTGCTCGACGGTGTGAAAGAGGGAAAGAAGGAAAGTGTAAGAGTTGTTGGTTAAAAGCGATAATTAAAATTTGGCCCCTAATTTTATATGTCATCACCACATGTGGCAAATTTTAACCCCACGTTATGACTTTCGTTAGGATTTGGATGACAGTTAGGCAAAATGACAAATTTGCAACTACACTTGAAAGTACAGTGGCAGTCTTGCTCGAAAAATAGTACAATGGCAAAATTTGATGATAGCTGAAAGTACGATGGCAAAATTGATTATTTTCCCAACATTTTCTGAAAGTACAATGACAATTTCACTCCTAAAAAAGTATAGTGGCAAAATTTAAAAAATGTTCAAATTACACTGGCAAAATTGATCATTTTTCCATGTAATATCTTAGAAAAACTTTACTATCTTCATTTTTGTACTTTATGCAAATGAAATTCATGTTGAGATGAAATTGTAATTCAATTTCTTAAAAGTAAAAGATACTTACTTAATACAATGGATTTGGATATTACATCTAGATCATAATGATCTACTTATGGAATTACATTCATACGATTTGCATAATAATCTAACCTCTCTTTTTCTTCTATATAATTTAAGAAAATGCAACTTGACATCCCAAAATAAATTTAAAATTAGTTTCTTAAGTTTGAAACATGTCAAATGACTTGAATTATGTCGCGAAAAATCTCTTCCCTCCTCTCATCTTAGCAATGTGCCTAATTCAAACATCAAATGGGATATGTTTCTTCGAATATTATAATGTTGTCATTATGAACGTTATCAAGGGTGATATTTTTGCTCGTTGTCAGTCAGGTGGTTCAGATTCTGGAATGGTTAAGATTGGTTATAATATGATGTTGAATTGGAACTTTTGTGGTAATCCTAATGCTCTATATTTTTGCCATTTCTATTGGGGTTCAAAGCAAAACATATTTGATGTTTTTAATAAAAAGTTTCGCAAAGAGTGTTATGACACTAATATCTGTTATTGGCTGGTTAGAGAAGATGGTTTCTATTTCAGTGAACAAAATGAAACTTTTCCCCACTTCTGGGAGTTCATGCATCCATGGAAGTAAGAAATACATCTCAGTGTATGACTGTATCAACAAATATGATAAACCAATAAACCATGAGTGATATTGTCCCTTCTACAAGCTCAAGCTTCTCTCTCTCTCTCTCTAAATTGGATGTCTTTTGGGCTGATTAATCCACTCCGATCTCCTTACTGCACACCTCATCACATTAGCACCATTTTTATTTGTGAGAGTTTAACTTCGGAACTTCATAGAAACCACTCAAATTTAATGGTTCTGGCCTTTTGGGGCACCACGTGGCATACATGTGTATTGCACCACGACCATACCGTCACATTTTAGTGCCAAAATAAATCACTTTTTAAACCACTTTGGCAGTACTAAAGTCGGCTGCCTTAGTCGTGGTGGATCACACATGCATGTCACGTGGTGCTCCGGGACCATGCAATATTTTCTCAAAAACACTCATTTAGGAGAAACTCAACCCACTTTTCAATCGTCTGAAATCAACTGTAACAATGCTTGATCGAGCCTTTTTGACTGGCCTTTGCAGCCTATTAAGTTCAAAGCTTGGGGTCAGCGGAGAGCAAGCGATCAAACATTTGAGTCATAATAGCTTTATTGGGTTGGGCTTTATCGATTTTGCCCTTGCTTTATCGATAACAAAGAGGGAGGATCGTGCACATCTCCTCTTCTACACCGCCAACCATGTCTTCCTTTTCTTTCTATTGTGTCTTCTTTCTCAACATCCATGGGTTCTTCATCATCTATTTCTCCCCTCTTTCCAACTCACTATCTCTTACGCTAACCACACTTATATAGTGGAAACTATCTCAATCAAATGTAAAGGCTCTTCTTTTTTCTGCACCAATTACGAACCCCAACCAATTGAAATGCTAGCCAACAACAAAAGATTGAAATAACAATGAAATTGTATAGCTTCAATTCTAGAAGAGAGACTCTTTTAAGAATAACTAAAAGCAAAAATAACATTATTTCAAGACGTAGGGAATACTTTTTTAAAGTCACAAATAGAGTTCAAGTCTACTAATCATTTGTGCTAAAACGCGGTAGCATAGTAAAGGGCGCCTTTCGCTATTATGTCAAAGTACAGGGACGACTAGTGCATTTTTTATGAGAATCGCTATTTACATCTCCCTTTTTACTAAGTGCACCCCTTCGATTATTATAAAAATGCCATAAAACTTGACCTATTTGCCCTTTATTCGATTATAACAAAAATGTCATTAAATTGTTCGGTCAGTACTCACCGAACACCCTTTTATCCGAACAAGACCGAACACCCCTAAAGGTGTTTGGTGAGCGATTGCACCCCTAAAGTGTTCGAAGGACTAGAGGGGGTAAATTAAAAAAAATGAAGGTGCTTCGCTGGAGCCGGATTTAATGGAGGTTGATTGGAGCTCGCACAGGGGAAGAAAGTCAGTCGAGGAGTATAACGAGGGAAGGGAGAAAAAAAATTCGTTATAGGAATGGCTGCCATAGGAATTAGGATATTGAAATGGGTTTGAAGGTGGGCATATGTTGGAGGGTTCGCAGGAAGGGGGGGTTGCAGGAAAGGGGGAGAATAGGGGGTGTGTGTGTGTGTGTCTGCATGTGTATGCGTCTGCATGTGTGTGTGTGTGTGAAATTGCAGGAGAGAGGAAGAGGGAAGGAGGAAGAAGTTGATTTTTATGATGGAGTAAAATGTGAAATTGAGAGAGTGTACTTAATATTTAAAGGGATTTATAATTTAGTTAAGGTTTATTTAGTAAAAAGGAGGGGCCTGAATATGGATTCACTTTTTTTAAACAAAAAGAGAAGAAAAAGTGTAGTTGAGGGATTAAAGTACAAACATCCTTTCCATATTTACGGATCTCTCTCTCTCGCACACACTTGACAAAACAAAACCAAAAAAACCCATATGATGGCGTCTTTAGTAAATCTCCCTCCTCACTTTCTCTCCAACTCCACCTTCCCACAATCACTTTCTCTCCACACCAATTCTCACAGTCATGTCAATACTTTCATCCTTCAATACAATCTCCATCGAACCCCTCCAACTTATCTTCAAGCATCAAGACGACCCTCCAATTTTCCTCAGGTTTTCTCTCTTTTCTGCAAACCGTAACAATCACTTCTGTATACGTATTTTTTGATAATCTCTGAATTCTCCCCCATGAATTTTGAATAAGTATTGAATTTCTATGCAGGAAGCTCAGAATTTGGGCGGGGATCCTCGGAGTTGGAGCCGGGATCGAAGCGGCCTGGTGACTGGAAGAGACTATGGCGATGATGTCGATGAAGACGATGAAGAAGAAGAAGAAGACAGGAGTTTGGATCTGTTGGTTAAGTTTGTGGAGAATGTGTTTAAAAAGATCTCAAGGAAAGCACGGAAGGCCGTTCGGTCGGTTTTGCCAATCAACATTTCCACCCAATTGGTACATCTAATTTCTCTATTCTTTTTTAGCTTATGAATTTCTCCTAAGTAATTATTTTTAGGTTTTCGTTTTTTACATTGACATATGCTCAATACTCTTTCCGATCCGCACAGAGGATTCCTGTAGTGCATCATATGTGTTTTTAGCCAACTACTCCTAATTTGTTTCATACTAGTAAGACTGATGCAGCTTCAGTCGCGTGCACATACTTTTTTGGTGTTATTATGTTTTTTAAAAAAAATTTAAATATCATTGTTAACAATTATTATCGGTGGTTATTACTCCCTCCGTCCTAAGTAGTTATTGGGTATCACGGTGATACTGATAACATGATAGTGATATATAAAAAAAAAAAAAGCTGCGTGATACCTCCTATTATTTGGTTGGTCATGGTTGGTGATACCACGTCAGCCGTATCATCGTGATATCCAATTTTCTTTTTGGCTTGTCCAAAAAAAAAAAAAAAAAAAGAGTGCATTTCTAACATTTAAGCTTCTGTTTTCAACATTTTCCCTAAATTTTTCTTTCTTTTTGAAGATATAATACTAGTCTAGTGTCGTACAAAAACATGTATTAATTTTGTGCAATTTAAAGGAAATATAAAGAAGCTATAGTACGCTACTAAAAAGTTTGACATGTCAAATGTGACATTTTTTTTGGCAGAGGGAGTAATTTTTTTTAGATTTTTCTTTTTACATTGGCATGCTCAATACTCCTTCCAATCTGCTCTAAAAGTTCATTTTTGAAAAGTCCAAAGTATAAGATGGATAATGTGGTTTTAGCTAAGTTATTTCATATCTCAGGGGTAAAAATAGAATATCTTAAAAGGGACTTGTTTAGTGGAAAGTTTTACAAAAAGAAAATAGGACCCTTTGAGTGGAAAATAGGGGTATTATTTTGCAGTGTCTTATTTGTTTGGTTATGTGTGAGTTGCTAGTTTTCGTGGCTTCAGGGGTTGATGAGAGACTTAGGCGATCTTTGTTGGTGGACATTGTGATAACCAAAGTTTTGCTCTATAAATGTGACTATTTATAGAGACTGATAAACATATTGAGACTGATAAACAATCATTAAAAAAAGAAAAACACCCGACTAAAGTTTTCATTTCTATGCCATTTTTTGAAATCATAGAAGTTTGCTGATGCATTATGGGTCTTGTTTAAATACGCATGTTTTGATTTTCTCATGTTCTGAAAAGTGAACTAGATCTTACAGAGCCTGCTCATGTACGATGTGATTCGGATCTGATCATAGATAGAAAAGATTCTCTTCAAGCAAACCACCCTATCTTCTATATGGGACTTACGCGGTTGGAACAGAAACACATTTGCTTGTGAATTCCAATGCCTCACCCAGATTCTAGCCTAACCCTGAACTTGAAAATACGAGTGCTGTCCATCCCTTTTTCTTGTTCCTGTGTATCTCCCTGGTGAAGAATGTGTGTCTTATTATTTGTCATAAGTGTGTTTCCTTTATCCTTGGACATTTAACTGCCAGAATTGTCAATTTTTTCCTTAAAATACCCTGCTTTAAGCATACATTTACCCAGGCATGTATATTATTCTCCGAATTTTAGAAAATATTCCACGTTATACGTGATTCTTCTCTATTTGTAGCATGTGGGCTTTCTGGCTGAATAACGGTCTGTTAAATGTTCTTTGTAGGTGGGGTTTTCTGTTAATGGAGTCATAATTTTGGCATTTTTGTGGGTATTGAAGGCATTCCTCGAGGTAAGAAATTTTCACTTTCTCTTGATGCAATCTCTAGAAGTTACTATATGCGAATGCCTTTTCTCATGAATGAATTTTTGTCATCATTTAGTGTTTTAGGTCAAGGTTCAATAATTCTTTTCCTTTTATTTGATTCATTCTGTGGGTATTAGTGCCGCAGCTTTTATGTAAGCTTTCTTCTTCTTGCGGTAGTGGCTGTCTTGACATATTGCTTCAGTTAATGACCAATCATTTTTATCCCCATATTCTAGATATACATTGCTACATAACAGCTGGTCATAATTTTTTTTTAATATTGTGAAATGTGTGTGTTGGGGTGGGGGGGGGTGTGGTGTTAATACAGGAAATTTAGCTAAGAGTGGATTTTTTTTTTTTTTGGTCCTAAGGGGGTTTGGGAAGGGAACAAACCTTTGTAAAGCCCAACTCTATCACTGGGTTACCCCTTAAAGACACTGTTGATTTTGCATCTATTACAGCTACTATTATCTGGGCTAGTGTTATATTTTTGGAAAGGACAAGAAAGTCCTGTTATTTTTATGAAATCTGAGTCATAAGCATACCTTTTAAGGTCACGACATTCCTGGCCAGATGTAGGTGAACCTATCCAAAGAAACTTGGTTACATCGGCATATGGTAGCTCCTAAGGACATAAGAGGAGCCCACATATTGCATTAGTTAATGATCAATCATTTTTATCCCCATATTCTAGGTATACATTGCTACATAATAGCTGGTCATAAAAAAAATTTAATATTGTGAAATGTGTGTGTTGGGGTGTTGGGGGGGAGGGTGGTGTTAATACAGGAAATTTAGCTAAGAGTGTGGATTTTGCATCTATTACAGCTACTATTATCTGGGCTAGTGTTATATTTTTGGAAAGGACAAGAAAGTCCTGTTATTTTTATGAAATCTGAGTTGGATAAGCATACCTTTTAAGTTCACGACATTAGGGGGACGTAGGTGAACCTATCCAAAGAAACTTGGTTACATCGGCATATGGTAGCTCTCAAGGACGTAAGAGGAGCCCAATGCTCTAAGTGGTTATGAAAAGTGCCAAATTGTGCATGGGAAGAAGTTTCTTGTTTCAATTTGTAAGCTGAACTAACCCAGAAATCAACCCACTTTATGTCTCATAGCTTTCCCACAGATTTGCTTTATAACCAAAAAAGCAGGTCATAATTCAATTCATACGCCTGTCTAATAGTAATGATTTCATTAGCCTTCACATTCAAACAAGAAATCTAGCAGCATACATGTATTGAAATGCCCCCTAACCTCCTTTTCAGATTAAAGTGCTTCAATGGCTTTTATGACATTCATTTATGGCAGGGCTGGCCCTGGACTATGTCTGGGAGGGCGATCGCCATGGGCCCCCAAAATTGAGGGGCCCAAATTTATATATATAATATTTTATATATAATATATAATGTAATATATTTTTTGTAGATAACTTCTTAGCCCAATGGATAAGGTGTTAGACTATTGAATTAGAGATTTTAGGTTCAATACCTAGTAAAGTCATCCAATTTTTTTTTAATTTTGGGTTAGTTGAATTTAATTATCAAACCTATCTATTTATATTTTTAATATATAATGTATTATAGTTTCATAATTGACCTTGTGACCCAATGGATAAGGTATCGTTTTATAGAATTAGAGATTTTAGATTCGACATCAATGGGGTTATCCACCTTCGTTTTATTTTGGTCCGCTGAAATTATTTAACAAAAATCTCCTAAACATGAAATTTCTAGGCATTTTTCATATTCTTAATATACTGGAAAATTATCAAATGATGCAAACAAAGTATATTGTTTTTGTTATAAATTGTGAAAAGCGGTGCAAAATAGTAGTTTTATTTTATACTTATTTTTTCTTGTATGTTTGTAGATGTTTTTCAGTACTTTGAATGATGAAAAATGAAAAATTATTTGTGTAAAATTCTGATTTATATTCTTATAAGGGTCCCTTTTTTTCTTTTTGCCCTGAGCCCCCAAAAGTTCAGGACCGGCCCTGATTTATGGATGTGATTGATGACCAGACTTATCCCAAGACATGACCAGATAAAGGCTGTCACCTGTAAATTTGAACAGACAAAACAATGTGCTATTGTTTCTCATTTTTGGTGGGTTTCCTCTAACTTATGGATGGCTTAGTTTTTAAATTCATTTAGTCGAGAGTTTACGTTTTATCAGTGCCATCCTGGGGTGACAGCTCAAATTTTTCCGGTCACAATTTATAGGACTATTGGAATTCAAAACAATAATTGGTTCCTTTTTGTGAAGCTTCCATCTTCCATCTCTTTTGTTTCCCAAATTATTAGTGGACTCATCAGTGTCCTGCCTAAAAATGGATGCACAGTAGCACTATACACTTTGATTCTTGTCTAATCTTGAAAGTAATGTTTTTCTGTTAGTGGATGTGTCATTGTTTCTTATGAAAATGTTGTGAGTATTGACAAGTGTACACCTTAAAGTAATGATCTTCTAATCTTCCCCACACTATTGGTTGCTCCATGAAACTTCTGTAGTCATAGCTAATAAATGATGAAACCTTGCTCATCTCCAAGTGGTGCTTATCGTTCATTTGTAAAGCCCTGGTCAAATTTTTTCCAAGGTTTCATCAAATGACTCCATATCTGATGTCAAATGACTCATACTACACTTAAACTTCCATTTAATAGTCGGAAGATGGTTAAAAGAAATACTCCTTCGGTCCCAAAATGAGTGTCGCTTTTTAGTTTTTCATGGAAAGTAGGGAAGATGACTTTTCAGCAATTTTACTAGCATATCCTTGTGATTTAGGGCCTGATTTTGGTGGTTTTAGACTTCCTCTCTTTGGTTCCATAACTTTCTCTCTATCTCTGTGGTATACTTTTCTTCGGTCATTACAAAAACAAAACCTAAAATCTGAAATTAGGCTGTTAAATCACAAAGGCAAACGCACCCTTAATAACCAAAATATACTATTGCAGGTGCATATTGCGACATCATAGTTTGCGAAGGTGAATTAATAAATTCATTATTGGGACAAAACTCTTTTTAAGAAAGGACACTTATTTTTGGACGGAGTACATAGTTTGAGCATGAGCTTCAGCTCAAGCTTATACTTACATGTCTCACGATATGAATATTTCCGGAATACAAATCATGTTGCTGAAGCCTTTTTTAGGCTTGAATTATGATACTTTAGATTTATGCGTTTGACAATCCAGGATCATGTGCTTTGGCGTGGTCCAAATTACTTGGGGTTGGATATATTATATCATTTTTCGCCATTCCGTTCATTCATTTTCATAGGCAAATGAATAAATTTATGAGATCCAGGGTTTACTTCATATTGCAATTTGGTAAGGTTGCAAAGTGTGAGGAAGGCAGATTTAAGTCTAAACAAAAAATATCCGCAAAATTATGCTTAAGATTCGGGATTGTTTTGTTTGCACCTAGAATCAACAACAGCTATGGTCTTAATTGAAGTTGTATGCATTTTGTACCGTCTTATTTTGTGAATATCAAGTGCACTTATTTTCTCCATCTGTTGTATTTTATCCCCAGGTAGTTTGCACTCTTGGGAGTGTAATATTTGTAAGCATCTTACTTATTCGTGGGATATGGACTGGGATATCGTTTTTACAAGAAAGCCGGTATCATAGAATGGATGAAATCGATGATGAGCGCCATGCATGGGATGGGACTCAGCCTGTCTCTTGACTAGTAGAATGGACGAAGTCGATGATGAGCGCCATGCATGGGATGGGACTCAGCCCGTCTCTTGACTAGTACACCTTCGAGATGAAAGCTGCCAAGTAGGATCAACCCAGTACTCGCTATTTAGCTTCCTTTTTGACAGGAGAAATAAGTTAAAATCAGGATGATGAGAATATTCAAAGGAAGCCGCAAGGGCGAAGGGGTGTCTGACCGTGCACCCAGAATAACATATATAGTTAAATAGCCTATTTCTGGAACTATATTTACTGGAATGACCTCTTTTTGAACATGACCATATATGTATACTTGTTCTCGGCTGCTGAAGAGTAGTAATTCAACAACCTTATCTCTACTGTACTGTACTGTACTGTATATTTTAACCTACAGTCCTACATATATAGATAGTATTATACAACCTTAATTTGTACCTCCGTTGAAGTTATTTATACACACGACCTCCACTCTTTAAGGGGTGATCAGTAGTAGAGTTGAGACTTTACAAAGTGTCTTTAAGGGCTGACCCATTAATAGAGTTGAGACTTTACAAATTGTAAACCATTGATAGAGTTGAGACTTTACAAATTGTAAGGTTCAGGTTCAATTTCTTTCCATGTCTGTAGGACACCAAAACACGCCCCGTTAGGACACCACAACGCTGCTTAGGACACAAAAAACAAAAGAGAACGACTTTGGGCATATTTGTTAACCCAATTAAGAGCTTAATTAGAAAATTTTTAAGTGATATTAAAAATAAAATTGTTTGATAATGCAATATTATATTACTTAATAAATTAAGTATTTTTTAAAAATAATCAAAATTTTAAGTCAAAGGAGAATGTTTTAATATTTTAAGCTCTATTTTTTTAGATATCAGTTTTTAGAATTTAATTTTTAGTTTTAACAAAATAGACCCTTCAGGTATAACCACTTTTTCGGTGCTTCACTATCCATTTATAAGAATTGACATATGAAAGAGGGAAAAATTAAAAAAAGGATGGCCGGAAATACGGAGAGATAAAAAGGAAAAAAAAAAAAAAGGAGGATAAAATGGAGAGAGGATTCCAAAAATAGGGATAAAAAGTGGCTCAAACTTAAACGGAAAAAGTGCATTGAAAATTCCTTAATTTTCAACATTTTACAAAATTAGTACCTGTAGTATAAAATATCTAAATAAAATCTCTAATGTCAATTTTTGTTGGATTCAGTCCTTTCTCTAACGTTCTTTAAATTTGGGCCGTTAAGTTGCCATGTGTGTTGCATGACTTATTTTTAAGGGCAAAATGGGTAGTCCATGTCAATACCATAAATCTTGTCCTTTTCTCCTTTTTCTCTCTCATCCTTCTCGCACCTCTGCCTTTGTCAAACCACTGCCTGCCACTTCGTCAATAGGTTCTTCATACCACTCTACTCATCCTTTTTCACCGACCTCATCTTGACCCACCATCACCATTCATTCTTCTCGCCCTCCGTCCACCTCATTGCCACGTCTCGGCACAACCCACCCTCTACATGTTCGACCCAAACCAAAACCAATGGCTCAGATTCCCTCTCTTTCCACCCTTTTTCCTCCCATCACTGTGCCACTTTCCTTTTTGGGTTTGTCTACCTCTGGGTTGAATCCCGCAATTCCAAGAAATCACTAGTCATTCACAATCATTTGGTTCTCTCTTTCTCTCTTTAAAGAAATTGGAGAAATGAAGACTTGAGAAACTTCATTGTATCAAGCATCTCAATTTATTTTTAGATCCAACTTCTCCCCGACGATATTGGTACATGCCGCCACAAACAACCCTATAGGTGACCACCCAAAGTGCCATCTTTCATGACGGTTTCTAGGTCCAACACTTCCCTATTACTGAAAGGCGTACCCAATTTATAATGGTGCATCATGATTCAAGATTAGCTATACCCAGTTTGAGGAGCAAAGTTCATCCAATAATCATACGTCTTATGATTTTTATTGGGCCATACACGTAAAATTGATTACTTGGGATAATTGAATTCAGAAAAGAAATTCTCTTACCCAACAACTTTTGTATACCTATTTACATATTTAAGTACATAAATTTTTTGGGTAAATTATAAATTATGTACCCCCCTCAACTATAATGTTTTATTTAATTATACCTTCTGTTTAGGCACTGACATTTGATTTGACGAAAAAATTTATCCCTGAGAGTCACGTGACCATCTTTAAGAATTTTTTTCTTTATCATAATATCCTTTTTGTGTTTCAATTGACTATCTTATTCTTATTGCTCTAAGACCCTCTTTGTAGTCATTTTGTACAAGATAATCAATTGAAACATCAAAATGATATCATGATAAAAAAAATAAAAATAAAAACTTAAGATTTTCACATGAGTCTCAGGTGGGCATCTTTTGTCAACTCAAAAGATATAGTGCCTATGAAGAAGGTGCGATAGAAAACGTTATAGTTGAGGCCTTGAGAGGGGCACATTGCTTCAATTAGTAGTTGAGGGGGCTAATTCAAATCTGACCCATAATTGAGGGGAGTTATGTATAACTTACCTAAAAAAATTTCAAATGATCCTTGTGACCTTTTGGTCTGGTGATACAAACGATTTGGTCCACTTTCAGTTAGTTGAGACATCTTACTTGGAGTGAATTTAAAGCAATGTCCAACTAACCACGTGGGAAAAGCTCCAGCAAAAGCTTCAAATGCGAACAAAGGTCTCACTAGGGTCCATCAAAGCTTTAGTTCACACCACAATTGAAATAGAACCCCAAAAGTAATAGAATTAAAAAAAAAATCAGAATATATTAAACACTGCTAGAAGTGTAGAAGACGCTTTTGTTGCTTAAACAAAGATGTTTTGGTTTCAAACCTTTGGTATGCATAAAACGTTCTTGGACAAGACCTTCGCCTTTAGTACCCAAAAATACCTTAAAATTTAGTTTTGACCTTATGGTTTTGAAGGACCTTCAATTTTAGAGTTTGGAATTGAAAGAATAATTTGAATTTTGTTGAGCTTAAAAACATAGCCTGAGAAAAAAATTTATTTTTCTAGTTTTATATAGTCCCTCTTCTCAAAATAAGTGTTCTCTATTGACTTCACACAAGCTTTAAGAAAGTGATTGACTTTATGCATTTTTTTAAAATGCCCTTCAATTTATCTAAAGTAATGTAGATCAATGAGTTTCACTCTTTTTCTATCTCACATTTGGTAAGGACATAATAGTCAATTGGTTTTGAAAAACTTTCCAAAAAGGAAAAAAAGACACTTATTTTGGAATGTTAAAAATAAATACTCTATTCGTTCTAAAATAAATGTCTCATATCGAATATATACAGATTTTCAAAAAAGTATTTGACTTTATACAAATTTTTTTAAATTGTCTAATTTATAATGTCAAATCACCTGACTCATTTACCTTTGTATCTCACAAATAAAAGGGATACATTGGACAATTGACTTTAAAAGACTTTCTTAAAAAGAAAATGTCGCAATTATTTTGGGGATCCTAAAAAAAGGAATAAGTCTCCTATTTCTTTGTAGGATGTCCCAAAATAGTTCTCATTTTCTCTTTTAAAAAGTTTTTCAAGTTAGTTGTCTATGAAAGAATGTTTTTTATTAATTTGTGTTCTAACGACATATATTAATGATTATTAAGTAGGGGAGTATACATAGAATTATGTAAAAGTAAACACAAAAATATGTAAATTGTGAATTCATATGCACATTTTCATAATTCTATGTATAGCCACCATAATTAACACTCCCTCTGTCCTTTAATTATTGTCTTGTTTGACTTGGCACACAGATTAAAAAAAATAATTGACTTGATTATTAATATTGATATAATGTGTAATTTCCTTTAATATCCATATGTATGTGGTTCATAATTAAGGTAGGAAAAAAAGTAAGGGTAAAATGATAAAAGTGATATTTTAAAAAGAAAACTTTTCAAACAAAATAATTATTTTGAGACGGATTAAAAAAAACAATAATTTAGGGACAGAGGGAGTAATTATTAACGTATACGTATATCTTTGGGGCACTTGTTAACAAAATCATAAGATAAAAAAGTAAGTGGTTTAGTTATTTGACAATTAAAATGTATATTGAAGAATTACTATTAAAGGAAAAAGACAAAATTAAACACCCCCTTCGTTCTAGGCAAAGAGTTCATTATATTATTTTGAGATATTTCATTTAAAGAGTTTATTTTAAAAAAATAATACAAATAATTTTTATAATCTTTTATCTTTACCCTCAACTTGTATTGTAATTATTTTAATTATACTTAAATATTTTTATAATTATAATAAATTTTAATAATATTAATATATTTTTTAATAATTAAACTTTTTACACGCGGAGTCTTTGAGTGGAAGGGAGGGGAGTAAGTACCTACTTGATCTGTGTACAGTGACTAATAAAAAGTGTACTTAATTTAGAGAGGGGATTTCGTCAAATTAAATCCCAGTATATGTACGGCCCATCAAATATCCAGATGACAAATGGGCTTTTGAGTTAAAACCCACTCGATATCTTAAACATCACTGACAACGGTCGGCAAAGTGTGGGAATTTTAAATTAAAGATTAACCCGTAATTAACCGTTAACTCAAACCAACCTCTCTCTTCGCCGTCCGTTGCCCTAACCCTGGTCCGATTCCCAATCTCTATTCTCGTTTCCCACTTAACCCTATCCATCCAACTATAAATACTACAGGCGTATGGCACGGCAAGCAGACATTTGCATCAGAAGGGCGTCTTGATAAACGCCTTTGTTGTTTGCACCTTCGGATCCTCTCTCTCCTCTCTCTTCCTCCTCCTCTCTCTCTCTCTCTCTCTCTCTCTCTCTCTCTCTCTCTCTCTCTCTCCCTCTCTCTCAAGCTCGCTCCTCCTCTCTTTCTCTCACTCTGCAAATCGAATCCAATTATCTTCGGCGAAAATGAGGGAGTGCATCTCGATCCACATTGGTCAAGCCGGTATTCAGGTCGGCAATGCCTGCTGGGAACTTTACTGCCTCGAGCACGGTATCCAGGTACTCTCTCGATGCCAATTTGTATACAATGTCGGACATTTCGTAGTTTTCCACTAAATCTTTGGAATTTGCTACGAATTAGCATGTAGATTTACATTTCTATATCGAACTTTTCCTTGTTTAGTTTCCATTTGAGCAGATCTGGCTTTTGTGTTGCAGCTCATGTCTCAAATTCAAACAGTTACAAAATGTTTCTTGTTTTGTTAATTCATCCATAGATTTTGGTTACAAATCATGAATATATACGAGTTTAGGAACTTCACTGATAATTTGACGAGGATATCTTTTAGATTCATGAAATGCTTACTATGATCTCGTTATTGATGTGGTTTGATTACTGCTTCGATTCACTGGTTTTCTTCAGATCTACGAATATTGAGGCAATAGCATATAGATCTTCTTGTTGCATCTTTTTACTTTTAACTTTTGGCAGATATTAAGATATGCTGCATATTTTTTTTGGTATTTGTTGTTGATTAAATGATGTTGAAATGAGATCTCCAAACTGGCTAGTATTCATGATTCAAACTATGCTGGCAAACTTTCGTTAGGTATCTGTCTGATGTCAGATTTTCTTACTTTTGTAATGTGCAATTCCCGTTCAAAATTATGCGTATAGTCACTGAATGCCAGATGAGTTCACCCATTGCATCGGTTCAGCTGTCATATTAATGGTGTTTAACTGAAATTGTAGTTCTTTTACAGGACGTAAGGTTTTTGTGTTAATATTTTTGGAAACTTTGTTTATGTTTTTTTATTACACCAAGAGTCCTCGGTTGCGAGGTCTTGTTTGGGTTCAAAATTGAGTGATAGATCAAATTTGTATTACTAAGTTGAATGACATTGCCAATATATCTTTGTGCCAATATCCATTTTGTTTTGTCCACTCGAGGGATCATTATTATGTTTTAATTATTAGGTTTTGCCAACATTTTTTCATGCTAACAGAATTGATATCTGCATATACATGTACAAGTAAAATTTTATGTGCATACAATGCTTGACAGGAACAACCTTCTATTAGCTCCTATGTACTGAACCTGGCTATCTAAACTTTTTTTGTTTATTTTTCCATTAATTCTTATGAATCTAACTAGTTATCTATGCCTTACTTTTGTTGCAGCCTGATGGCCAGATGCCAAGTGACAAGACTGTTGGTGGAGGTGATGATGCCTTCAACACCTTTTTCAGTGAAACTGGTGCTGGAAAGCATGTCCCTCGAGCTGTCTTTGTAGATCTTGAGCCTACTGTCATTGATGAAGTGAGGACTGGAACTTACCGCCAGCTCTTTCACCCAGAGCAGTTGATTAGCGGCAAAGAAGATGCTGCCAACAACTTTGCCCGTGGCCACTATACCAGTGAGTAAATTATCCAGATTCCTGTTCACTATTTCTTTGCTATAATTGTGAATGTAAAATGTTTACTAACATTTCTGTTTATATTTTTATATCAGTTGGAAAAGAGATTGTTGATCTCTGCTTGGACCGCATTAGAAAGCTTGCTGACAACTGCACTGGTCTCCAAGGGTTCCTTGTCTTTAATGCTGTTGGTGGAGGAACCGGTTCTGGTTTGGGTTCCCTGCTTTTGGAGCGTCTATCTGTTGACTACGGAAAGAAATCAAAGCTTGGTTTCACTGTCTATCCATCCCCACAGGTCTCCACATCTGTTGTTGAGCCCTACAACAGTGTTCTCTCCACCCATTCCCTCTTGGAGCACACTGATGTTGCGATTCTTCTTGACAATGAAGCCATTTATGATATCTGCAGGCGCTCACTTGACATTGAGCGTCCCACTTACACTAACCTTAACCGCCTTGTCTCTCAGGTAATATTCATTCACTATCATATCTTTATGAAAAAAAAAAGAAAACCTAACTAATTTGTTGAGGCTTGATCGGCAATTGTACTTTGCTGAACATACTTTTTACTTTGGGTTCAGGTGATTTCTTCCTTGACAGCATCTCTGAGGTTTGATGGTGCCCTGAATGTGGATGTGACTGAATTCCAGACCAACTTGGTTCCTTACCCTAGAATCCATTTTATGCTTTCCTCATATGCACCTGTCATCTCAGCCGTGAAGGCCTATCATGAGCAACTCTCCGTTGCTGAGATCACCAATAGTGCATTTGAGCCCTCATCTATGATGGCCAAGTGTGATCCTCGCCATGGCAAGTACATGGCTTGCTGCCTGATGTACCGTGGTGATGTTGTCCCCAAGGACGTGAATGCTGCTGTTGCAACTATCAAGACCAAGCGAACAATCCAGTTTGTTGATTGGTGCCCAACTGGATTCAAGTGTGGTATCAACTACCAGCCACCCACTGTTGTTCCAGGAGGCGACCTTGCCAAGGTGCAGAGGGCTGTATGCATGATTTCCAACTCTACCAGTGTTGCTGAGGTTTTCTCCCGCATTGACCACAAGTTTGACCTTATGTATGCCAAGCGTGCCTTCGTGCATTGGTATGTGGGTGAGGGCATGGAGGAAGGAGAGTTTTCTGAGGCTCGTGAAGATCTGGCTGCTCTGGAGAAGGATTACGAGGAGGTTGGTGCCGAGGGTGCTGAGGATGAAGGTGATGAGGGTGACGAGTACTGAGGATTTAGTAGTCTAAATTTCTGGGTTGTTGGTTATGATGATATGTTTGGTGGCAGTGTTTGTGATTTACATGACATAATTCTGTGACTTTAGCTAATATATGTTCTCCCTCGCTTTTGTATCGTTGAATGGCGGTGCTTTAGACTCATAGCCTCTTGCTATCTATCTTAATCAAAATCAATATTGGAGTTCATGTAACTTTGTTATGTGTTTCTCTGTTCGCTTACTTTTTCTGAATGCTTTCAAATGTGATGAATTGCTTGGAGTTAGCTGGAGGGTAACAAATGATAATGATATTGATAACTTTAACGTTGGATGACTGTTGAACACCAACATAGTACTGATTACAGCAGTCATGAATAATTCATGGTGGCACCGTGGGGAATCCTTAGCTGATTGAATTCATGATCTTAGATTAGCGTGGCACGTAAACAACGTAAGTACTACTCCCTCCGTTCTTAAATTATTGTTTGGGTTGATCTGGCACACGGATTAAGAAAATTTAATTGACTTGATTATTAATATTGATATAGTGCGTAGTTTCTTTTAATGTCATGTGTATGATATAGTGTGTAGTTTTTTTTAATACCCATGTGTATGTGGTTCACAATTAAAGTAGGGAGAAAAAGTAAAGATAAAATGGTAAAAGTGATGTTTAAAAAGAAAAGTTTTTAAACAAGATAATTATTTAGGAATGAACAAAAAAAGAAAGGAAGATAATAATTTAGGGACGGAGGACTTTTTTTCTATTTTTATTTATTTTAAATGTTTAATTAATTAAACTTGTGTCATTGCTTGCATATTAGAAAAATTAAGGAAAAGAAAATAATTATTTATTTTAAATGTTTAATTAATTAATACACTTCTTTGAACGAGTCCAGGGATGCACCCCTTTCACGTGCTAGCCACAAAAATTGAATCACAGTCAAAGGTCTTGAAGAGCAAACTTAGAGCATTACCGATGCAATTGTGAATGTGGAAAAATCAAGTGCCACCTAAGATTTACAAACTAAAAAAAAAAATAATAAACTCTCTAATGCAATTGTAGAATATAATGTGTCAACTAAATTATTTCCTATTAGTTATTAAATAATTAATTTTTTGACTTTCAATGCACATTGTGAAGGAAGTAATTCACATCCTCCTTCACAATGTGCATTGGAAGTCAAAAAATCAATTATCTACTAACTAATAGGAAATAATTTAGTTGACATATTATATTCGCATTCCTTCTCCACAATTGCATTGAAGAATTTTTTTTTCTTTGAAAAATGTGTAAATTCTAGGTGGCACCCAATTTTTTCACATTTACATTTACACTGGCGATGCTCTTAGCTCCCAATATCGACTAACCCGTTGTGGTTAAAATAAAACTACTAGTATAATATTTGAAAACTACACTAAAAGTAATTTAATTTTTTAATTTATGTGTTCTATAATTTTTTTTTAAACTAACTATTCTCATCAATATCTATTCAAAAGTTGTTCAAATTCATTAAAATAAAAATAAAAATAAATATATACCTCCCAAATCGGAACAGAGAGCAAGTAACTTACTTCCAAAGTTTCGCATTACAACACATTAAATTCTAACAACAATTACTCCTCTATAATCAATGCAACTATGCATGTGTAGCGAATATAGATAATCTCCCAACTCTTTCATCAGTTTCAAAAAAAAATATCTTCTCGTTCGACACATCAAACACAACTTTCCAGCATCATGGAATGGCTTATTATCTTCTCTACCTTGATGTTCTTCCTTAACAATTATCAGCGGCCTAATCGTGGTCCAATCGGCTCGCCTACAAAAACATAATGCCCCCCGGGTCGAACCCTGTCCCCTAATAAAATTTAGGTACAACATTTGCCAAACGAATCTAGGCATTATTTGAGAGAATGTGCGAAGAAATGACCCATCATCATTTGTACAGTCAAGAAGTTTTAAGTGGCATGACCAACAATATATACGACGAAGATTTCGGAGTTATGTTGCCATGCATAACCTGTTGCGCGCATATAACGGACTGGATTGCCACAACGCACGCGTTTACAAATAAAGCTATTAGTCGGATTACCTGAGGCCAAGGGAGGATACGAAAAGGATGAGAATATTAGAGAAAGTGCTGATCGTGTTTACATGGATTGTGCATGCTTAATTTTGAGAAGATGAGCAATATTATTAATGCTTGGCCTACCCACCTAGCTTGAATCCTTGTATAGTGTATGTGTAATTGTACGTACGTTCATTTGTGATGTAAAGGAAAATTGATCATTATTCTCTTTTGTTGAATTAATTCACGGTACGTACAAAAGTATAAAAAAAAAAAATGATTTTCACCTGAAATTTATCTCTCAATATATAGCTAGTCAAATATACAAGTGGAAAGACATGATCGAGTTGATGATCATAGAGTTTATAGAATATAAGGTCATGATTACGCCACACCATAAATTAATGAGCTGATCTAAATGTTTAATATCAACAATTTTTTATTTATTTATTTTTTGCTCGAAACGTCAAGCTGTTGTATATTATAATTTTTATCGATAACTGTATTGTACTGTCCAATATTATAATTTTCATCAATAAATAGCTGTACTGTACAATATTATAATACATCCTGTAAACTAAATTTATAAACAAATTTTGTTGTTTTAATATTTTTCTATAATAAATTATCTCCACATTCTTTCCCATTTTCTTCAAAGAATCGTTTATTTGACTTTTGAGTCAAATTTGACTAACCAAAATGTCAAACAGAGACATTTGAATAAAACTGAGGTAATAATTGGAATTTTAATCTTTACATATATAGTCTCAGCCTTGGAAATCTCACAATTGTTGTAATTTCTTTCTAATTTACTTTTGGATGACTATTATGTATCCATATATATATCGTCGTACTTAAATAATCCAATGGAGAGGAGCTATGATAATCTCATATGAAAATTTTAGTGTAGTCAAAGGATCTTAAACATTAAGATATACTCCCACCGTTTCAGACAAAGAGTCCACTGTACTATTTTGAAATGTTTCATTTAAAGAGTCTACTTTCAAAAAATTATGCTTACAATTTTCATAATGTTTCATCTTTACCCTCCACTTGTGTTATAATCATTTTGGTTGTATTTAAGTATTTTTGTAATAATGACCAACTATAACGACATTAATATATCCCTTAATAAGTAAACTTTTCAAACGTGGACTTTTTGGGTGGAACGGAGGGAGTGTCACTAGTAACTTAACCCATCCGGATCGAGTGCTCCGCACCATCAATAGTTAGTTTATTGTTCTATACAACGTAGAAAATTGTAAATTAATTAGGATTAATATATATGTAATTAATTAAATCAAAATTATATTTTTAATCAAAATTATTAATTTTATTATCAATCAACTTTACCCGCATAAAGATGAAGAAGAAAGAAGGTTTGTGCAAGCAACCTGTGATTTATCTTTTGGATCAGATTTAAGTTGCGGAGCTGATTCTGATAGTCAATCAAGCGAGGAAGCAGCAGATATCACGTGCACGTGCCTGCACCAACTCCTTTCAGCTATGTTTATCTCTTATAATAATACAAAACTTACGGTTAGAAAATGTTGCAAACATATATAGAGCTTGATCTAGATTATGGAATACTAATTTTTGCAAGAAAAAGAGAGAATCAGAACCAAATTAATACTTTGGTTTTTAAAATATTCAGAACCTGTACCAAACCAAGATACTTGAGAACTAATACTTTGGTTGGGTTAGGTTGGGTTCTTATTGGTCCGATCCTTAACATTTTTCAGTTCTGAGGGCTGGCTGATCGCCTAAACCCTTTCAATTTTTTTAACTAGCCCTCGTTTTTCTATTCCACTACAAACAAATACTATAAAATTTAATATCGTTGTTGATACTTTTGAACGAAACTATGTTTGACTATTGTTAAACTTGAGTCATGATTCTTGACGACAGAAATAGTGAAATATCACTTTAAGCATTTATACTTAAGGTTAGCTTAGGATTAGAAATTATATTTTTAAAATATTAATTTATTTATATATACATTATATATATATATATATATATATAAAATATTGGTTTGGTCCTGTTCATAACCATTTTATAAGTTTTAAAACCGGGTTCAAACCAAATGATCGGTTCTACTAAAATTCAAAATCGAAAACAAACCAAAAAGTATTGGTTCATCTGATTTGAATAAAATTCTGCTCAACCTTAGATTATAGAGCTTTTATGAAAACTAGTTAAAAGATGGTCGAGAATTAAAATATTGATATTTTCATTTAGCAAATGTTAAAGTATGTTAAGTTTTAACATGATAAAAAATTCATTATTTCACTATGCCAAAATAAAATCCATCATCTCAATACAAGCCATAAAAAGCCAATACCTACACAGCGCGCAGAAATATGTAATGCAAAGCCTTCACGGACTCCCAATGGGTCTAAAACATCACCTAATGATATGGCCTAGCTAGCTAGGTCAATCAAAATTCAAGTGAACAAAAAGAGCATCTCCAGTATCCAGTGTTTCACCGTGTCATCAGTTCATAAACATTTTAATTTTTAATTATCAACCTATTCTTCATTATCGATAAATTTCTAAAAACTTTATAGCATGGACCCATTATTAAATATTTTGTTTTTTAACAATACACATATAAAAGTAATATTTTTTCATTTTTAAAATTAAATATATTAAAAATAATTAATTAGTTTATAAAAAAAACATATTAGTCTACCAAAATAAATAATTGTTATCCATAAAGAAAAAAAGAAGAAGAGAGAATTGGTAGAGTTTAGGGAGAAAATATAGTTGAAGAAAAAAAAATTACACCAATTATTTTTTATTTTAATAGAGTCATTTTACAATACAAAAATAACTGTTGCATTTTTTCTACCCTTGAATTTAAAGTGGAGAAAGTACAAAGCATGAATGAAGCGGTTGGTTGATGTGCATCAACCGCTTGATGCCATGCATGTAAATCCCACCAATTCCATCTATATACATATATACATATATATACATATATACATATATATATATATATATATATATATATATATGGCTTCTTCTATTTTCTACTAGGTACCGGCCGGTGGTTGGTTGATGAGGAGAATAAAGCCTTCAAAAGGCTAAGAAATAAGCTAGCTTTAAAGTCACGAATGATGCCTCCAAATTAATCCGCATATATTATATATTGCATGCGAGCCTGTCTTACTTGATACAATCACGATCGAATAATATGGATGGAAGACTCTTCTTCCGTTCCATGAAACATCCAGTACAAATGGAATTGAAGAAGAATCACACACACACACACACACACATATATATATATATATATATACATGTTGAGTTTATCTTTCGATCAAGATAAGCCAAAAGAAATTAAGCAATGATTTTAGCAGCCCGGATTTTCAGGCTCCAACCAGTACCAAGAGACAGACAGACAGTACTGGAGCTCGCGGATAATTGCCAATTAACATAGCATAAGCAGTTTTAACCTTAAACTTGCCATTTGGGTCAGGACCCCATACAGAAGGCCAGGGGGTATCTTATCATTCCTGCATGCTGTGGTGCACTGGAAGATCAGTTGATGATCTGTTTCATCTCCAAATTAAGATAAATCATTACTCAGAGAGAGGTCATCCAAATTAGAGTTATTTCTAATAATGCTATTAACTTAATTTGACATCCGACCGACTTAACATTTAACAATAAAACTATGATCGATCGCGCGAGACTGACTGACTGCGGCTGGCCGGCCACTCCCATGCATACCACCAATCTTTCCAAATTAAGGTGTTCACGTTGTCTAGGGCCGGCCCAAGGGGTGGGCAGGCTGGGCACCCGCCCAGGGCCCAAATTAATAAGGGGCCCAAAATTTTTTTTTTTTTTTTTTACTGTTATAGTATTAGTATACATGTAAACTAAAAATAGTATCCAAATTTTTTGAACTGAGGCCCAAACTCAAAGTTTTTGTTGTTATTTTGAATTATGTTTGTTCAATTGTTTGTTGAGACTTTGTTTATTTGTTAAATTTTGTTACATTGTTAATTACTCCCTCCGTCCCTAAATTATTGTCTTCCTTTTCTTTTTTGTCCGTCCTAAAATAATTGTCTTGTTTGAAAACTTTCCTTTTAAGGACATCACTTTTACCATTTTACCCTTAGTTTTTCCCCTTCTTTAATTATGGACTACATACACATGGGTATTAAAGAAAATACACATTATACCAATATTAATAATCAAATCAATTATTTTTTCTTAATTCGTGTGCCGAGTCAAACATGACAATAATTAAGGGACGGAGGGAGTATTATTTTTCTTTTTACAATGTTTTTGTGTGTTTAAAAATTGAAAGTGACATTGACTTTGTTTATTTGTTAAATTTTGAATTATGTTTGTTCAATTATTTGTTGTCACCTTTGAGTTTGATAGTTTATTCACATCTTACATAGTTACATTGAATTTTTAATTTAGTTAATTACTAATTTGAGGTCATAGCTCTGAGTGATTGATAAGAGAACCATGAAATAGAAGTGCGAAGCAACAAGAATCCCAAATTATTCTTACGATGATTGTTGATTTGAGTAATTGAGTATTTTTTTTTTACTTTACGAGACTGAAATTCGGTAAGAATTTGTTCAGTTTTCTAGATAATAATGTTTCGCCAAACTTAATTTCAGCTAAAACTCGTTATTGAAATTGTACTGATAGCAAAAATTATTTATGTCACTTAGAAATTAAATTAAAAAAAATACTTGAGATTAATATTTAATAATTAAATTAGGGCCCTTCTTTTAACTTTGCCCCGGGCCTATAATATGCTAGGAACGGCCCTGACGTTGTCGGTCTCCTTTCCAAATATATATTCAATTGGATACCTTTAGTAATGATGGGTTGGGATTTAACAATCCCTCTCCAAATGTGGCCGGCCGGCTGGGAGCTACTCTTCCAACTATTCCATTTGGTCAAACATACATACATACATACATCCTTAACATAGGAGTATATTTCTCCTTAATTAATAACCTTAACGTACCCACAGTAGGTCAGTAGTATTATTGACTACTTAATTGCCTCGCCTGCAGATTAGCAAAAATTAGCTAGCTAAATTATTATCCCTAGCTTTATAATGAATCCCCAAACCCCCACTTTTTTTTGTTTTTTGTCTTGCACACCAATTGACAAGATGAGTTTCCTTGTCGTCAAAACCATGCCCCCAAAGAAAATTTATATATGTTTAAACGATCAAGTTTGTCACAAACACTCACCGCGCGAAAGGGGGCACATTTGCATATAATACGTGGATATGGTACTAGTAACCTAGTTAAGAGGGCCGGCCGGGTGGTTCTACCATCTAATAATTAAGGACATTATTAATTTAGCTTTCCACGCCTACAACTTACGAGAGATTTTGTCAACAATACGATGAAATTAAAGGTGTTTCTACAAAGTCCTCGATCTCTAAAATTATTGTTGACAGAATTAGACCATTTTTGAAAGACCTAATTGGTCCTTTCCAGAGTAGCTTTATTTATTCCTCGGAGGAGAACTAGCTACCGATATTAATGTTATTGTGACCCGAGATAGATATTATTCACTCCTTAAACAAATGCTTTGATAAAAAAGGTGGCATATATGGTTTCTTTGGAAAATTGATCTTGAAAAAGGTTACGATAGGATGGATTGATTGTGACTTTTTGAAACAAACCCTTTTAACTTCTCTTTAAGTTGGGTTGAGCTCATTATGAATTATGAATAGCGTCTCTAATTCTCAAATATGTATTATATATTTGGAATGGTACTTGCCTTGAACCTTTCAAGGCTAGCAGAGGATTAAGACAAGGGGACCTGGCTTTATCCTATCCCCGGCCCTATCTTTTTGCCTTATGCACGGAGAAACTCTCCTATTTAATTCTTTGATTTAGTGAATAGGAAGAAGAAATGGAGGGGTTTGAAAGCTTCCAGGATAGGTCCTAATATTTTCCATTTTTTTTAATTTACGCTGATCATCTGATTCTTTTTTCTAAAGCTACGATTAGAGACTGTAATGTTGTCATGAACATAGTTATAAATTCGCGTAAAAATACTCTTATTATTTACTGTACTTAAACCAAACTTAATTAAAAATACTTGTACTTTTGGGTTGAATCGTATAGTACACGAATATAACTTTAAACGTATTATATTTTACTTATAAAACTCGATATATACCAAATTTTGATATAATTTTATTATTAAAATTATTCAATTTATATTATTAATCTTGTTCGAATTGATCAAATTAGATAGTATTTAACATGAAAATAATAATTATGAAGTCTAAGAAATATTGCGATGTATGTATTTGATACTAGGCATACTGTTTGAAGTACACACATAAGAGTATATATGTTTAATCATACTTTCATTTAACTATTAACACATAATTATTTTGTCATAAATATGTAATAATATGAAAATAATAGCTTTGAGAGTGTAAAAATGTAAAAATATTAAGATATTTAAATCTAAATGATAAAAATATAGAAAATTTCATACAGAATATGCCCTATTTTTAGTTCCGTACACTTCAATCATATTCATATTATATCTATACGACCGTATAAGAATATTTTTACCGTTTACGTATTATTATATCAAATTTTTTCGACGTAACTTTGAAAAAAAATCGTATAAAACTTGTACGTTTCTTTTAACGTATTATACACGTCCCATATTTTACTAACTATAGTCATAAATATTTTCAATATTTTGTGTGAGAAGTCTGGCCAAAAGGTGAATTGTTGAAGTCTAAGGCCTTAATTGGTACAGGGGATCGATTCCATTAAGGCTTGATTGATATTCGGAATTGGAATCAATTTCACGGAATCGATTCCATAGAATTGATTAATAACGTTTGGTGGTGCAAGAATTGTATTTGGAATATGAATGTATTACTAAAATCTTGAAATTGATTGCTAAAATTTAAGGAATCACAATCCTAATGGAGGAAGTGGTAATTGGGTTCCTAATAGTTGAATTTCATGTAAAAGGACAATAATACCCTTCTATTAGGCCAAGTATCTGCTTTATATTTATAATTTATTTGGTTTCAACAATTTTACGACCGTTCATTTTTACTTCTCCTCGTCATTGTTGTTTTTCGCCTCTTCATAAGATTTTTCTAACTCTTCTCATTTGAATTAATTTATTAATAATAGTTTATAATTTATGATTGTTGTGTTAATTTTCACAATTGGGGATGATGAAAAAGAAGAGTGGGTGATTGATCTGCTTTACAGGAGAATAAAATAGTAATTATTCTAAATAAGTAATATTACACGTACTTTTCTCGAATTGTTTCAAATGTTTAACCTAATTTTTTTTGAACTAGTTTCATTATATCATTAGTTTTTTTTTATTTAATTAATTTTTATTGCTTTATAGATGTTGGATAATTTAAAATTTTTACCAAAATTGAAAGAGAATGAATAACTTGTTATTTTGTGGGGACAGTAATAACGTTAATGTCTGATTTTTAACATGAAAGTCATTAACAACTACATGTTTACATTGGTGCATGTAATATTGTCAGTTGCCTCAACTTTATCTTTGCATTCCAAGTTATTTGTTTACTATCAAACAGTATAATAGAAATTTATACTACATTAGTAATCATATTCCTTATACTACCAAACACTTTTTAGGAATCATATTTCTATTTATTTCTGTGGAATCCCATTACTAGTAATCGATTTCGCAGAGTTGATTCCATTTTCGTGTACCAATCGAGGCCTAATAGCGTTTGATGTTACCAGAATTATATTTGGAATATGAATGAATTACTGAAATATTGGAGTTGATTACTAAAATTTAAAGAATCACAATCCTGATAGAGAATGTGGTATTTGGATTCCTAATAGTTGAAATCTATGTAAAAGAACAATTATATCATTCAATATAGAAGAATAAAATAATAATTATTTTAGCTAAATAGTACTCCCTCCGTTCCAGTAAAGAGTCTACTTTTGACTTTTTTTGGTCAACTTAGTTAAAGTTTGACCAATAATTTACATTAATTTAGTTGTTTTTATAAAGTTATGAAAGTTGTAATATATAGTATTCTTAAGGTAGTTTTTAATTAATGAAATTTTATTTCCAAAAACATAAATAAAGTATGTCAAATTTTGATTTGATTTGGTCACATGTTGACTTCTAAAAAAAGAAAGTTGACTCTTTGCTTGGAACGGAGGGAGTAATACATACTTTTCTTGAATTGTTTCAAATGCTTAAGCTATTTTTATTTGAACTAGTTTCACTAGAACATTAGCTTGTTTTTTAAAAAAATTTAATTTATTGAATTTTTTTACTGTATTGATGTTGGATAATTTAAAATTTTCACCAAAATTAAAAAAAAAATGAAAAAATTGTTATTTTGTGGAGTAGTAATAACGTTAATGTTTAATTTTTATCATGAAAATTATTTACAAGTACTTGTCTATTTTAGGGTGATGTTGTCAATTGCCTTAATTTTATCTTTGCATTCCATATTATTTTATTTCTTACAAAATAATATAATATAAATTTCTACTACATAAGTAATCATATTCCTTTTGTTACCAAACACTTTTTAGAAATCTTTTTCCTATCTATTTCTGTAAAATCTCATTACTAGGAATCATCTTTCCATTTGATTCTGTGAAATCTCATTACTAGTAATGCAATTCATAGAATCAATTTCCGTGTACCGATCAAGTAGTAAATATCAAATATACTACTAGCTAGGATTCTTGTCACCAAAGACCGTGGGATAAGATCTCTTTGTGGAAGCAATGCTAGCCTAATTGGGCTAGCCTTATTTGCCAACTAACCAAGAATATAGTGGAACAATGTTTACTTTTTTTTTTTTTAAAATCATCTTATCCAAGAATTCTTGAAATTCACAATAAAATTTCAATCTTAACATTGACCATATAAATCGGATTCAGATTACAAAACAAAGCATTAGTATCCAAATACCAAAATGAATAAAGTCTTAAACTTTAACCACATTCATTGACACAAAACTTACTTGTAAATATATTTATTGGGTTAAATACACCACTAGCCTCTGTATTTTACAACTTTTTAACATTAGTCCCTAATTTTAAAAAGTAAAAAATTGGATCCAAAGTATGTTTTTTTTGTGCGCTAGTGGTCCTTTAGTTAGATGCAGTTAGAATTTCGATCGTTAACTCCCCATATGTTTCGCACGTGAGTTTTTTGAGGATAAAAAAGTAACTTCTATTTTTAATTTTTAAATATACCTTTTGATGAATCCTTAACCTGGAAATGGCTAAAGCACGCACAAAACCTAGCAGATGCACAAATACATATCGTTTGTCATTAATTCCAGGAGAACTTTTGAAATTGCGGAGCTGAGTGGACTCACTCGATTGAACCGAGTCACTGACGAGCCTTAAATCGTCTCATCCACCATAACTAAGTGAGCTTGAGGTGCTATGGAACAAAGAGTTAATTTGTGGGCGCAGGCAAAGGTTGTTCCGTATTCTCTTCTTTTATAGAGCCAAGAAAGAAATTGGTAGCAAGAGAACTTTCTCTAAACCACTAGAGACAGTCACCTACTAGAATCAGTAATACCCCCATCGAATCGTCCTCATCTCATGGAGGTGGAAGGGCTGCTAAGAGATAAGGTAAGGGACGAGGTCGTCTTTCCAACTGGTAAGGGATGGTTGCAGTGGTGAAAGATGAGGGTGATGGGTATTCGGTTTATTCAAAGAGAATTTGAGAGAGACCGAAATTAAAAATAGAATTTACTTTTTTGCCATCAAAAAATTTATGTACACAGTCGAAATTCTAACGGCATCCAAAAAAAAGCAACCACTAACTTCCAAAAAAAAGCATACTTTGTAGTATCTAATTTTTCACTTTCTAAAATTATGGACTAATGCAAAAAAATATAAAGTACACGAACTAATGGTGCATTTAACCCTACATTTATTGGTCAGAATAAAAGTTGCATCTCATACAGAAGTCAAGATAAAAGAATTAAATTAAATATACAGAAAATTGCTTATGGAAATAGGATACCCTCAAATCAGTGATAATTTTTACTTTTGACTTGAAGTTGTCATGTAAATTCAAGGATTTAGCTAAGTAGTTTGACTTAGTTTGACTTATGAAAATACTTTTGACTTGTAAGTAGTACTGTAAACTCAATTTGCTAGCTTAATAGTTTGACCAGGCTCAGCGAACGAGGACCATGCTCAATATCAATCAATATAGTTTGAAAACACCTCATAGAAGGGAAAAAAAAAAAAAAATGTAGCTCCGTCAAAGAAAAGAAAACTAGTTCATAGAAAATTTATTCACGTGTTTGAATCTCGAGACCACAGGATTTTGAATCTCCTATTCATTGCACTTTTTGTCATAAAAAAAAAAGAGTAATATTACATCTACAAACAAAATTTGACAACAAAATTGCTTACATCAAGCATTAAAGTATTGTATCATAAGTGTAATATAAATTATTGCATTGCGTTGATAGATTATGTAGGTATAGTAGCATATTTCTTTAAAAGGAAAAGGTGAAGAGAAGAGAAGAGAAAAACACAATAAGATGTTTGCGAGATTCTTTGAGAGACAGTTCATATGTTGATTCAAAGAATCGACATTAAATGCTCCAGATTTGTGTATAGATTGTCCTAATCTTTCCTTTATTTTGACATGCCTTCAATGCTTTATTTATGCTTTTTGGGTGCAATATTTCCAATGCATCCAAAATTGTATAAATTGCCTTGTCTTTTCACTTTCTCACCATTTCCCGACATTCAAGAAAGAGAGAGAGAGAATGATGGAGATGGAAAAAGGTCTTTCTGGTGGTGTTGGAGGAAGTCCTGGTGATCCTAGTGATGATGGCAGAATAAGAACCGGTGTGTGTGTGCGCGTGTTTTCATCTGTAGTAACATTTCTTTCTTTCATTTTTTTTAAAATTACAAAGTAGTTCTTTAAATCGTTACCCTTGCCATGAATTTTGAATCGTTGATCGGCCTGAGCCGTATCCACTAGGTCAATTCTCAATTTCATCCGTAACATTTGCTTCTTTAATGGTTTTTTTTTTTTTTTTGGAGTCAGTTGAAATGTTTTTTTTAACATTTGTTTCTTTAATGGTCTTTTTTAATCAATTGAAATGTTATATTTTTATTTTTGGGGATTTAACAGGAACATTTTGGACGGCAACTGCACATATAATAACAGCAGTGATTGGGTCAGGGGTTTTGTCATTGGCATGGTGTATTGCACAATTGGGGTGGATCGCAGGGACCATTGCTCTGGCACTCTTCTCTTTCGTCACCTGGTATACTTCTCTTCTGTTGTCTGACTGTTACAGATCCCCAAATTCAGTTAATGGCAAGAGAAACTACAATTACATGGAAGCTGTCCAAGCTAATCTTGGTAACGTTCTCCACTATGAACTAACTCCCATTTATTTAATTCTATACATTCCTATTAAATCAGAATAAGGAAAGAGAGGGGAGGATATATTTGTCATTACACTCTTCCTCTTATTTATATGTTACTCCCTCCGTCCCTAAATTATAGTCGTGTTTGACCTGACACACAGCTTAAAAAAAATAATTAATTTGATTATTAATATTGGTATAGTGTGTAGTTTTTTTTAATGTCCATTTGCATGTAATTTATAATTAAAGTAGGAATAAAAAATGAGGTTAAATTGATAAAAATATTTTCTTAAAAGGAAAATTTTCAAATATGACAATTGTTTTAGGACGGACAAAAAAAGAAAGTAAGATAATAATTTAGGGACGGAGGGAGTATTTTCTTTAAATGTCTAGTCTCTGTAATGTTTTTTTTGCTGATACTGTTATTATTAGTACTCTATTTCTCAATCAAAACACTGTATAAAGTGTTTTATTTCACTCGTACACATGATATTCTCTAAGCATTACTCTCTTTAATCTATAGGTTTGAAAATAGAATGTTAATACTCCCTATGTTCCTAAATTATTGTTAGGTTTGACTTTTTTTGGGTCAAACATAATATTTTTCAAATGCAAATTTATCATATATATATATATCTTATTTTTTTTAAAATCATAAAATACGGAATCGTAGTACTTTAATGATTTTGGGTAAAATTGAACTTTAAATTTGCATTTGAAAGTTATACAATTTGACCAAAAAAAATCAAACAAAATGATAATTTAGAAACGGAGGGAGCATATAATTGGTAAAGTGGTAAGATAAGAAAGAGTGACAAAGTAGCATTGGTAAGAAAATATATTTCTTTTTGTCTGTTTTGTGTTTGTCTCCATACATTTTATACTTTTTATTACTTGAATGAATCATTTAAAAATCATATATCCAAATGCTGTCAAAATATAGCTCAACAGTAAATGCTTTCAATATACATTAAATTATATTTACTCTGTCCCGGATAAATGTTCCTAGTGGATAAAACACAAGAATTAAAATATATAATTAATGATGTGCTATAAATGTGTTCTGACGGTAATACTCATGAACATTAATTGAGTTTAACTATTCTAAATAATTGGGTTTTGAAACTTTAAGGGTATATTAATAAGAATAGGTAGATTAAAAGTCTTTAGGAATATTAGTTGGGACATCTCAAAATAAAAAGTATGAACATTTATCCGGGACGGAGGGAGTACATAATAACATTTTGAATAATGTTTCTAAACAAAAACATTTAACAAGTATCTGAGGAACAAACTTATTTACTATATATATATATATATGGATTTTATAGACACGTAATAATTTGAATGGATGAAAATTTTGGTATCTTAGCTTTACCTTTGAGATAACAAGAAGGTTTCCATCTTCCTTATTTTTGAAATGGTGATAACACACAAAGTCAACGAATACTCTCGGATAAGAGACACACGACACGACTCGACTCAATGACGAATACTCTCAGATTCCCAATCGAAAACCACAACTTCTTCTATCCTCAATAACGTCAGATTATTTTCCCAAGAACTTGGATGTGCATTATCTAGAATTTCTTACGTAGAATATTTCACATTTGGTTTGGGCAGGGCACGGCACAGCGCTATCTATTCCACCATGCATACATATATGGTGTCGCCTGGTAAACTTGTAATCAGCATTTCAACCCCTACCTACGGACAACTTATGAGAAAATCCCGATTGAGTGATAATTAAATACAACCTTCAATTGTAAACGAAACTGAAAAATCAATCTTTTGTTGCCCTCAACATTTGCACCAGAGATGTAACACATTCTTCTACTAACAAATACTGGAGAGATATATACAAAACTGGCCAAAAGATTCTCCAACCTGTCCTTAATTAGTTCAGTATCCCTTTACTTTTAGTGTTCACACTATAGAATTGCAACCCTCAGACCCTTCTTTTCTAAGCTCCAAACATTTGGTTGATAACTTTCTTGCAATTTCTTGTCCACAGGAGGAATTAAAGCCCAGATCTGTGGCATAACACAGTATGTAAATCTCGTTGGAATAACCATTGGATACACCATTACTACTGCCATAAGCATGGCGTAAGAACTCAAAACTTAACATATCTCTCTCTCTCCAAACACACACACACACACAAACACAAACACCAACATTGTTTATACTTATATATATGGCTGATTTTCTTTTGTTCATCTTTCTTTCTTTCTTTATCAGGGCTATTAACAGATCAAATTGTTTTCATAAGGCCGGCCATAGTGCAGGATGTCATACGCAGAACAATAGATATATGATTATATTTGGGATTATTCAAGTGATTTTCAGCCAAGTACCAAACTTTCACAAGCTTTCACTTCTCTCCGTCATTGCTGCTGTCATGTCATTCGCCTACTCATCCATTGGTATTGGTCTTTCCATAGCCAAAGCTTCAGGTCAGCATTTTTCTTCAACAGTTGCACTAGAACACTATCTTCACTGCATTAATAAACTCATTTACAAGAAAACGATCTTTCAAAATGAACTCATATACCGGTACTACCAACCACCTACTATTTATATCCCTATTAGCTGCTTGGAGGCAGCAACTTCTAGACAAGGCCCTCTCAAACTCGAAAGGGCCGAATCCCATAAATATTTTGTTACTATCATTTCGCACTTCCATTTGTTATTTGGTTTTCATATGATGTGACTTGTTATCATGAAGGAGGTGAACATGCTAGGACAAGCATGACAGGAATACCAATTGGGAATGGTGTGTCAAGTTCAGAAAAACTGTGGAACACCTTCTCTGCCCTGGGAAACATTGCTTTTGCTTATTCCTTCTCTATTATCCTCATTGAGATACAAGACACACTAAAATCAAGCCCCCCTGAAAATCGAGTGATGAAGAGGGCTGCTTTTGCCGGAATCTCGGTCACTACCCTGTTCTACATGCTATGTGGGCTGGTCGGATATGCAGCATTTGGTAATGATGCACCAGGGAACTTCTTGACTGGATTTGGTTTCTATGAACCTTTCTGGCTTGTCGACTTGGCCAACATTTGCATCATTGTTCATCTCGTTGGAGCCTATCAGGTACGTTGAATAGTACAACCCGCTGTATAGCTTTTCTATATATGATTGTGCGCACTGAGTTTGGTATTGAGAGTGCAAACATTAGGTACACTTTTAACACTCTGGGAACAGGCTCGTCAACACGAGGAGCCAAACCTAACCACAAGAGTCTGGATAATATTATCTAACCCAAAGACTGGCCCAACCACAAGCGGTAAGCAGCTGGAGAACCCATGGGCTTACAGGCAGTCCAATTTTGACCAGTAGAGCAGACAAACCATGAAATCACAAGTTGATCTGAGAAGAGTATGCCTTTCAGTGGGTATCCTATTAAGGTCCACCTTAGAGAGGCCAGCTTAGTAAAAACAGGCAACTAATTTGGAAACACTGCTCAAACAAAGCCTTTATATTTGCTGCATGTAAAGTGTGAAACTACTTGGACATTGTTTCAAATCTCTTGTTTGAATTTTGTAGGTATTTGCCCAGCCAGTATTTTCATTCGTGGAAACCTGGAGCAGAAACAAATGGCCGGAAAGCGAATTCATAACTCGAGATTATCCCATTGTGGGTCTCAACTTCAATTTATACAGGTTGATCTGGAGAACAGTATACGTAGTATTCACGACCACAATATCTGCATTATTCCCCTTCTTCAATGATTTTGTTGGACTTCTTGGTGCTGTGGGGTTCTGGCCACTGACAGTGTACTTTCCAATAGAGATGTATATTTCACAGAAGAAGATCCGCAAATTTTCTCTCACCTGGATTTGGTTGCAGACTCTGGTACTTACATGCTTGATCATCGCTCTTCTTGCTGCGGCTGGATCTATCCAAGGCCTCATTAAGTCTGTACAGGCTTTCAAGCCCTTCAATTCTTACTCTTAAGTTTCATCTGTTGATTGTTGTAGAAATTACTCAGGATTAATATAAAAATTTGTATGGTTTTGTTAAGGAGCCAGATGTTTTATAACAAGGCACAAGGCTTAGCTTAACCAATACAGTGACCTCACTGTAATTGACTTGAAGAAATGAAAAGCCTAAAGCTTACTAGTAAGCTAATCATCATCTATCCAGTATGAAGAGATGTGCCATAAATAGTTGCACAATTATCTATTTAGTAAATCTTCTGCATGACAATGAAATACAAACATGTTAATAACAACCAAAAAGGGTAGATAAGTCAATGCACACTTTTTTTTGGATGGAAAACCAAACCTGCATTGAGCTTAGGGAGTTGTTGTATGTCCTTAAGTAAAGTTCGGTGACCAAAATAGAAAACGTCAATCATGTCTCTTCAAAATTCGTGATGGCTCTTTCAAATAAGAATCATTAATCTACTATAAATAGAATAATTTAACAATCATGAAAGATACTTTAAGAAATTTGAGCATCATTAGATTATCATAGATTTCACAATTTGACTCAAGCATCCTCCATTGTATTATGAGAGAGATTTTCATATCTAAACCCTATTATAAATCGCAGATTGCATTTGGAAGAGGTGAAACATCTCTTAAAAGATAACGGATTAATTTGTGCCTTGTAGTATTCATAAAATCTTCAATTTCCTAATATTTTCAACACATTTAACACCATTATAGGAAATGAGACAAATTTAAGAACCAAATCATATTTAACCTTTAATAGATTACGTAGATTTGCAAATATACCCTTATTAAATACCCTTAATATAAAGAGATGATCATGAAGCAAGCGGTCCATAGAGGGGTATAAACCTTCATTGGAACTACTTTTATAGTAAAAGGTAATGTTAGAGCAACATAATTAGTAGCAAACTTCAAGCTAATTTTATAGTACAACTTAATGCATCGACTACAATTATATTGTGAACCAAATATGTACTCCCTCTGTTCCAGGCAAAGAGTTCACTTTTTTTTTAGAAGTCAACATGTGATCAAATCAAATCAAAATTTTACATACTTTACTTATGCAGTGGTAGAGCTGGGGCTTCACAAAGTGTGAGATCTCAAGTTCAATCCCTTCCCACGCCCCCTTAGGACATAAAAAATAAAAAATAATAATAAAAAAGAAATAAAATTTCATTAATTAAAAACTATCTTAAGAATACTATATATTACAACTTTCATAACTTTATAAAAATAACTAAATTAATTTAAATTATATATTGGTCAAACTTTAATTAAATTGACCCAAAAAAATAAAAAAGGGACTCTTTATCTAGAACGAAGAGAGTAAATAACTTTTGTGGTAGTAACATTTTCCTATAATAAATTGTTTGCACATGCTTTTCCTTTTTCTTCCAAGATTTTTTTTTTTTTTTTTTGTTGACTTGAGTCAATCGACTATCTTTTAAAAATATTTGAACCAAAAAGTCAAACAGAGAACTTAAAATAAAACCGAGGTAATAAAATGTATAATTGGAATTTTAATCAATATTACATACACTCGGCCTTGGAGTTCTGATCACTATTAATGAATTTCTTTCATAATTAATTTACTTTTGGATAATTAATTATTATTTATCTATATATCATACTTAAGAATCATTTCATATATAATGCATTGAGATGGTGTAAATAATAATTTAATGGAGATCTAGGAGCATTCTAAAACAATTGTATTATGATAATCTCATACAGTATGAATTAAATACGTACAGTGAAGGCAAATTAAGGATCTTAAACCATTAATTAATATCACTAGTAACTTAACCCTTATACACTACTCCAATTAATGTAGAAAATTGTAAATTAGGATTAATATATATATATGTGTAATCATATTTACTTTATTTTCAATCAAAATTATGTAAAGACGTTGTAGATGGATGGATGGAGTTTTATTTTCAATCAAAACTATCTTATTATCAATCAACTTTCTTTCTGCTTTCTTACCACAGTTTATGTTTATCTCTTGTAATACAGAACTTGCGGTTAGAAAAGAAAAGGTGACAAACAAACAAAGTGCTAGCTAGCTGCTTTATATATAGTTAGATTATACTACTAGATATATATTTTCAGAAATTTAAACTCGTCAATGACGTACGGTTCGGAATTAAAATATTGATCAATGTATTCACAATGTTTTTGAATCTTGAGACTAAATGAATTTGAAGAATCTCTACAGCTCTACTTATCCATCACCACTTTTGTCACAAATTAAAAGAAAAGAGTAATATAATTACATCTACAGAAGAATATGACAACAAAATTGGTTACATCATATATAGTATGCAATAAAGTGTTGTATCATAGCCGCCGCGCGGTGTAACATAAAACAAGTAACGCAATGTGTTTGTTTGTAAATTAATTATTCCGTTGCATTGCAGGTAGATTATATATATATAGCTAGCTAGGGAGTAGGATTGATTTTTCTTTAAACAGAAAAACACATTAATCCGCCTTTGAAACACAGTCCACACTCCACATGTTGATTCAAAGAATCGACATTAAATGTTCCAGATTTGTGTATAGATTGTCGTAATCTTTTCCTTTATTTTGACATGCCTTCAATGCTTTATTTATGCTTTTTGGGTGCAATATTTCAACTTACCACTGTCACTGCATCCAAAATTGTACTTCCCTCGTGTTTCCATTTTCTCACAATTTCCCAGAATTTTTGACATTCAGAGAGAGAGAGAGAGATGGAGATAGAAAAGGGTCTTGCTGGTGGAAGAAGAAGTCCTGGTGATCCTAGTTATGATGGCAGAATAAGAACTGGTGTGTGTGTGTGTGTGTATTTTCATCTTGTAACATTTCTTTCTTTCTTTTGTTTTTTTTTTTTTTTTTTTTAACTCACAAAGATAATTCTTTAAATCCCTACCCTAGCCAATTCTTGATTTCATTCCTAATGTTTGTTTCTTTAATGGTCTTTCTGAATGAATTGAAATGTTTTTTATTTTTATTTTTATTTTGGGGATTTAATTTAACAGGAACATTTTGGACAGCAAGTGCACATATAATAACAGCAGTGATTGGGTCAGGGGTTTTGTCATTGGCATGGTGTGTTGCACAGTTGGGCTGGATCGCAGGGCCCATTGCTCTGGCACTCTTCTCTCTCATCACCTGCTATACTTCTATTTTGTTGTCAGACTGTTACAGGTCTCCAGATCCAGTTAATGGCAGGAGAAACTACAATTACATGGATGCTGTCCAAGCTAATCTTGGTTACTTTCTCCACTATGAACTAACTCTCATTTATTTCTTTTCTATACATCACTATTACATCAGAAAAAGAAAAGAGAGGGGAGGGGAGGATATATTTGTCAATTTTACACTCTCGCTCTTCTTGTATGTTTTTTTCTTTGGAAATGATAGATAGCAAGGTGAAGTTAGTGACTTCATACAAAAAGGGAGGCTCGTCTAGCGTAAAATTTTCCAAAAAAAATGGACACTCATTTCAATTTGATTCGAGATGGAGGGAAGACTTTCGTGGAAGAAAAAAAAATTAATTCATATCTATTCTTTAAAGTTTCCTTCATCAACTCTTAACCCTACTTGAGAAGCAACTCCTTTGAGTTTCCTTCATCAATTCATCACTTGAGAAACTACCCATCGGGGAACAAATATAAAGAATTAACGCACAAGAGTTGGTAAATACTTTCACCTTCCAGTTTTGGGGGTAAATAGGCCATGTCAGATTCCAGTTTTGGGCGAAACCATTCAGAGAGAGTAGCATTTTCCTTTTGGAAATGGTCATTGTGCTTGCAACCACACAAGAGTCGGAGATAGTAGAATAATATGCATGGGGTTTGAAACCCACTGACCCTTCATTTTGTACCATCCAAACATTTGCACTTTCTTGTCCACAGGAGGAATTAAAGTCCAGATCTGTGGCATAGCACAGTACACAAATCTTGTTGGATCAACCATTGGATACACCATCACAACTGCCATAAGCATGGCGTAAGAACTCAACTGAACATATCTCTGATATGTCTCTCTCCAACACACACACACACATATACATATATATACACATATACATATATGGTTGATTTTCTTTTGTTCATCTTTCTTGCTTTATCAGGGCTATTAACAGATCAAATTGTTTTCACAAGGCCGGCCATGGTGCAGGATGTCATACACAGAACAATAGATATATGATTATATTTGGGATTATTCAAGTGATTTTCAGCCAAGTACCAAACTTTCACAAGCTTTCACTTCTCTCCTTCATCGCTGCTATTATGTCTTTTGCCTACTCATCCATTGGTATTGGTCTTTCCATAGCCAAAGTTGCAGGTCAGCATTTTTCTTCTTCATCAGTTGCTCTAAAACACCATCTTCACTGTATTAATAAACTCATTTACAAGAAAATGATCTTTCGAGATGAACTCATATACCATTACTACACAACAACCAACTATTTATCTCCCTATAAGCTGCTCGGAGGCAGCAACTCCTTGACAACACCCTCTCGAACTCTAAAGATTCGAATCCCATAAATAATTTGTTACTATCATTTCGCACTTCCATTTGTTATTTGGTTTTCATATAATGTGACTTGTTACCATGAAGGAGGTGCACATGCTAGGACAAGCATGACAGGAGTACCAATTGGGAATGGTGTGTCAAGTTCAGAAAAACTGTGGAACACCTTCTCTGCCCTGGGAAACATTGCTTTTGCTTATTCCTTCTCTTTTATACTCATTGAGATACAAGACACACTAAAATCAAGCCCACCTGAGAATCGAGTGATGAAGAGGGCTGCCTTCGCGGAATCTCGGTCACTACCCTGTTCTACATGCTATGTGGACTGATCGGATATGCAGCATTTGGTAATGACGCACCAGGGAACTTGTTGACTGGATTTGGTTTCTATGAACCTTTCTGGCTTGTCGACTTTGCAAACATTTGCATCATTGTTCATCTCATTGGAGCCTATCAGGTACGTTAAATGCCACTACTACCAACATTGGTATATAACAAACGTTTCAAGGGCTGGAATAGTACAACCAGCATGTATAGCTTTTCTATATATGATTGTGCGCACTGAGTTCGGTACAGAGAGTGAAAACATTAAGTACACTTGAACACTATTGGAACAGGCTCATCAACAAGACGAGCCAGCCCAAACCGCAAGAGTCTGGAAATATTATCTAAACCAAAGACTGGCCCAACCACAAGCAGCAGTTGAACCCATGGGCTTACAACCAATCCAATTTGGACCAGTAGAGCAGACAAACCATGATATCACAAGTTGATCTGAGAAGAGTGTGCATTTCAGTGGGTATCTTATTAAGGTCCACGTTAGAGAGGCCAGCTTAGTAAAAACAGGCAACTAATCTGGAAACAGTGCTCAAACAAAGCCTATATGCTGCATGAAAAATGTGAAACTACTAGGACATTCTTTTAAAGCTCTTATATTGCATTATGTAGGTATATGGCCAGCCAGTATTTTCATTCGTGGAAACCTGGAGCAGAAACAAATGGCCGGGAAGCAAATTCATAACTCGAGACTATCCCATTATGGGTCTCAACTTCAATTTATTCAGGTTGACCTGGAGAACACCATACGTAGTTTTCACGACCACAATAGCTGCATTATTCCCGTTCTTCAATGATTTTGTTGGACTTCTTGGTGCTGTGGGGTTCTGGCCACTGACAGTGTATTTTCCGATAGAGATGTATATTTCACAGAAGAGGATCCCCAAATTTTCTATCACCTGGATTTGGTTGCAGATTCTGAGCCTTACTTGCTTGATCATCTCTCTTCTTGCTGCGGCTGGATCTATCCAAGGCCTCATTAAGTCTGTACAGGCTTTCAAGCCCTTTGATTCTTACTCTTAAGTACATTTGTTGATTGTTGTAGAAATTACTCAGGATTAATATAAAAATTGTATGGTTTTATTAAGGTGCCTGTTGTTTTATAACAAGTCACTAGGCTTAGCTTAACCAATACAGTGAACTCACTGGAATTGATTTCAAGAAATGAAAAGCCTAAAGCTTACTAATAAGGGAACAAACTACAATTGTCTATAGTCCTAAATACGAAAGCGTACATCAAAATGTAAACTCCCAACGTTACATAGCCCACGGTGTCACTTCTCAATTTACTAAAATAATTCCTACCCATGTACTCTATGGATTAAAATTAAATGTTCCTAGCATAATAAAAAGGGTAAGTTAGAGACCCCTCAACTATAGGTTGGGTTCAAATTGCCCCCTCAACTACCAATCGAAGCAATGTGCCCCCCTCAACTATAGCATTTTCGTTAATTGCACCTTCTAAACACTGCTATTTGAGTTAACGGACAATGCCCACTGAGTTGACGGAAATGCTCACCTAAGACTCACGTGACCATCTTTAGATATTTTTTACCATAATGTCCTTTTGGTGTTTTAATTGACTATTTCACCCTTACTCCTCTAATACCCTCTTTATACCTAAAGATGGTCCCAAAAAAAAAAATTTTGCTTATCTTTATTTTGAATATTATGGTTAAAAAATACGTAAAGACGATCACATGAGTCTTAGGTGGGAAAATTTCGCGTATTTAAACAACAGTGCCCAAACAAAAGGTGTGATTTAAAAAAAATTTATAGTTGAGTGGGTAAATTGCTTTAATTGGTTGTTGAGGGGGGCATTAACCCAACCTATAGTTGAGGGGGTTATTTGTAATTTACCCTAATGAAAAATAGAAAGCCACTGAAGAGAAATAAGATCATTTGACCGAGTATTTCTTGTAATATTCAGATCACTAATATGAACATATGTTCATCAGTCAGTAAGGCGACATAATAAAAGAAAAGCTAAGAATCTTACTATTTGGATATTTTTACATGGTAAGATCAAATAGAAGGAGAGGTAATAAACAACAGACAACTATAGTTCAAGTTCAAAGTGGCTTGGTGTATATGAAGTTGCTTACTCCTTCAGTTTAGACGGGGTGCAGCTTGCGATATCCTTTCGTCTTCCAGAAGTGCATATGGATCGACATACTGGGGTATTGTCATGTGAGTGTCGGTACCATCATGGATAAATGTTGTTCCAAAATACTGCCCAAGAAAAGGGACAGATGATGAGTATCTCATGACATGGAAATTTAAGCACGAGTCATCAAGGAAGAAAGTAGTTCAGCATACTTGTGACGTGTGTATTAACAGAGAGAAAAGGGACAAACAGAACCCACCCCCACCCCTAAGAAAAATAAATAAATAAAACTCCCTCCGTTTGTTAAATAATTGTCCAGCTTTCCTTTTTTGTCTGTTCCAAAAAAATTGTCTCGTTTCTAAACTTTCCTTTTTAGGAGAACACTTTCACCATTTTACCCTTACTTTTTCTTCCTACTTTAATGATGGTCCCACATGCACATGGACTTTAAATGAAATTACATATTATACCAATATTAGAGTCGATAAGTTTTTCTTAATCTCTATGCCCAATCAAACAAGACAATTATTTAGGAACGGAGGGAGTAATATAAATACACCAACAAACACTTGACAAATCCAGCTGAAAGACGAGCAAAGAGCATAGCATTATACACACAGGCACAAACATAAAGTAATGCATAAACATGGTAAAAACTTGGGCATCTCTTCCCAAGTTCTTTTCCTTCTGATGCTGTCCATCAATACTCAAAATGACAAAATACATTATACAAATAGAATAAAACCTGTATCTCCAAGTCAAGAAACTGGAGGTGGCTATGTTTCTATGTCAATCTACAAAAGGGGTGCGAAAAGGTCATAGGCTAATCATCATCTATCCAATATGAAGAGACGTGCCATAAATAGTTGCACTATTATCCATTTAGTAAATCTTCTGCATGACAAATTTTCCTAGGAAACCACCTAAAGTATCATTGAAATGATACATGAACAGAGGGTCCAGATTGCTAGAGTTCCCAGTAAGCTACCATCTGATTATGTCACTGGTACTGCAGAAACAGTTTGGGTAGCCATATCAGTGACACATGATACAAGATTTATGTAATGGTGGGCCTGCTTATAACTACTAAGAGAAATCCAAGCACCAGGAGGAACAGACTTCTTTTTCCTTCGACCACCACTTTAGCAGCCAAGGGGAAGTGAAGTGGCAACTGTTCTCCCAACGAAAACCAAGTCCTTGAGTCACACAAATTGTATTCCGATCTTGACAACAGAAGATCCCTTTGTTTCCAGTGATACACTGCCCATCTAAGCCCAGATAAGCAGGCTGACTTGTGGGGTTGAATTAATTTGTGAAAGGCATTTCTGGAAAACAAATATAAGAAAACACAGGGAGGGAGGGCTTTTATGATACTATTTTGCCAAGGCAGGTTCACTAAATTTCACTCTTCCCATCTCATGTGCAGGAAAATTTCAACAGATTATTCCTCTTCTTTCTTTTCTACTTTGAGATTGGTTATTAAATGAAGTAACCCCATGCCTCCATGCTTCTAATGAACATCAATTAGGTGCTCACCTAAACCTACAGTAAATAAATAAACTCAAAACTCCAATAGAATGACTTCCAAGTTCCAAATGTAACTTTCCTAGAGAAACTTTCGTAGCCCATGGGCGCCTACCATCAGGCATCAATCATCAGAAGATTCCAACTCCGAATCAAGAAGAAGCCTCACATATTTAAGACATAATAATCAGTTAAAAAATAGAGATAAAGAGGAAGAGCTTACAAGGTAGAAACCGGCGAAGCCTGCAATGGTTATGAGGATCAGCGGCCAAAATGCTAAGAAGAATGTTCCTCCAAGTGTAAGCAAAAGTTTACCACGTGGAATTAAACCCTGGCATAAAATCAGATCAAGAATAAGTCCCAAGTCTTGTACAGCAAAAACTAACAAAATGGAAGGAAGAGCCAAAAAACAAATGACTACATTTGAAAAGGACACCACAAAAGTATAGACAAGCAAATAATTTATCTGCAACTTGAAAATTATAAGCATGGGTACATAGTGATATGAGAAATTACAACTCAATCCCAGCTAATACATTCAAAGTCAGATTTTTTTTTTCACTTGGCAAACCTCCATTGTACAGGAGAGATCAATCTTGAGGAGAAACACCTAGTCAACACCTATCATTTAGAGTAAGCATCCTAACCATATAAACTACCCCCCAACTGTGTCTGCAAATTATGCTAGGTATCTCAGTCTATACTGACCCAAGACTGATATCTCGTCATGACAATCGTCACATAAGGCACTATGAAGAAGAAAATGAGTATCATTTGCAAAAGTGTTTAACTTAAATAATCAGCTCGTAGCTTTGTGAAGCATTCTGAACATCTCATCAGAATAACTAGCTCAGAGACGTGAAACTTTCGGGAGAAGCATCCCATTAATGCAAGGGCATGGGACTTTGTAACAATAAACATCTGGCATAATCCTGCTGAACTTATGGAACTTTTTCCAGACAGAATTTCATGTCATCTGTTTAATGTTTTCTGAAACTACTTCAATAGTTAGAAGTTAGTTCCAGCAAAAGGCTGACCTGAATAGTGCCCTTCAGATTCTCTTTGTTATAAGACCAACATGACTGAAACGTCAGCACCCAATTTGAATGGTCAATTCGGCAAATGCTCCAGCTGGCTTAACATCAAAATGGTAAAGTGCCAACCCCTCTTCTTCACATCGCAAGGGGTAAACATTCGTCAACTCTGGGTAACCAGTTAGGTAGGAATGCGCTCTAGCAAGGGACTTTCATTAGCTCCCAAGCCAGTGAGTAGCGGGAACAAGTTTGCCACAGTACTCAAGAAGGAATGCCCGATTTTCACAAGAGTTAAAAGGTCCTATAGGCAGCTAGAAAAAAGACAGCATCCTTCTGGGTTAGCTCAATCTAGAAGAATGCTGGAATTCCCTTCAGTGGAACAATCATCAAAAAAGGCATCCGTACCCCTGTGAGTGGACCAGCATGGAATTATTGACTGTATTTGCCCCAGAAAGTACGGTCAATTTGTTACCTTTGGCCGTCACCTATGGTGACTCAAGCCAAAATGGATTACTGAAATTCTGTAGATGCAGATGCGTCCACCCTTATTAATGAAGTTCCTTCGGACACGTGCAGCTTTGTTACAACAGAGAAGTATCTGTCCCTCATTCGGGACAGTGACGCCGCAAATCAGTGGTTCGAGAAAATCCCACACATGCACTTCATTATGTACAGTGCAAACAAATGACATTTCCACATTCATGCACGAGATTTGATGAGTCGACACCATCATCAGTTACTAAATCAATCTCTCTCTCTCTCTCTCTCTCTCTCTCTCTCTCTCTCACACACACACACACACGTAATCTGTCATTGTCTTCATCCCTCCGGGTTTCTAGCTTATGTACGTAAGTGACATGTAATGCCAACCAATCTACACCTACAACCAACCAAGCTCACTGTCTCATTAGGAGACTCACATTCTACACTTCCCATCACTAAGATATTTCCAGTTTATTATCTTACTAATCAAAATAATACCATAAGTTGAAAACTGTTCACTCATGCATTCATAAATTTTGTGCTAAATAAGCCTTTTGTGTGCTCCATGCATTAGATCACTTAAATGCACCCAACTGCCTATATAAGGTAATATTATTGCCCGGTCAACTGAATGCTTACATTATGAACGATGTTTGCTCTTAATTCTTAATATAGTTGTTAGATTCGTACCATTCACAATTCAAGCCCACAGTTCGATTTGATTCAAGGCTGTGTTGAATCAAATATAAATGTGAATCTGCTGCGGCACCAAATCAAAAGCAATGAGAAAATACTCGCTTTCACATTCTACACTAAGCCAACATTCATTCTCTTTCTTTCATATTACATACGAGTATCCTAGCCCTTTGTCCAGATTAAGGGACTATTTTTTGAATTAAACATTGTTGTTGTACAAATTCAGCTGTCTTTATTCACATTAGATTGATAAAGGTGGTTGACAGATGACAGGATCACGTCGTTACTTGTATAATTTAAATTCGAGAAATTTTGTTAAGGGAAGAGGAGATACTATAGGTATTCTGACCTACGATCCGTGCTATAAAGGCACGGGGTGTACTGATTGTGCTTTTTGTTTCACATTGCAATACTTTTTCTTCTTTAGAGAATTGTGCTTTTTACATATTCTGACACACTAGCTTAGTTCCACATGCCTCACACTTATATGTTGTTGTCCAAGTAGCTCCAATTAAAGTTGAACCTAAATTTTTTGAGTTAAATTGCACTAGTATGGAAGAATTAGCGACTAAAATGGACTAGTATATCTTATGGCCTTACATATATTGAAAAGCTCCGAATGTTGGCCGAACAGAGTTAGTAAGGAAAAACCATTTAAATGTAATAAATGTCTTCTCTTCATCGATAAATGCAACAAGGAATCATTCTAGAAGATTCAACATTAAGTTCAATGCTACATGTTAAGTCACCAACTCATATAAAAGCTTAAGCTGTTAGAAAGAGTGCCCAACAATGTATATCAAACCATATCATATACCAATGTGATGTTCTATCAGAAGATGAGAAGTCTTTGAGGCTTGTTTTCCATAAGAAACAAATTTCTATAAGGTGAGAGACAAGGAGGTAAGAGTAACTCTAACTAAAAAGACTTTGGGAATGGAGTTGTGAAAACCCATAAAGCTACCCTTGCTTTTGTATATACACATTTAACTATCCTTTTTGCAATTAGTCCCGGATCCTATTATTCAAGTTCTTGATTTATATAATTTATCCCAAAATACTATCGATTCACAAACCATACCTCTCCACGCGCTACTATAGATTCAGATAATCAGATTACTTAAATCTCTATCGTATTATAACTACACAATTCCAGTATGAATATTGGTGTTGTTCAACCCAACCCTTGAATTAAAAGTACAATTCAAATCAACTCAACTTTTGTCTCAATTATGCTAAATGAATCCTGTTTTGCCATTCTGTTCGATCGGTCCAATGCAAGATCTTCAAACAAGCTACACTCACTCATATTTTTCTTAATTATTGTTGCCTATGTCAGAATGAAAATACACACAATCTACTTAACTTCCCAAGAGATTGCATCTTGATCTGAGTGCAATATGATTAAGATCCAAGACTCAGAATGCAAGTTGTAAAATCCAGTTTGAACTAAACAGAACCTACTTTTAAGATTCAAGTCCGACTGTAATATGACTTTAAAATGTATTTATGTGTATCACCCTATATTTTGTAAGCGATACAGTCTAATTGTATTTAGTAGTAGTGCATATGTCAGCTACCTTATATTAATAAAGTGAACCCATATTAAATCTGCATAATGTTTCCAATATACTTCATGGTCATACTCATCTATGATTTTAAAGATGCAATTACCTGAATTAAGAATTCAAATATGGATCTCGCTTTTTAATTAACAGATTCAGATTCAATGCTGGACATATCAATCAAGTTCAGCAGCAGCCCTACATTGTATAACCTGATAAGGCTTGCTTGAATAAGGTAAATACACCCTCCATCCCAAAATAAGTGTCCCCTATTCCTTTTTGGGACATCCTAAAATAATTGTCCCCTTTCCATTTTTAGAAAGATTCCCTAAGCAAACTGTCCATAATATCCTTATCAATTATGAGATGATAAAAGATGACGGACCCACTGATTTGACACCACTAAGGAATACTTTAAGGATATAAAAGGAAAATTACATAAAGTCAAGCACTTTCTTAAAACCCGCGTAAAGTCAATAGGGGACACTTATTTTGGGACGGGGGGAGTAACACTTTGTCTTTAAGAATGATCGTAGCATGGTTGATACTATATACAAAGTTGGAAACTATGTTGAAAAGAATGACAGGAAACTTGAGATGTGGAACACAACAAAGCACTGAAACTTTAAAAGGAAACCAGGATAAGATTTACCCTAACTACCTTATTTCACGAGGAAAGAGAATCCTGAACCAAATATGATTTAGAAAGCCCCATGATTTAGTATAAGTCTCCAAAAAACTTAAAAAGGACACCTTTGAGCTATAAGAGTTATAAAATGATGAAGAAGGTAAAAATCTATCAACCTCAAGGCCCTCACTGTTCAATGCCATGGAGCGCTGCCTTTGATTAGATAGGCTTTTCTCGAGATCTGTTGACACAGTATTTCTATTTGAGAAACCTCCGTCTTCTTCCTTATATCTTTTCTCGTCGTCAGTATAGGAGCTCCTGTTACTTTCCTCCAGAATTGAAGTGGGAGTCATACCCCGTCGCCTTAATTCTTTCATAAACAAAGACTCGGGAGGTTCTTCACCTGAAAAAACTCTGAAACATGAGAAAAAAGGACTTGCATGCATTAAATCATTCAACGAAGGATCTATAAGAGGAGGTTAGTACCTAACCAGAAAAACCATCAAAGAGGATAGTAAATTCAACAACTAGCGTTAAAGCTACAAGACCCAAAAAGGGAACACAAAATCTATTATATGTTGTAACTCAAATGGAACTAGCAGAGGAATAATCCATTCTCTACATTTTCTTCAAGAGCCTGAAATTCTACCATTTGACATCATTAGGTGTAAACAGAAAAACTACCAGTTTCACGACTTCTGCCTTGATGGAAATATAACTATTCAAGAAAGGGAAATGATATTATCAGGAGTATCATATATTATGTCCAAGTCAAGAACAGCATTCAAAGCACGTGGTAGAATACCTTGGCTCTCACAATAACAAATGATGTTCTAGAAATATCATCATTGCCTCCAAAAAGACTCTAATCAGGAACCAATTCCTAAGAAACGAGACGACACAAGCTTGTCTCGATCCCTTCTTCTTTTTTCTTTTTCTTCTCTTTTCCTTTTTGTTTTTTGATAAAATATCTCACCTCTCATTTCTTACTCCCCTAATTTTCTTTTCCCTTAGGAATCACGTCTCTTTGTAATAATAAGATGCTTGTGAAGGTAAGCTTTTACATCCATACCTCAGAAGCTTATTCTTTGTTAACGCAAGACTTGTCATTAGTTGTCAGCTATGCATCACTTCTTAAAATTCTCTATCGGTTTCACCCTCTCTTCCTATTTCTTTACCCACTCTAACTGTTACCTATTCTCCTTTCAAATGTAATTTTTAAAGTTCCTGTTCTCCAAATATGGACCTTTCCAGCATTCATTAATACACAACTCAGCTCCAATAGCTTAGAGACGATGTCTAAGTTTCAACTACACGATCAAAGGAGATCGGGCCCTTCCATTTTTCCCTTCTCAAGCCAATTATCAAACTCTGATCATGTTTATGGTTGTAAACCAACTCATTCACACACACAGACTAGCACGCTCACTCACACAACAGACTGGGAACAGATAATCAAACGAGGCTCAACTGAATAACTTTCTTTCAACTGGTAGATTTAAAATACACATAGCTATAAAATTACGACAAGATTAAACAGGCATGCATGTCTTTCCAATTTTCAAATTCTTAAAACACAAACAAAAATTGTTCCAATTTACAACTATTATCATCACACAATCACACCTAGAAAATATCACAATTGCTTCCAACTAAAATTTCACAATACTAACACACTTAGAGTTGGAGACATAACAACAACGCTATAAATGGAAAATTAGAAGTACTTTCTGGGGACGGATTCGTTTACCATTGCTTTGTTTGTCACCATCTTGAACGTTGCAGCTAACCCTAAACCTTGTGTTAACATCAAATTTTAAGCTATGCTTGTTCTGGAATTTGAGAATTCTTCGTCTAATGACGCCGGAATTGGAACTGTGGTAGCTGAAAACGCCATGTTTCCGGAGGGAATTGGATTTAGACGCTGAAAATGGAGTTACACTGGATTTCAGTATCTGCAGAGACGCCATGTTTTTCAGTTAAGGACTGGAATAGGAATTCAATCGTGTAGAAATTCCATTTCAGAACAAGGAGTGTATATTTGAAACAAGTTTCTAGAGAGAGAAAAGCAAGTGGCCGCGAATCGGCGGGTTCACTGTTGTATGTACGTCACCAGTTTGGCGTATTTTAGAATATTTAAGTAATTGTGTTCTATTTTGCGCGCAAGATTTTGTGGTTGGCTTTTGTGGCTATCAGTAACAGGTTTTGCCGGTATTTTTCATTTTCCTTTTTTACTTTTTGGGTCTGATATCATTAGACAGACCCCTCAAGTTCGTTGAATTAGCAATGATAGTGCACCTAATTTGGTAACCTCACTTTTCTCCCATGTCCGAGCCCGAACCCTAACTAATGTAGGAATTGACAAAAATGCCCTCAGCTAAATCCCCCAATTTCCCCTTAAATAATTGTTGTTGATTACATCTCTTGTGCTTCATAGATATTGGAATTTTAAAAAGTAGAAATTGAAGTCGAAAAAGGATTGAAGTCACGTTGTTATCTTACCTTATACGGTTTACCAAGTTGCCACTTGGTGTGGAGATTAGTTGCCTGCGAGCTTTCTCCTATAATTAGATGAAGTCAACCTCAAGGAACACAAATAGAGTGGTATATCGCTAGTTCGATTTATTTAGACTTCGAGTCGAGTTGATAGATGCATGAAGATCTGTATGGTCTAGTTTAAGGTCCATGTGCAGATCTTGGTTAGCAAGTTGCTAATAGTAAGTTAGAAGAGGTGTAGTTATGTGGATGTAAACTAGTATTTTCAAAGGTATATAAAAATTAGATAAGTGCATGTAAGATATTCCACGTTGGCATAAGATCTAAACGAGATTGCACACATTAATTTATAATATTAATTGAAAAAAAATGCTAATTGTGAGTTAAAATGCATTGGTCATGTACCCCAAAAAAAAACACTACTTATATATTTGAAAGGTCTATTATTATGAGATATATAAATTAAAAACTAGATCATTTTGTTTGAGAGATGATAACTATTTAAGGCACTCATCCATAATAGTATCACATTTTAGTTGTGGTTTTCCATTTTTATCCAAAAATTGTAGAGGTTGGCAAAAAATAAAAATTAGATTCACAAATTTGTCAGAAAGGACATAAACTAAGATTACTAGGGAAATATAGTTAAGTGATAAATAATCAAACCTCAAGGACGTGAATGATATTTTCTTTGTTTGGTTTGGTTTAGCAAGTTGACAATTTAAAAGAGTAATGTTGTAAATAAGTAGTGATTATTTAACTTTGCGTATATAATGATGTGATATTTCATGTGTTATTTATTCTAAAAAAATCGATATTTTATGTGTTATCTTGTTGGTTTTATTTTTTAACACACAATAAAGCTCACAAATGCCAAATAAGATAACAGGACACATTATTTTCTGCACAACATTAGGTACTCATCATGTGCCTCAAACATTATTTCGATTTGATAACATGAAAAATCGACGACACAATTTGTGAAATTGTGATATGGATGCTCGAAAATCTTTTCTATCTTGAAACTGGAATAATAATATTAATTCAAATCAATTAATCATCAATAAATTCTAAGAGCTTGTTCAATTATTACTTGGCTAATTTGGTATCTCATGTTACTATATTCGTTCATTCAATTACTTTATAGTTTTATTGTTAAAATATTATAAATTACGTATTTTATAATTTTAAAAAAAATAAAAATATATATATTAAATTTGTATTTGAAAAATATTTTATTTGCCAAAAAAATCAAATAGAATGATAATTCAGGAGAGTATAAATTTAGCTTCTACTTCGTTAGACGAATTTGCTCCTAAGGGAGAGCGAAAGTGATCGATCGAGTCATCTGGAGCTATTATGATTTAAGTAACAAAATATTAATCATCTATACAATATTAAAAATAGGGCAAATTATACAAATGGTCCCTGTACTTTTTGGATTTTTGGGATTGGTCCCAACCCTACGCCATTAGTCCCTGAACTCAATTTTTTAACGCAATTGGTCCTTCCGTCCATTGTCGTCAATTTTTTTCCGTTAAATGGAATCATGATTTTGCCCAAAGGTAAATGAGTCATTATTAATTAAAACGTACAAGGACCTTTTGTATTATTTGCCCTAAACTAAACCCACCTCAAAATCATCTTCTTCCCCAAGCCGTCTTCTTCCCCAACCCACCCGCTATCACCACCTGCACAACAGATCGAGGCTTTTCTCTCTCTCTCTCTCTCCCAATTTCTCCTCTCCCTCAGCCCAGATAATGAGAAAAAAATTTGCTGGATTTGTGTGTTTTGGATTGCAAATCCATTTCTCATCTCCCTCAAGCCACCATCGCCTCTCTCTCTCTCCCAATTTCTCCTTCTCTTTTGATTTTGTCTCCGATTTAGGGTTTCCCCATCCCATTTAGATTTCATTCTCTTAATCATCACACAAGGCCAACAACATTTAGGGTTTCCCCTCTCTCTCCGTTGAAGTCCCTTGATGGGGATGACCCTGCTGCACCTGATGGGAGTTTGGGTCATGATTAGAGCTCTGCTACATTCCAGTAAGATTCGTTAATATTATTGGAAGAAAACGACATCAGTGATGCAGTCACATGTAAGATTTGTTGTTGATTCTCGCACTCCTGAAGGTGGACCTGGGACGACACTTCCCAATCCTCTTTCTTTTAACTTCTCAACCTGAATTTCATCTTGCCATCTTCCCTATGTGACTTTTTTTTAGAGAGAGAGAGAGAGCGAATGGATGAATTGGGTTTGATTTTAAGTTGAATTTTGGGTTTGATTTTAAGTTGATTTGGGTTTGATTTTAAGAAAATGGGAGGAATTGGGGATGGTTTGTTAAATGGTTTGGTCTTTAATTGTGGTGGTGGCGGCAGTCATGGTGGAAAGGAAAGGGTGGTGGTGGCAGCCATGCATGGTGGAAAGGAAGAGGGCTGGGATTTTGGAATGGATAAGTAAAGTGTAAAAAAATTAATTTAGTAAATAACATCAATGGATTTGTATCAAGTATTAAAATAAAATAAAAAATTTATGGGCATTTTTGTCAATTTAAAAAAAATTGCATGGACAATTTTACCCTAAGCCAAAATCACGTGAGAGGCACGCGTGAAAATTTAACGGCATAAAACTAACGAAATTGGACGGAAGGACCAATTGCATTTTATTTGATTAGTACTGGAATACTGTAATTTGCCCTTAAAAATACTATTAATGATAGCTTTCAGAATTTTGTACGAATAAGTAGACTTTTACAAATCTTTAGTTAAAATTTAAATAAATTGACCAAATTTTTTTTTAAAATAAAATTATTTTCTTGAAACGGATGGATGCCTTCCACGGAAGAAAAGATGGAAAGAAGAAGAGGTGACACTTTCTCTACCAATACCCAACAAGACACTTGACGTAAGCCTTATGCATATACATACTACTCCCTCCGTCCCTAAATTATTGTCTTCCTTTCCTTTTTCGTCCGTCTTAAAATAATTGTCTTGTTTGAAACTTTCCTTTTTAGAACATCACTTTTACTATTTTACCCTTACTTTTTCTTCCAACTTTAATTATGGGCCACATATACATGGGCATTAAAGGAAACAACACATTTTTTCAATACTATTCCAATATTAATAATCAAGTCAATTGAGTTTTCTTAATCCGTGTGCCGGATCAACCCAGACAATAATTTAGGGACGGAGGGAGTATAATTTAGGGGAGGAGAGATCCATCCAAAGAGACTTTGCTTTACTAAGAATAAACATGACAACGGTGGGAGTCCGACATTGGGGCTGACGCACATACTTGCGTACCAAATCATGTGAGGATGCATTAGTTTTGTTGCATATATTTGCTCCTTCCTTAACCTCACCATTATACTATATATTTTGAGTGAGGGTCTGTGTTGAGCGAGCCTGATGGACAAAGCTCACCTCACCGGTTATAGGTCCCAGGTCGGTCGAGGGGCAAAACATTGAGGATGCACTGCTTGTTTTGTGTAGGTATTTTAAACTCACCCTATGATAAGAGTGAGGTTCCGTACTGAGCAAGTTCAATATTGGCCCTATAAAATAAAAGACAATGCTATATTTATCTAAAGAGTATCAAAAATGTTATACTTAATAACATGACACCTAAATTCAATTTTGAATTTCCGTTAAATTTTTAAATCAAACATTTGCCTCCTATGGTACAGAAGATCTGGCCAAAAATTTGCTTGAAATTCAACATTAAATTTGAGTGTCATGTTATTAGGTACAACATCTTTTATACTCTTTAGGTGACTTTAGCATTTCTCTAAATCATCAGTTAGTTTCAGGAAAAAGGGAGGGGAGGGGGCGCAAAACATTGAGGATGTAGTAATTGTGTTGCGTATGTGTCTTAAACTCACCGTATGAGAATGAAGCTTTGCATTCAGGGAGCCCAATATTGGCCCAACACGACAAAGCCCACCTAGTTTTAAGATGTGGGGCCAAGCCTCAAGATATAATAGGATTTATTATTATCTTGGTGGATCATATATACATTATTATACTTAAGGGCATGTTTGGTAACCCAATTAAGAGCTTAATTAGAAAAGTTTTAAGTGATATTAAAAATAAGATTGTTTGATAATGCAATATTATATCACTTAATAAATTAAGTATCTCTTAAAAATAGCCAAAATTTTAAGTCAAAAGATGATGTCTTAATATTTTAAGCTCTACTTTTTCAGACATCAGTTTTCAGAGCTTAATTTTCAGTTTTAACAAACAGGCCCTAAGACAGATACTCAATTTGTTTATTTTGTGTAATCTCCAGAGTTTGATTTTATATCAACATCTTAAATAGAGGAAGATACTCGGCATGTGTAAACCTATTACTACTATAAGCTTTTATTCAAATACTATAAACAAGGGAAAAGATATACATTCCAAAACCCAACCCAAGAATATGACTTCAACATATATAATACCTAGAGTAGTTGAGTAGTTGCGTAGTTGTAATAAAATGTTTAGTAAATTCGTAAGCAAACATTACATTATATTTTACATCTATGTATCGCATGTATTTAGGTTTTTCTTTTTGTGATTTGAAACCTTGTCATACAGAAGGAGATTAGTTGGTCGATTACTCAAGTTGAAAACACCTAGGTCAAGTCTCTCCTAGTAATTTCACGCTGTATTAATCGTCAATCAAATAATAGTGTACCAACTGTCGAGGTTTAGCTTAACTACTACATAAGTTAGTTATAATCTGTCAGCTCTTCAATCTTTTCTCTGTCATCATCAGCACGAGCGTATGCACATGAAAAGGTGGGGGGTCACAGGACCCCACTCAAATATATATATATTTTTTAACTTTACAAAACTGGGGTGTTTTGTATAAGGACCCCACTCAATTTTTATTTTTTATTTCTAGTTCACGTACAGTTGATACCAGTGATGAATGTGATTTCTAAATTGTTTATGTAATAGTTAAAATTTGTAACCGCACTAAAGAATTTTTCTGAATCCGCAATTGACTATCGGATCGTATATTCAAATTGCAAAAAGTTAAAATTATATCTGCAACTTGATCCAACTTTCTTACTTTCAATTCATATTTAAGGAAACATATCACTAGTTGAGAATGATGGGCTTGCTAGAAAAGCCTAAAATATGGAAAAGTTGGACCCAATTCATTATATAATGTTCCTTTGAACAACCTTTCCTTGTCACCGAAAGGATAAGTTAATTAAACATATTACTTTTTCATTTCCAATTTTTTCTGCGATCCATTCTCTGTTTGGTTCATCGACTTCTGAAAGTGAAAAGAAATTGGGAAGGAAAATTTGTGATTAAAAGTTCTTCAATAGGTGTTACAAAAATGAAAACAAATTGTTATGAAATTAATTTTTCTCCAAAAATGCAATATCCATTTCTCTCAACTTTCCTCGTAGCGAAATATATAAACCAAGCGAGGCATTAGGTAGCACAATCCCAATTTTACTTCGTGCAAATATGTCACTCTTTCAGATAGAAGCACAGGCATGCAACCTATTATGAAGATCTTCTATGAACTCAATAGTGTATGATCTTGATAAAACAGCTTAGGGTAAACATTATACGGAAGAAGGAGAAGAACAATATCACGGTTTAACTCAAGATAATATTAGTATTAATAACATGTAGTCAAATAAGAGAAAATTCTGAAAAATTGACCTCCTGCTGCACTAAGAGGGGATGAATAATAGACTCAGAGCATTCTTCCCCAGATGAATTCAAAGGTTTCAACAACATTTTTGCCCTTCCTAAAAGCTTTTATCACATTAACTATGTTGAAGACAGATATCTGCTAAGCAATAGTTTTGACCTGGATGGATTGGAATACAGTTGGGGCTGCACGAGTTGGAATAATATCGGACACTACCAAAACGGAGTCTCCTTCTTTCACCATCCCCTTTGCTTTTAAGAGATCAATTGTATTTGTGATGTTAGCTTCCATATCATCTGATAAATCAACCAGGAGAGGTACGACCCCCCATTGCAAATTGAGAGCCATTCGGGTGTTGGTATCGTTTGTGAATGCAAATATGGGGGGATTTGGGCGGTTGCGTGACAGTAGTGAGGCCATGTGTCCGTGCTTTGTGTACACAAAGATTGCATCCACCCCAAGGTTGTTAGCTGCACAAAGAGAGCCAGTAAGGGTACAATACAAATAGATTTCTCCATATGAGTGTGGTTTGAACACTCGTGCGCATCTCTGCATGTGTGTGTTCATCTAGAGAGTAGAGGAAACGAGGAAGTACCCATTTCCGCAGCACAATTGCATATCTGCTCCGCAATTTGATCGGACAAGGATTCTCCAAGTTGACGCTGATGAAGAATTTTTTGGTGGTTCTCCTCGCGACACCATAGTTCCATACGGGCGCTAGCCATCCGCAAGGCAGAAAGAGCTTTCTCTCCATGTGAGCCAATTGCTGACTCACCAGAAAGCATTAGGGCATCAGCGTACTGTCGAACTGCTTCAGAAACATCTGCAACCTTATTACATGAAAGAAAATTGACAACAGTGAGAAATTAGATCAGCATGCGCACCACAAGGTCCAGTTTTCTTAATCTAATTATGCATACATGAAACCAAATTACATTTTAGGCTCCGTTTGTTTCACGGAAAATGATTTCTGGAAAACGTTTTCCTTATTTTCCGGTGTTTGGTAACATTTGGAAAATGTAGTCAATGTAAGATGTTTTCCAAGTCAATGGAAAATGAAGCTTTCTTTTCCGGAAAATGACTTACGGATTCATTTTCCGTAAGTCATTTTCCAAAACTTGTTCATTCCAATTTTCTCCTAATATCACCTTTGCACATATGTTTTCCGTAAAAATTTCATGAGTTTGCCAAAAATCGGAAAATGTTTTCCGACATATTTTCAAAAGAATTACCAAACGCCTGAAAATAGAACATTTTCATTTTCCGGAAACCATTTTTCAGAAATCATTTTCCGGAAGTTATTTTCCTTAAAACAAACGGAGCCTAATGATAATTTGACCAAGTAATTGAACTGAGAAAAGATTTTGATTGAAATTTAGATTTTCCGTGTTTGTGGTAAGGATTTATGAGACATCCTTTCAGTGTCACAAGGTGTTGAAGACATTGGTGAAGTCTCTTCAAAAGAAATGAACACAAGGGTCAATGACAACCTTAACAGAATACACTCTACTGTATTTCTCTCTAAAAAAAAGGAGCTTCTTTGAGTTTGGCAGCAATGAGCAGCAAGAGAAGATTGTTAAATTAAATTTGAGGGTCAATAAAATTGAAAATCTCCAAATGGAATAATACCTCAGCTCTTGTTGGTGTGGGATACTCAACCATCGACTCCAGAAGTTGTGAGGCAATAATCACCGGTTTGTTCAGCTCCCTGCAGACACGAGTAATTTCCTTTTGCACGCTAGGAATCTGTTCAAGCGGTATTTCAACTCCTAGGTCACCTCTTGCCACCATGATTCCATCTGAGGCCTCAACAATTTCATCCAATTTATGGAGAGACTCCAAACACTCTATCTTCGCCAAAACTTTAATGAATCTGGATTATTAAAAAATTTGTCACATATTACAGAAGGTAACCTTAGGATGTCATTTCTAATACCTAAGATAAGACTATTGGTCATATGAAAATTACTTGGATTTAGTGGATAGGTAGTTCTTTAAATGCTTGACAGCGTCGGCATCTTTTACAAATGACATGGCAATAAAATCAACGCCTTCGGAAATTCCAAACGCGATGTCAGACCAATCCTGTTGATCATACAGCATGAATCAAAGATTAGCATAAACTGGAAGTCTGGAATTGGCCTATCATCACATTCATCCTATGTTGAACCAATAGACAGTATCAAGAACATCATCAAATCATAATTAGAAACAGATACTCATCAGCTGACTGAAATATAGTTACAGAAACACAGTAACTATCACTGGGATCCCTCAATTAAGGGCTATGAACCAAGTGATGCCACAGTTAGAAAAGGAAGAGGCATCAAAAAAGAGTAAGACATTAACCTTGGTTGATAAACTTGGCAGCTCATTATTTTTCTCAACAAGCTTTCCATCTCTCCAGAAGCTCAATTTGGCACGAGGCAGAAATAGCCCTGGGTCAGTGCACCTACACCGTAAATCATTCCCAACCCTTTCTATTACTTCAAATGTTGCCATTCCTCCATCGATAACAATTTCATCACCAACTTTGATACCTGAGAGAGAGAGAGAGAGAGAGAGATTGGGTAAATATTATCCTTTGTGATCACAGTAAGTTATAAGCTTGCTAAAGATATGGATTAATAAGAGTATTAGTTCCCTAACCTTCAGCAAATCCTTCATAATTTGCTTCAACGGTAAATGGACGTGAACCCTCAAACTTTTCAGAAGTAAAAAACCAGATTGAGCCATCCTACATCGGCAACATCAATAAAACACCATCAAAATCAAAACTTTCATTCTTTTTCAACAAATAATCAATTTAGTCATAGTAAAAAATCAAGTTAGATTTTCCTCAACTATCTCTAACCAGTCCTAAGATTATAAAATTAACCAATTATGGGGTTCTGTTATTTTACCTCTGCTTTGACAGAGGAAGGAGCCCCATGATCAACCACTTGAATCTGACTCCCTTCAGTATCAATCATCACAGACACACAAAACCCCTTGTCCTCATTCAACTTCTTAATCTTCCTAATTACATCTTGATGCCACTCCCTAGTATTATGACACATATTAAGCCTAGCCACGTTCATCCCTCCCAATGCCAATTTCTCCAACTCCTCCTCGGAGCAGCAAGCAGGCCCAATCGTACACACAAGCTTAGTCTTCCTCAACCCCAAAAAACCTTTCTCCCTCAAACCTTTCTCCTTGACAACATCAAACCCCAACGATCCCTCAAATCTCTTCAATTGCTCCTCCACGCCCACTTGCATCAACGCCTGGGCAGTCCCAACATTGCTTTTCCCCTTCCATTTCCCCCCATAGAAACTCAATCTTTTCGAAAAACCCAAAATCCCAAAAACCCTCTTCTCAAGAGTGAATCTTGGGCTTTTGGCAAGAAGATTATTAGACATAAGACCAAAATCACCCATGGCAGCCATGAAAATCAAAAACAAAATTCAAGGAACTGTTCAATTGAATTGAATTAGTTGTGATTAAAGAAGAAGAAGAAGATGAAGGCGTTTTTTGTTTTTTATTTTTGATGAAACAGAGGTTGGTATGTTTGGAATCTCCGTTGGATTTTGTAATTTTGGAAGGGAAAGGTTTTTGGGGATTACAAGGAGAGGAACAATTACAAGAGTTAGGGTTTAATAATAATAATAATAATAGTAAAAGGTTGGAATATTCCATGTTTACTTGGGGGCTACTGTTACTGTATGTATAGTTGGGGAGAATAAAGAAACCCTAGTTGGGCCGTTGGCGTAGGCAAAGGAAAGGCAGAGGCAAGCTGTCTGTCCTTAACTGGAGTGAGTGAGTTTGAAAGAAAGAAGGGACAGTTTCGAAACTGGCGGGGCCAAATTTAACGGTCAACTACCCCCTTGTAGGGTGCCTTTCAGCTATTGTGAGCCACAATGCTCACTGCGCTCATTTATGGATCAAATGTCCCTTTTACCTCTTTTTCTTTTCGTTTTGGATTATTGTTTGCCTTTTCCATATATTTATGTCACATGAATGTTATGGTTGATAGTTTCTTCATATATTTATGTCACGGTGAAGTTAAAATGTTCTTCTTAATTTACATTTTCTTCCCAACAATAATTATAGTAATACATCTGTTTCAAATAAAGAGTTTACTTTCTTTTTTAAAAAGTTAACATGTAATTAAATCAAATCAAAATTTAACATACTTTAATTATATTTTTCAGAAACAAAATTTCATTCACTAAAAACTACATTAAGATTATTATAAATTACAACCATTGTGACTTTGAAAAACAAATAAATTTATGTGAATCTTCAATCAAATTTTAATTAGATGACCCAAAAAAGTCTAAAGTGGAGGACTCTTTGATTAGAGCGGAGGGAATATTACTTACCTGCAATACTTTCTTCACAATAATCATGGTAATATACTAATACTATATGTTAGTTAGTTACCAAAATGAAATATTTCCTCCGTTCTAGGCAAAGAGTTCACACCTTTGAATTTTTTCGGTCAATTTAATTAAAGTTTGACCAATAATTAACATAAATTTAGTAGCTTTTACAAAGTTATGAAAGTTGTAATTCATAGTAATCTTAAATAGTTTTTAATTAATGAAAAAATTTATTTCCTAAAATATAAGTAAGGTATGTAAAATTTTGATTTAATTTAGTCACATATTGATTTCTAAAAAAAAATGTAAACTCTTTATTTAGAACGGATGGAGTAATATTCTAATATTACATATTTATAGCGGATGTTGGGCGCAAAGCCTTTTCTTTCTCAAACATTTCCAAGTAATTAAGTTTGTGATTCATATAACAGAGGTACCGTCTCAAATTATTCTTTGACTTAGAGAAGTTAGTACAGGAAAATTGATCTAAATGAACTCCCTTCGTTCTTAAATTATTGTTCTGTTTTAACTTTTTAAGTTAAATTATATATATATATTTTTTGAATAAAAATTTGAGGTATATAATTTTTTTTATTTCAAAATACGTAATTTGTAATACATAAAAAGCACTAAGAAATTACATGCTTTGTGATTTTAAAAAATAAATATTAAATTTTTATTTGAAAAATAGTTCATTTGACTTAAAAAGTCAAACCAACACAATAATTTAGGATTTCAAACCTATAATTACTGGCATGTAAGTTGAACTTTATCCACGAGGTTAGTCAAATTCCTATTAAATGAGGGATATTCAATAGTTTTAGAGTAATATGTGATATACCTACACGTTGCACCACGATTAATAACAACACACTATAATATACTTTTTAAACCACTTTGACACTATAATATGTCACTATTAGTCATAGTGTACCACGTAAATATGTCACGTGGTGCTCTATAATTATTGAATATTTCTTCTATTAAATCACATAAAAGTAGATTATTGTGCTTGAATATCTTGATCATTGACTATTTAAAAAAATAAATTTTTTTCAATATAAATTTTACTCCCTCCGTTCCTGGAAAGAGTCTACTATATTATTTTTTTGATGTTTCACTTAAAAGAGTCCACCTTCATAAAATTATACTTACATCTTTACCCTCCACTTGTGTTGTAATCATCTTAATTGTATTCAAGTATTTTTGTAATTATAACCAACTTCAATGACTAATATATCTATTAATAACTAGACTTTCAAACGTGGACTTTTTGGGTGGAACGGAGAGAGTAGTTAATAATCATCATTAAACTACTCACATAAATATGGCATTATAGCAATAGTTATCGTATCTAGTATTAAATAAGAAATCATATACAATACTCCCTCCGTCTCTAAATTATTGTCTTATTTGACTCGGTACACGGATTAAAAAAATAATTAATTTAATTATTAATATTGGTATAGTGTTTAGTTTTTTTAATGCCCATATGCATGGCACATAATTAGTAAGAAGAAAAAGTGAGGGTAAAATGATAAAAATAATTTTTGCATAAAAAAAAATTAAACAAGATAATAATTTAGAGACGGAGGGAGTATGATTTTCTTTCTGGAATGGACGGTGACATTTTTGAATTATTGAAAAATATATCTTCCAAAATTCCTTGATACAGGTTACGTGTATAGCCATTAGCCAGTCGCAAATCTCTTTGCAGAATGTTCAGTCCTGACACTGACCTGACCAACCAAAAAAACAAACGTGCAGTGCAGCAAATGATTTTTATTTTGTCTTCTCATCTTGCCTTTTTTTTTTTTTTTTTTATAAAAAGTTTGTTCGGGTCTGCTAGCTAAATTTAATCTATTTTTATAAGCAAATTCGAGGGTGTACCCCATGCGTAACTTATATATAGAACTACCTCATAGATGTTTGCCACAAAAATTAAATTAAATTCGAGTAGATAACTTGAGAATCACATTTACGAACTTAGACTAACCCTAGATCTTGTGGGTTTTTCCCTACCAAATGAAATAGCCTTACATAGATTTATTCTACACCATTTCCTCCTTTCCTGTACGTAGATTTATTTCAAATTTCAAAATTAATTTAGTTTTCATCCATAGTTGAGTAATACTACTTTTTCTTCCTCCGCCTGTGTTGGTCAACGTTTTTGGTGCTTTATCTCAGCATTTTTTTTGTTCGCCGCCTTACTGATCAAAATCTTTTCAAACAAACTCCACCATCTATGAGTAGTTCGTGAGCATTGATTCTGTTATGTTTTCCAGTCTCACTCAGGGCCGGCCCAAGGGGCGGGCAGGCTGGGCACCCGCCCAGAGCCCAAATTAATAAGGGGTCCAAATATTTTTTTTTTTTTTTACTGTTGTAGTATTAGTATACATATAAACTAAAAATAGTATCCAAATTTTTTGAACTGAGGCCCAAACTCAAAGCTTTTGTTGTTATTTTGAATTATGTTTGTTCAATTGTTTGTTGAGACTTTGTTTATTTGTTAAATTTTGTTACATTGTTAATTACTCCCTCCGTCTCTAAATTATTGTCTTCCTTTCCTTTTTTATCCGTCCTAAAATAATTGTCTTGTTTGAAAACTTTCCTTTTAAGGACATCACTTTTACCATTTTACCCTTAGTTTTTCCCCTACTTTAATTATGGACTACATACACATGTGTATTAAAGAAAATACACATTATACCAATATTAATAATCAAGTCAATAATTTTTTCTTAATTCGTGTGCCGAGTCAAACATGACAATAATTAAGGGACGGAGGGAGTATTATTTTTCTTTTTACAATATTTTTGTGTGTTTAAAAATTGAAAGTGACATTGACTTTGTTTATTTGTTAAATTTTGAATTATGTTTGTTAAATTTTGAATTATGTTTGTTCAATTATTTGTTGTCACCTTTGAGTTTGATAGTTTATTCACATCTTACATAGTTACATTAAATTTTTAATTTAGTTAATTACTAATTTGAGGTCATAGCTCTGAGTGATTGATAAGAGAACCATAAAATAGAAGTGCGAAGCAACAAGAATCCCAAATTATTCTTACGATGATTGTTGATTTGAGTAATTGAGTATTTTTTTTTACTTTACGAGACTGAAATTCGGTAAGAATTTGTTCAGTTTTCTAGATAATAATGTTTCCCAAACTTAATTTCAGCTAAAACTCGTTATTGAAATTGTACTGATAGCAAAAATTATTTATGTCACTTAGAAATTAAATTAAAAAAAATACTTGAGATTAATATTTGATAATTAAATTAGGGTCATTCTTTTAACTTTGCTCCGGGCCTATAATATGCTAGGAACGGCCCTGGTCTCACTACAGGCCACACTAGCTACAGACAACTGTGTCGAGGGGTTTGATTCTCCTTACTGCAAGCAGGGGCGGATCCAAAATTTTAGTATCACGTGGGCTTGGTATTTAATAAATATTGTAAACAGTAATAACTGTGCAAAATAACTTCATTTATCAAAAAAAGAAGTTACATATAGTCGGTGACTTAATGAGCCTTACTTATTAAACACAAAAAACTACATTTTAAAATATTGTAAAGATAACGATTAAACAGTTAAATTAAATGTCAACATTTTTGGACTAAAATGTGTACAAAATATAAAGATTCAAAAATAGTTGCTACAAATTTAACGTGCAAATATATCACCTTTTTTTTTCATATATTCAAACTATCAAAGCCTAAAAATTTAAAGAGTTAAACTACAAGAGTTAGAAAGTATGCCGAGTGAAGGAGATATCAGATATGTAAATATTAGTTGTTTTTTTTAGTAATTTGGTAGGAGATCAGAGATGACACAGAGGGAGAGAAAGATTTTAGATGAGTACTGCAGAGTTTTTTAAAGACTTGATAATTGATGGAGAGAGAGTGGGTGGAGAGTGGAGTGAGTGAGGGGGTTGGTGTGTGAGTTTGAGTTACATAATTTTATTTATTTATTTGGCAAATTTTGAGATGGGCTTGAGCCCCCCCTTACATTCCCTTTAGATCCGCCCATGACTGCAAGCTGCAGGCACAACGGAAAGGTATGAACCTGCCGTGGAATAATCTGAAACGCGATCTAGTAGTAAAGCAGAGGTGTGAGACTTGGTGAGTTTTCTCTCCAAAACAGCCGCGTCTAATTAGCTGTGATCGATATATTTCATTTACACATTTTAAGCTTGATCTGCGCCATCTATATACTATTTGACAAGCTAAAACGTTATTGCCCAAAAGATGTCAGCTTCGAAAGGTGTATATTGGAGTTCAATTAACTTGAGGCCTTGAACTCCAAATACCTAGAGCTTTGACAGTGAACTCAAGCTCATCCTGGATAAAAAGTCTCTAGCATTTTTTAAACATTACTCGGGAAAACCTTCACTTTCGAGTTGTTCTACACCTTGTCTGAAATAGTAAAACAAACACTATATTACTTGATTACCTGTAGCTCCTCACAGAAGCCACCTTCTTTTAATGCATCTTACTGATATGTCTGAAGAAAGATTATATCCTATTTGATACTATTATATTACAAACTGTACTATATATTGTACAGTTTTATCACTCATCCACCATCGCCGACATTTAGAAGTGTATCGTCCAATTATACCCTCTCATTATTCATGTTCACTGCTAGGGGAAAAACTGATCATAATAATTAGCTGCACTTCTTGAAGATGGCTATCGAAAACTCCTCGCAGAGAGTAGGAAGTTGGCATACCATTTGTAGACAAAATCCACAATGCAAGTATATCAAAGCAAAGAATGTTCCATGATAGGAAGCCTTAAAAATTTAAAGGTTAAAGGTGGTTCAGGCTCCTTTTTTACGTGTATTTTGATTTTTACTTCTCCTTCACGGACACAGGCCCAGAGTAGATGAAACCAACTAGCAAGGACTCAGTTAAGCATCTTAGCATGGTTTGATTTATATATACAAGAAGTGGGTGGAGTACTGGTGGACAGAAGCTGTGATAATTGTGATATCCCACATCGGGTAGATGTGGGACTTGTGTGTGTCTTATTAGATGTCACCCACTACCACTGGGCACCAACCTATCCATGGGTCGTTACAGAAGCTCATTCTGATGCCAAGGGTGGGGAGATCAGTCTATTGCTTGAAGCTCTCTTGCAAACAGGCATGGAAGTAAAGCAGCCTCCTGTGCCAGCTCACAGGCAACCTAATCCTCCTTTGGTGGAGGTGAAGAATGCAGCTCTGGAATCAGGTGGATGCTGCTAATCAAAATCAGGTTTCATTTAGCCATATCAGCTTATGTAAATTAGCAACTTTAATACAGCGAACCTACTCCTCAAGAGTTGTCAAACTCTTAAAGCTGCAAAGAAGGAACCCAGTACGAGTTAGCCATGCATGAAGACTCACTGCAACGTCAAGGGGTGCGCTGGAAATACAGATCTGTGCAGTATTCAGCTGGTAAAATAATTGCTCGATAGGCACATACTGTTTGTTGACCAGGAACTCATAAAAGAACCACTGTTAGACTTCTTCTATCACTTAAGTCGAGTACCGTGCTTAGATTACCATCAATTAATAAGCCACAAAGCTATTCAATTATGTTGGTTCCCTATTATAGCCGATGTCATCACCGATGTCATCATGTTATGATGGGAATGAACGAAGAACTGGGGGAAAATATCTGGATAGAGAGAAAAAAGAAACATTATTACACCTTAGTACTGGATATATTCAAACTCAACAATGCTACATTTGAACATTAGTTTTGAACAGCAGCCTCACGCGTGAATCCATTATTGAAAACCAAGAACTCAACAGAAAACCAAGAACATCGAACTAGAAACAGGTGGGCACAACAAAAGACCCAAAATGCAAAGGGATAAATCATCGTTGAGGAAGCAAGACTCCTTGTAGGCTAGTATCCCTTTCCCCGGGAAAACTGGATAGACAGTGATAATTAAGAGGTATCTTAATTTGCGTCAAAAACCTAGGTATAACTCTACCGATCCCATTAATCTTGTTTGCAGAGAAATATTGATCAGAGGTATAGAAAAGACCTGGATCTCTAATCTATTGATATTAGCTTTTTCTGAAGCAACGGCTTTCATTTTGAAAGTCGATTAAGGGCAATGCAATGGAGCTTTCATTTAACAATAAATTCACTGACAGTCTTAAATTTACTAATACACGGGCAAAAGGTGAACTAAGTTGCAAATTAGCAATTTCACATATAGCTACATCAGCAGAAAATGGTACGAATAAACACACATAAGTGAGACGAATATGTAAGTAAAGACATAAAAAGACAAAAGTTGGGGCTACATCACATCACATAACAGGAACACGGAGTGAAAGAGGTCTAAAATGCTTACTGAAACCCACATCGCCTCTGCTGAATCTTTGTCTTTAGAAACAAACTGTGTTTACTGACACTCTACCACTAAGCTCAAAAGGCTGAGAATTCAGATCCCCAGCTTCAAAACCAGAAAGATAACATTCAAAACACACAAGAATGAAAAGTTTTCACCGAGTACAAATATCAAACATGTAGCAGGCACATCAATTCTCCTTCAGTCATTTACAAGTCACAGTTCCCTGAAAAAACCATTAGATAGAATAATCACAAACCGCTAATATATCAAAATTAAATTAAAATCAATATTGTCAGGTTAATTTTTTAAGGATGTAGTGTTTATATATAAGAAACAAAGTAGTAATTCCTAGAAATGAAAATTCAGTTGAAGAATCCTACTGGTAAATGAGTAGCAGTTTATGTTAACAGAAGCATGAATCTGTTACCTCTTTAGTTTCTCTCACATGTTAATTGTATCTTACTAGTTGACTAGATTAGATTAAATCCTTTGAGTAATGTGTAAATATTCAGTGTATATTAGGAGTACATGCTGTATATAAATAGGGGGAAGTAATCATCATGAAATAAGGAATTGGGTTGATTCTTCTTTCTCTTGTTCTTCTCCCCTGCTTTCACGGGTCCTCTCTCTTTGGTTCCTGTCTCGTGTTCACATCTTTTCTTCTTTCTCATTCCATAATCTTACATGGTATCACAGCGGGTCGATTGGGATCTCGCTTAATTAAACTGCTTCCACTACCTCTTAGCTCTCTTCTTCAATTCCACCAAGTTTTCTTTGACTTCTCGGCTTGAATCAAAACCAACAGATTTTTCGTGTCTAAATACCCCATATCCGCAGCTGGATCCAAACCTTGTACGTAGCAGCACTTTACATTTCTTTTGGGTTGCTAATTGCTACCTTCCTTATCTTCCTTGTAGCTTTCTTATTAATTTAATTGTTTTCCTTTGATTTGCAGTTCTTTTCCAAATTTAAAAAAAAAAAAAAAGAAGAAGAAGAAGAAGATGAAAGAAAAAGGTCAGAACAGTGCATCCAAATTCGTAATCTTCTCTCCTTAGACATTGTCTCTTAATAGACTTTGTTTAACCTCAATTCTCACACCCATTTGGCTCTAAAATTTACAATTTTTCTTTTCAATGGAAAATTCTTCTTCTTTTCTACCTTTGGACTCTGATTCCGAACTCTCTCTGAATTGGTATGTTGATGATCTTATTGATCAACTTCATTCTCTTCGAAAACTCCCAAACCAATCTCTAACGAGTTATTTTTCCGAAGTGAAATCTCTTTCTTATGCCCTTGCCATGGCCGGCAATTCAATATCTGAAGTTGAGCTTATTGAATGTTTTGTTGATGGACTTGATCCATTATATAACAAATTTTTCAAATATTATTATTTTCGACAACCAGTAATCTCCTTGGATTTTCTCTTTGAGTACCTTCTTGACGAGGAAACGCAGCTTCGGAAGTCTTCGTCTTATCATAGTAATCCTGTAGAAATTACTCCTCCCCCCATTCCTCCTTCGAACACAGTTGAACCTCCTCTTCTCAAGTTAGACATGGATCCTTACACATGTTTCAACAACATTAGTATAATTGAGGATCATGACCAAACTGAGTATTCCCAAAGGTACTCTTCAACATGGTCTACTGAAACCTTCACACCTACTTTCTCCAATGAACTTTGTCTAGCAATCCCCATGAATCTAGACCTCCCATTATCACTCACAAAGACTGAGATTCTTGGTCATATTTTCTCTTCCAAAACACATCTTTCTGACTCTCTTTTAGAAGTTGTTGCCAAGTCTTACTTGGTCGATTCACAATCCTTCATTCCGCTTTCAAATTTGATTACCACAACCACAAATTTGCAGCCTTATGAAATTCCATCTCTGAAAGTTTGTCGAGAGTTTATTATGTCGTTTCCTAACTTCAATCTAAAGCATCATCCCAGAATATTTTCACATTTTCTCATGAAAGACAATCAGAGTTTGCTTTTGAAGATGGGCTCTCCTATGTGGAGATATCAAGAACTCTCCATTACAAGTTTCGGGTATTTTACAACTATCTATTGATCCTGTCACTCTTCAACATTAATTGGTTGTTGTCCATTTTTAGTATTACTCAAGGGTTTGTGATCTCTCTACTGTTGCAACTAAGATGGCACTCAAACAAGTTCAAGCTGCAGCTCCACCCGGTTCCGCTTAGCTTGAGAGGGGGTGTTAACAGAAGCATGAATCTGTTACCTCTTTAGTTTCTCTCACATGTTAATTGTATCTTACTAGTTGACTAGATTAGATTAAATCCTTTGAGTAATGTGTAAATATTCAGTGTATATTAGGAGTACATGCTGTATATAAATAGGGGGAAGTAATCATCATGAAATAAGGAAGTGGGTTGATTCTTCTTTGTCTTGTTCTTCTCCCTTGCTTTCACGGGTCCTCTCTCTTTGGTTCCTGTCTCGTGTTCACATCTTTTCTTCTTTCTCATTCTATAATCTTACAGCTTACTCTCAAGTTGATGTTTAATATGAGATACTTCTCTGCCAAATAGAAAAATAATGGGTTAAAGACATTACAAGTCCCTCGACTATGGTCGATTCCACCAGTAGTCCCTTAACAATTTTTTTTCAAATTTTAGTCTCTTGAGTATGAAAATTAGACACGGTTAGTCCTTTTGATGGATGCCGTTAGTAAAATTTCGTTAAGTCACCCATGTGCCTCCCACGTGCATTTGGTTGAGGGCTAAAAAGGAATTTCACAAGCACCACTTTACTAACTCATCTTCACCTCTTGTTTCACAAACCAAGAAAATTTAAATTCCATTGAAGTCTTCTCAAACTCAGAAATGTTTCTCAAACACACACATTGCAAAGAACCCTAGATTTGGTGCAATCTCTCTCTCTCTCTCTTCTCTCAGAACAAACTAAACTATGATCAGTTGCGGCTAGTTCCATATCCCCATTTTCCCGTCATCCAATCCAGTCACGCGTCCCTTGGGTGATTCGTGCCTCAGACGACTCCAGACTTCATTTCCCGTCACCAGAGCTCCGACCCGTGTGCATAGTGCTACCACCGCCGTCATTTCTGTTCTTAAGCACAAACCCGCCTAGTTCAGTTCGCTCCAACTCGATTCAACCCGTCTGCAGCAAGCTTGCTGTCCCCAAACCTCACAGTCGAAGCTAGGGCACACTGCATTCATCGTCTTGGAAAGATAAGGGCAATGATTCGTTGGGTTTTTGAAATTCTAGATCTAGATCTGTTTTTCGCTCATCCAGATCCAGATCATCAACGTGACAAAACATTAGCTTATATTCATACTCGTATATTCTCAATCTTGAACCAGTTGTCAAGCGTTTGACGTCCTGGGTTTCCTTCAACCCCACCAATCGTCACAAAGTACTTTGTTATTAACTCGTCGTAGGCCAGCTTCCAGACAGTTGACTTCGCGCAAGTTGTGACGGCGCTGAACTTGATGTTGTGGTCAGTTGAGATGCGAATGACGCCTTTCTTAAGGTTGACTGGTGAAAAAGTCAGCGGCAGGCCCTGCTTAAACTCGCCTTTGGCTTGAATGACATGGAGTGGGCACGTTTGGGTGAAATTGGTGGTGGATAGAGTAAGCCCACCACCTCGACCACGGAATACCGGAAGTAAGTGGTAGTCAATGCCAGCCAAGAGAAGCTTTCGCTTGATGTCGAGTACGGGCTCAAGGGCGGAATGAACTGAGAAAGTAAAAAAGAAGGAATGAAAGTGATAGTAAGGTGGATGAATTCATTGTTAGATCTTTGCAGGGCTGTTTCTTGAGTGAGTGAGTGGTGGAGAGAGAGAAAAAAATATATTATTTTAAGTATTAGAAAATATCTTTACATGTGAAATTCTGTAAATACCCTTAACCAAAGGCACGTGATGGGCACATGACGGACTTAACGGAAAAATACTAACGGCATCCAACAAAAGGACCAACCCTGTCTAATTTTCATAGTCAAGGGACTAAAATTTAAAAAAAATTGTTAAAGGACTACTGGTGAAATAGTCCATAGTCAAGGGACTTGTAGTGTCATTAACCCAAAAATAATTATATTTTACACACAGAAACTAAAATATTCTGCAATATTGGGATGGAAGGAATGTGTTAATAGACAATGAAATAGAATTTTTAAAGTATGAATTTCACAAAAAGTAAATGAAGAAACAATCCACTTGGTCAAAAACAACTCTGAGAGTGGGGTGTAGGAAAGAGATGATGATGAAACCATTAATTCAGTCTTTGCTGGTTGGATTCAATGTTTGATCTCGGATAGGACTGAGAAGGTCAGCAAAGCTTGATGTCAAATAGTATTCTGGAAGCAAAATATTGCGCTTGTAGATCTCTAGGTTTTATCCATTTCAAATCTCCTTTGTCAGAACCTCATCTTCCCCCCCCCCCCCCACCACCCTTATTTTTGGCTGCAGTCAGACTCATCTCAGTCCAACAATCAATGCCCCATAGAAGGGCAAATTGTTCTTACTGATTACAGCACAAAAATATTGATTTCGATAGAGTTGAAAAGCTATATGCCAGATGCATTACATGTTCTCCAAAGCTGAATTTTCAGATTACATGAATGACAAATAACTCTGGACACTTTAGAATAAATAGTTCCATCCAATTTGAAGTTCTTCTGCTTGTCCGAACAAGCAGAAGAAGAAATTCAAATTGGATTAGCACCACCATTTACATAAAACTAGCAGGTAGATGAAGTAGAGATAGTAAAACATATGTGCAACCGTTAACAAAAACGGGCTTCTAACATTTCAAAAGATGAGGAAGAATATCAATAGAATATCAATATAACACAATCACAGCAGAGGATGACTTGCAATTAGCAGCAAGTCTAAGGACAGAAGTAGCCATGTAAAATGAGACAAATATCCCAAATTTGTTATAGAGAAGCTTCAATAACAATGTAGGCAATTACAATCTCAACCTCAATCAAGTTTACAATCAAATCAATCCAAACTAAGTTAGACACTAATCAATTTTCTACTTAATATTAATGCCCCACAAGCATGGTGGCAAGAGACCAATCTAGCTTCTTTTCAGTTATCACGAAGAAGTGACATGGCTCCTGATTCTGCTAGAGCGCCGAACTGGGGTCACTATTTCCTCTTCTCCAGATGCCTTTCAAACAAAATTCAAACCAAAAATATTGTCAGAAACAATACATAACTTCACACACTTATAAAACGCTTACAAAAATAACAAGAAAGCTATTATACACTTACATGTTTGATGGGAATTCTCTCATACGTTGTGAAGCTTCCATAGGAAGGCGAACCCATCGAGTATTCTGATGAAGAAGCCAATGACTCTCTTTTGTAGTTACTCCTTGGTCTCTTCTCGTGGCTTTGTGCTTCATTTGTTTCCCTCCGAACTCTTTTGGTGTAAGATGAGCTCTTCTGAAAGCTGCTCATTTCTGATGGACATGACTCTGCAACCACATCAACTTCTGCCTCCCAATTCTGAGATACTTGCTTTGTAACTGCCGGCAGAGGCACGGTACTTGGGGCACTGGATTTTCTTTGCTTCAGAAATATGAAACCTGTACCTGCCACCAGAGACAAAACAAGCATAGAAACTCCCATCATGTTTTGAGGGGAGAATATATCAGCTGTTCTGTTGAGGGGAGAAGACAGCGGCTCTGAGGATGCGATTTCTGAAGATAGTTCAACACTGGTGTCTGCTACAGTGGACTCAGGTTTGGCAAGAGAAGCAAGGTCAGCAGCAACCGATTCAGGGTTAATGTCAGAAACTTCCTGTTCTGATTTGACTTCACGCAACTCTACTTCTGCTAGGATTTCGGCAACTTGTGGTGCTAGAATTGGCTGATCTTCAACACTTATGCCAATTTGCAACTCAGCATCAACCTGTGAAGCAAGATGACTTTGCAGGGAATTTCCTTGAATTTCCTGCTCTATTTCTCCTGCACTTTTCAATTCTTCAACACTGATGTCAATTTGCAACTCAGCATCAACCTGTGAAGCAAGATGACTTTGCACGGAATTTCCTTCTTCTGCTTGAATTTCCTGCTCTATTTCTCCTGCACTTTCCAATTCTTCTTCTGCGTTGTCATATGCTCTGAGATCAACATTAGCCTTATCATCCGTTAGTTCATCTTCAACATGTCCCTCATTCCACATTTCCCAATTGTCTTTTCCATGTCTTTCTTCTAACTCCTCATCATCTAAATTGACCCCAATGTACCCATCAACCAAAAGATCCTCTTGTGAAGGAATGGTAGTCAAGTTAACAAATTGTATGGGACCAAATTCATCTACTTGACTAAAATGGAGTATTAGGCCAGATACGTAAGAGATTGAATTGGCTGACCACTGCCTAAAACTTCTAGCAAACCCATGAAGATTTGATTTTGCAAATGCAGCCACCTCTGATGGGTCATAAAGTTTAGACAAGCTAACATCTTTAAATACAGAAGAATCCGTTATGGGAGAATCAGTGACAGAAACTGCTACACAAGCAATCAGAAACACCAAAAGAAGAGAAATAGACTTTGCTCTGGTGAGGAACCGCTGGTTAGATGATCTTTTGGCTTCAGACGCCAGTTCAGGCGTAAGGGTAATGATGGGGGTACTAATGGGAGTTGGTTCAGAAAAATTTGGCACTCCTTCCTCTTCGGAAATCGTCTCAGCTGAAGACGAGTCCTCAGATTCTTTCTGGGAATCTTCAGACTGGGATTCTCCAGTCACATCAGTATCTGATAAATTCTCAGACAAGATGAAGCTATCTTCAAGCTTCAAACCGCCCCCTTCTCCAAACTCACCCTCTCTTTCTTTGTTAAGAATAATTTCAATTCTAGGGTTTGGTTTGTAATGAAGAAACTGAGGCCTAGGGGAAAGAAAATTAGTTTTGGGATCATAAGGAGGGCGAGAAGGGTCAGCATCTAATGGGGCTATAATTGGGGAAATCACCAAAGAACAAAATGGTTTGGAACTTGACTCAACATCAACATGATCAGAAATTTCAGTTATCTCTGAGTTTTGAGTTACCTGAGAAATTGAAGAAACTTCAACGATCACTTCTTTCTGGTCAACTTTTGAGTCAAGTGAACTATAGATCTTCGCCTGATCCCAGACTATTTCTGATTTTGAATCTGTAATTTCCATCAGAAGAGGGTTTTGACCATCCGAAAACTGAACTGAAGTCCCAACAGCTTCGTTCCTCTCTGCCAAAACCTTCTTTCTCGGCGAAGGGGTGAACTTAGAAGCAGCAGATATAGTTGGGGACATGAAATGCTTGGAACCCTTTGTTGGTGATCGAACTCTAGAGGCCTTTTCGTTCTCTTTCTCGTCGTGAACCCTCAAATTGCCCCCTTCTTTCCCCAAAGAATGTCTTCTCAAATGATCTACGAAAACCCAAATACCAAATTAAAGACCCAATTATCAAAAATACAATATTAACTTGCAAGTGTTTACATACATACACGTGTGTAAAATGAATAATGGTATGTGATTAAAAGAAGAAAAAAACCTGCAGGGCTGTTGGCGGGGGTAATTGGGTTGAAACTTCTAGGGTTTGTGAGAGCAGAGGGCCTTCCACAAAAAGGGTAGCCGCTAAAACTCCTGCGGATGTTAGAATTGGTTTCGGAATTTCTTGAATTAGGATTCGGTCTTGAAAGTGGCGAAGGAGATCGATTTGAAGGCATGGTAAATCTTTTGTGTGTGTGTGTGTGAGAGAGAGAGAGAGAGAGAGAGAGAGAGAGAGATAATTGACCGATGAACTGAGAATGGTAAGGAAATCTTGAAAACAAGAACGATAGTAGTTTGTGGAGATATTTGAAAGATTTGAAGACGATTCTGGGTTTTTACCATCTATGTCTTTTGTAACGGCTAGTTTCTGATGGAGATGAGGGTTTGTAATTTAAATGGTTTTTTTTTTGACCGTTGGAGTTAAAGTCAATAAACAATCATTAAAAATTTGGAGAAAAGCCTTAGAGCCGTTGGATTGCACCTGTACTTCATCCATTATTATTTTTTTATTTTTTAATCCAGTTTAAATGGTTGTTTTTGAGAAAATATTTAATAATCTTGTATCACCGTGTGATATGCTTAATAGTGACATGTTATAGCGTTAAAGCGACTTAAAAGGTAAAGTTCATTTTATATTACTTTAATATTACATATTTACATCGTGTTATTATTGGTTGTGGTGCACTATATAGTCATTTACATGTTGTTTTGAGACTATTGGATATTTTATCGTTGTTTTTTTAATCCTAATTTAGAAAAGGAAGCGTTATTAACACCTCATTTTCTTATAAATACACTAATTCTTCTAGTACACTCCCCACAATAATTTTAAATCAACTTAATTTCTAAATACACCACCCCACATTTTCTATTTTACCTCTCTCAATTAATCTATATATACACTCCCCCCCGCAAAAAATGACTTGCCAAAAATAAAAAGTCATTTTTATAACATCTAATATTGTCCTCGAAAATACAAAATCATATTTATACAAAATAATAATATAATTTTAAATAAAAGACAAATCAATTTGGTCAAATCTCCTAAAAAATTGCACCATGCACTTTTCTCTCTCCTCTCACTCTCATCGGTAAATGAAACACTACTTTCTTCATGCTAAAATATGTGTTTTTTATTATATTTTGGAACATCATAAATAAGTATATCGAAGGAAAAGACATAATAACTAAAAAAATATTTATTAAAACTCATGTAAATTTAATTAAAAAAATTCTTTTGAGACAGAAAGGGTACAAAGCTATGACAGATTAATAGAGTATTTAAGTATTACTCTTAAATACTCTCTTCGGCTTGAAAAATAATCTTTTTCTCTTGGTATATCCCAAAAATAGACTTATTTCTAGAAGAAAATTATATCTATAGTGCAATTAAAAGAAGATACAAATTACAAACAAAAGCTACAATCTTAAAAATTTGACTTGTCAAATGTAATTATTTTCTGAAAAAGGAAAGAGTATTGTATAACATATTATTTATATTTTTAATTAATACACTATAGTATATTAAACTCATTTTTTTAGGTACAATGATATACTTACTCTGCAACTAAAGCTCTTTTTTGAAAGATTAAACTATATGGAGGACAAAAAAGAGTCTACTTTCTCTTAAGTTTGTCTTGAAAAAGAGTCAACATTTTCAAATTTAAGCTATAAATTTTTATTACTTTTTAATTTCTTTTCAAGAATATGAGACATTTTCTATGTCTAATTCCGAAAAATATACAACATTAGTGCGATTTAAAGAATATATTTATAAATAAGAATATCATTTTTTTAAAATTTAACATTATTTTCAATATGATTATTCGGAACAAAGGAAATAATATATAAATGTGATGTAGGAACATACTAAAATCTCAGTCTTAATAAAAAATATATTTATTTACAGACCGGATGGAGTGTAAAATTTACAATACAAGTTACAACTATGAAATTGTAGTATTGATTTTGATAACCAAAATAAATAATATTTTGGGTAACATGTATCTAAAAGGGAATTAGACCCGTTTAAATCATATATTTATGGAGATTTTATTCTAAAACTCGTTCTAACGTAAAACTATTTATTTATAAATTCAGTTTCACCATAAGTTTTGGACCAGAGAGTCAGTTGTAATATGAATTGGGGTAAAGCGAAAGAGTAGGTCTCCTGTGAGGCCGTCTTGATTCTAATTTGCTCAACACATTAATACACGGTGGGTCGGTTCAGGAAGATCCATCTTACAAAAAATACCGTAAAACAGTTTTTTCTAAATTTTGTCAAAGAAACACTTGAAGACATATATTAATATGCGATGAAGAGGGAAAACCAACGAATAAAACAACAAATGTTGTTTATAAAGAAATTTTTTTAGAATATATAATATTACAGACGCAACAGTGTATTTCTATTCAAGTAGTTGTCTCCAACATTACTTTTTCTTAATTTATTTTTAATTTTATTTTTCTTCTTCATTTTGCTTAAGTATAATTTAATTAAAAAAGATATATGCCCGTACGTTACGGGTGTAAAACTAGTTCACTCTAAACCTAACCCACACCCTCCTCCCTCCCCCACTCACGGCAACCCAGAAGCCCCCTCCCTCCCGGCAAAAAACCCACCCCCAAACTCACGATACCTCATCTCCGGCAAGGTAAACCTCCTCATTCTCCCTCATTTCCTATTTTTTTTTTTTTTTTTGTTGCTTCTCTTCCCTCCTCTTTGCAACCTTTTGAAATTTTTTTGGCAATTTCTTCATTTGGTCATGGTTGACCGGACAACCCAGGGTTGTTCGATTAGTCCTATGATGTTTGGTTAGGACTAACCGAACAACCCTCTGTTGTTTGGTCAACCATACCCTAATAGAGAAATTGCTGAATTTTTTTAAGATGATGATGGGTTTGAGAGAGGGAAAGAAGGAAAGGAGGGAGAGGGGAGGGGAAGAAGGAAAGGAAAGACTAAAAAAAATGGAGGGGGCGGTGAAGAACAAAGATTTATGAAGAAAGAAAGGAAAAAAAAATGCAAAACACACAATCGGATCACTGTACTTTGGAGAAGGTTGCAATTCGGCCACTGATTGTTTGAAAATATTATTTGGGCCATTGTACTTCAGTTATCTTGCAAGCGAGTCCACCAACACGTTAATATTAAATAAAATTTCTATTTTACCCCTATCTTCATCCTCATCTCCCTTAATGAAGACATGAGTAAAATAGAGATTTCATTTAAAATTAACGTATTGGAGAGCTCGCTTGTAAGATAACTGAAGTACAGTGGCCCAAATAATATTTTCAAACAATCAAATTGCAACCTTTCCTAAAGTACAATGACCCGATTATGTGTTTTACAAAAAAAAAAATAATAATAATGGTGGTTGGGGAAGGGGGCCCACTCCAGCAGAGAGAAGAGAGAAGGGGTTGGGAAAGGGAAGAAAAAGCAAAGAAAAAAAAAAGAATAAAAGGGTATTAACGTATTTTTAAACGATGATATTTTTGTAATTAAATTTTGAGAGTGTATTTGGAGAAAATAGGGGTGTTAATATCGCTATCCATTCAGAAATCTTCGCTAAAATTGAAATTTGAAAAGTTTTAAAAATATTTCCTCCATCTTAAAAAATATTTAAAAAAATAAGCATTTTTTTTATGAAGTTATTTAATTTACTGTTGATATCTATCACATCTCAATGTGTACTTGCATTACAATAGTGTGCATTAAAAGGGCATTCACATCTTTGTAATCTAAAATAATATAATAATTAACTATTTAGCTTAAAATAAATAAATAAATAAATAAAAAGATTTATTTTGAGACGGAGAAAGTAGTAAATGAAAAATGGAATTGATAGACAATGCACCCATCCGAGCACATGATGCAAACAAATTACCCGTCAATAATTTGATAGTTACTCACTTATAAGTTGGAATGTTGAAAAAAATTACTAGTACTAGTATTTTCATTCGGACGGACATTCTTTAAATTCAGTGCAAACTCATAGCACTGACTTGACTAGTTGAGTCACACAATCATTCAAGAAAGCGCAACAAATGAGTAGTAGTATAATTTTTCACCAAGTAAATAACACTTGTCAAATAAATAAGCTAGTACTTTGAGAAACACTTAACTAACATGAATTTACATCACAAAATCACATATCAACCAAGGACATCAACCTACTTAGACACCTAAACATAGAGATTAGTATTTTCTTACCCGGAGAAATTTCCACTTGGGACTGAACTTTATTTTATTTATTTATATATATTTTTTTTTGCAAAAATGACGATTAATGTATTTTTACAGGGGGTGGATCTAAAGGGCCCATGAGTGGGGCTCAAACCCACCTCAAAATTTGCAAAAAAAAAAATAATAAAAATTTATGCAATCCAAACTCATACGCCAACCTTCACTCACTTTACTCTCTTTCCATCAATCACCAAGTTTCCAAGAAACTTTGCAGTACTCAACCTAAATCTCTCTCTCCCTCATTCACTCGGTGTCATCTCTGATCTCCCACCAAATTACCAAAAGAAACAACAAATATTTACATCTTTGATCTCTCATAGAGTTAGATTTAGTTAGCTTAATTTCTTTTACAATTATGTATATAATGGGTAAAGCTCATTAAGTCACCAACTATATGTAATTTTTTTTAATTTTTTTATATATGAAGTTATTTTACACGGTTATTACTATTTACAAAAATATTGTTTAAATACCAAGCCAACGTGGTACCAAAATTCTGAATCCGTCCATGATTTTTACTAAAGTTCTTGTGAGACACACACACATTTCAAAGTTCATTTGAAATACGTGTTCATAATGGTCAAGGCCACAATACTTGAAATGTAGCACAAACATAAATATTGATTATGTTTATTAAAAGTATACGGAGGAACCCAAGTGTGCCACAATTTTACTCAACAACGTTAGTATGTACTAGAAGACATTCCTTTTCCCTTATAGTAGAAAATAGAAATGTATCTTAATCCTAGGGCAAATGCTCATATGATTAATATGGTGAATATTTCGTTTTGGTACGAGGAAAAGAAAAAGAGTAAACACTAATTAAAGAAGTTTACTTTTAATAGTCAAAGTTGCTTAAATTGAGTCATTTCAAAGTTTAACTTAATCTAACTCATAAATTTATTTCTTTTGTTTTCAAAATAATTATCCCTAATTAATTTTTTCTTTTAAATCAATTTGACCAATATTTAGATAGATATGTAACATATTTTTATTTAATTACTATTAATAAAATTATAACCATTTGTAATTACACATAAGTACTATGAATTTGTGTTTGATGATTTTAAAAAAAATAAAAAATATATACGTTAAATTTTTATTTGAATAACAACTAAATTGACTTTAAAAATCAAAAGAAAACACTTATTTTGGAACAGAGGGGGTACGAATCAAAGTCAAATTCGATGATAATCTACGTAAATAGACATTTCATTTTAAGCAGGAATTAAATTAAACGATTTAGATATATATATATATATATATATATATATATATATTTTAGGCACTTCGGACGATTTGTAAGATTTTGATAAAAAAAGATTAGTGATCTCTCATTGAGTTGGTTTAAGAGCCCGTTTGGTGTAGCGTTTTGAAAACGCAGTGTTTTAAAAACGCAGCGTTTTTAAAACGCAGATTATTTAAAACGCGACTTTTTTCTTTATAAATGCGTTTGGGATATTATGTCAAAACGCTTCTTTTTATTCCCTACTGCGTTTTAAAATCTGCGTTTTGGGAAAAAGCTAAGAATTTCAGCGTTTTAAAACGCAGCTGCGTTTTAAAAACGTAGCGTTTTCTACCGCAGCATTGAAACGCTAAGTTAAGGAATAAGCTGCGTTTTAACCCTGCATTTTGGCCAAAACGCGGGAACAAACGGACTCTAAGTTGAATCTCTCTAATTTGAACTTTGATAGTTCATACCGTTCCAAAGGAAAATTCAACTGCCTTCTTCCTAGGTTGATCAAATTTTGGCATTAGGCTGGATTGGATTTTAATTCAAATTTGAGGTAAAATTTCGGTTATGGATTGCCTCAGCTGATTCAATTTTCCAAATCATTTCTAAACTAGATAAACTACTATATTAATTTAGCGGAATTGATTTATATTTACATATTTAATTCGTAAAGGACCCGATCAAAAAATCTCATGTTTATAGTTTTATCTAAATTTCTACAAACTTTTCCAAATTTCAAGATAAGTCCATTTTTTCATTGCTTTTCTACTCTCATAAGTCTAACCAGTTAGTACAATTTCAATAGATGCATCCTTATTTAAAGTCTAATCAATTACTAGTGTTAATACTCCGTAGCATTCTTTCAAAGCTACTACGATAATAAACATAACAAACTACACACTTTTCTTCTTTTATTAATACTCCATCCGTTTCAGTCAAAAAGTTTATTTTTATTTTTTTCGGTTAACTTAATTAAAATTTAATCAATAATTAACATAAATTTAGTGATTTTTACAAAGTTATAAAAATTGTAATCCATAGTATTCTTAAGATAGTTTTATACTAATTAAATTTTATTTTCTAAAATATAAAGAAATTATATAAAATTTTAATTTAATTTAGTCACATGATAACTTCTAAAAAAGTTGAAACGAAGGGAGTATAAGATTCGTTGAATCAATAGATTGAACTTACAATATAAATCTTCAGATCAAATTATGATATATCGAATATCTTGGCCAATAGGTTGCTCCATGACTATAGACCACAAAGGCATTAGGATTGTACATTAGGGGAATATGACTATGGCGCGGAAAAAGAAGAGGCAAAAAATGACTATACGATGCGGTGTAGAAAAAGTTGAGAGAATTAGTTCCGAATTCTGATATGGGTAATATGGTTAAGGTTAACCCTAAACTAAATCATCCGTGAGAACAGCGCAAGTGTGCAACTAATGATTTGAGTGGCGTAAACCCAAACTATCACGCGGTTCTTTGTACACACAGAACCAACTCCTCCCCCTCCCCATCCCGTCTGCGTCGGGGATAAGCCTCTCAACTCTCTCCTTCAGTCATGTCGTTGTTACTCCGAGCCTTACCCAACATAGCCGTCCGATCCAAACATCTCACCCACCGCTCATCTCTCCCTCTTCCTTTCCTTCACTTTATCAAATTTAATCAGCCCCTCCTTCCAATTATTACTAGTTCTAGAACTCTTTCTTCTTTTTCTGTTTCTGCTTCTGCAACTTCACCTTCACCTTCACCTTCATCCGCAGAAGCCGTAATTCCCGATTTCAAACAACCGCCGTCCCTACCCTTGGATGGCGGCCGAGACACCATCCTTGAATGGGTCAATCGAGATGCACTCTGCGGCGAATTGTCCGAAACTGATGTGGGTAAGCGGGTCCGCCTTTGTGGGTGGGTCGCTCTTCACCGCATTCATGGCGCCCTCACTTTTTTTAATCTCAGAGACCATTCTGGCATCATACAGGTTCCTCCTTATTTACATTCTCATTTTCCCTTCCTTCACTGTACTACTGTCAATATCTAAAACTATTAGAGTCGGTAGTTTCCAATTTGATTTTCAAAGTCATTTTGACCATTTCGGGATAGATATTTGACATACATAGAGTAGTATTTGACAGTACAACTATGGTAATTGTAAAGGATACTACTTGTCCAGCTATTTTATAATTTGGGCAAAGTAAATTGAGTCGCATGAAATCTTCATTTGAAAAATGGTCAATTTGACTTAAAGTCAAACTAAGGTTCGTTTAATGGAGGCAAAGGGATAACAAATACCGGTTACCCAAAATGGTCAATTGGACCAAGAATATTAGGAGAGAAGTACTTCTGGGTGGAGCTGCGCTAGCATATCATTATTATTCAATCTATTTTTTTGTTTTTTTTGTCTATGCTACTGAATTGATCTCTGATAATGATATTTCAATTTGGCTATTTATTACGTAATTACCATGAATGTTGGCTCTATGGACTGCAGGTTACAACGCTCCCGGATGATTTCCCGGATGCTCATTCTATAGTGAAAGACTTGAGACTTGAGTATGTGGTTTCTGTGGAAGGTATTGTTCGGCTTCGTCCAAGTGAGTCGGCCAATAAGAAAATGAAGACTGGCATGGTAGAGGTGCGATTTCCCTTGCTTCATGCTGTTACTTTCTTATAAATTATATAGACAATAGCTTAAGAAAATAGTTCACTAATTGCTGCTGTCACTGGAAGGTTCAAGGTTGCCTTTATGATCTCTTTTGAAGCTCAAATTTAGACTAACATTTGACGTTGAAAATACAGTTTGCCTCCTTGTTAGTTCTTGCCTTATTCTCCGATCTTTACTGATTTTCTGGATAATAAATGCTCTGTCCATTCACTATGTGAATAGGGTTGGTTTTGCAGAAAATATCATAGTGCTTTCTTGAGCTCAGAACTAGATCTTTGATTGCCCGACCAAAAACCAATTGTGCTACCAAGCTAATATTTCTTGTGTAGAATATTCTTCTAGATACTATTATGGACTTTTGGGTGAGTTGGGTGCCTGATTGAATATGGATGTTTTGGGTTGTGATTGTCTGTATTTCCTCTTGTTTAGCAACTTGAGGCTTTACCGAAAGAAATTTTGGGGCTTTTGGTGAGTTAATGGATTCTTGAGCTTGCGCAGGAGAAGTGTAGGCCTTTGCCCCCTTTCACGGAAAGAATTAATGTGTGGAATAGCCAGACAGATATTGTGACCCATATTATGTGCCCATATCCAGTTGCATACTAAAGGTTGATTAGATGGTTTCATCCATTTCAAACTAGGATAATGCTAATCTGAATAGGCTGACTATGGGAGGGGCTAAAAATCAAATTTTGGGCCCAAATTAAGAACAAGGAAGAGAATATTCTTTTATTCTTAGGATAATTACCAGTATGGGTTCCTAGTAATGAGAAAATTTTCAGATACAGCGTTTCGATGAGGATGAGAACATCCACAGAGAGTCCATATAAATCTGTCAATTAAGGGAATACATTTTCTTAATTTTATTTTGATACTCGATACTCGCAAAGAGGCCTGGGATGGAGGATTCCCACCGTTTGAGGAAGTAGTGGATATCCACCCTGAATCTCATTCATTGTGCTTACCAAACATGAGAAGTAGGTTGAGTATGAATGATTCTCCCACCAACCTTCTTCATTCCTTCCATCCAAACGTAGCCTAAATGTTGATTGAGATGCTCTTTACTGATGTCTATCGAGGATAATTCTAAGTTGAATAGGCTTACCAAACAGAGGAGGAAAATCAAGGATTGAATCGAGGTTCCTCTTGGTATTTTGGGAAGGATAAGATACTGAAGTAAGTGTAATGGTTGACGAAGGATAGAGTTGGAGGTAAATTTTCTGAAAATTATTGCTTGATGCAGTAAATTTTCAGGAGGAATCATGTTTTCCACCCAAGAACCTAACCTAACAGCTTAGCTTGGTCTAGGTTTGGGGGTATATTTTATGATGAGATGGAAGCCCTGGTCTGTTTGGTTGCAAGCTTGCGCTTTCAAACTCCATAATCAATCAATAATTTGAGACTTTTTATTCTTTCCAATGAAACAATTGCTAGGGTTTATAACATATCATAACTTAAGAGGATTTAGACCAAATACCTTTAGTTAAATATTTTAAAGACTACAACTAGATTGACTGTTCAAGGAGATTAAAATCACATGGGCTATAGTGTTCCCAATAAAAGCACCAGTAGGCACACCTTGCACAAATGATCATATGTTCTTACTAACTGCTATGCTAATGAGTTAGGTGCCACATACTCATGCTCTTGTGTCGAAGAGCAGAATGATTGGATATTTTAAGTAGCTTAATGGAGCATTCACCAAACGCATTATTCATCATGTGCTGCTCAAGAGTGTACTTACTGCTATGATAAGCCATGATAAAGAAGAGTTTCTGCTGTTAAAAGAGCTGCACTTCTCTTACTCGGCAGGCATTCGTTGAAGTCTGATTACATAGGAGTGTTTGAACAGATGCATGTTGACCACTTCTCAAGAATCTCAAGTATAATAAATGTTTAGCTTTGTTACTCCGTTTCTCTGGCATAATTAGCTATGCGCTCCAGGTTGCTGCGGAGCATGTCCAAGTTTTGAATGCTGTGAAGGCTAAGTTGCCATTCTTGGTTACTACTGCAGATGATGCAAAAGATTCTGCTAAAGAGGAAATCCGTTTGAGGTAGCTATTTTCTGAGCTATCGAGCAAATTGCATTTTTCCACTTGCTTTGTTGATTTAAAGGTGTCAGATAAATGTTGTAGATATCGATGCCTTGATTTACGACGTCCGCAAATGAGTTCCAACATAATGTTGCGACATAAGGTAGTGAAGCTCATTCGAAGATATCTAGAGGATGTACATGGTTTTGTAGAGGTATTAACTTTGGAATTCTCAATGAGATTTGAACTATTTCCTTTGATACATAATATTCAGCTTCCATGTTGTAAACTCATTTTTTTAACACATTTCAGCTTGCTTTTATGATGTTTGTTCATGCTTTGTTTTGATCCTGACTTTTGCATGGTTGTAAGGTAGATTGAGACTCCAATACTCTCTCGATCTACTCCCGAAGGTGCTCGGGATTATTTGGTGCCTTCGAGAGTTCAGGTATTTTACTCTATTTTATCAGTATGCCATCACTTTAAGAGTTTCTATCGAACTATGGTTTACAATGTGAGTTGTTAGGAGTATTTTCAGTCCTTTATATTTATGAAGGTGGAGAACAACGGTTTCTTTCTCTTTGTTTGCACTTTTTACCTCAAGTTTGAATTTTAAAGTTCCCCTGAGTGAATTGAGCATTCTGCATGTCAGATTCACTAGTGATTCAGCTCAGTATTCAGGTTCCTGTACCAACTCGAAAAAATTAAGCAACCAAATATTACTACGGTGCTTGTGGTAGGTAACGGTAAAGTTATTGGAAAGAATTAAATTCAAGAATTTTCAGACATTTGATGATTTGAAAGGTATAGGTTGTTAGTAGTTTCGTTGGCAGCAGTACAAAGGGTCAAATTGGGTAAACCTCCCTGTGGTTTCACATTTTCAGGATTTGCCTCCATTTGCTATTTTCTTGAGGTAAAGCCTCCTCGTGATGCGAAATCTTTTCGGAAGACCACATTTCATCTAATTACCATTACTAAAAGTAATGAACTGGACTAACATGCGTTTGTTTGAAAAAGACAACCAATTATCTCTCTCCCACTCTCTCTCTCTCTCTCTCTCTCTCTCTCTCTCTCTCTCTCTCTCTTTCTCTCTACACTTCTCCCTCCCCACGGCCTCTATTCTATGCAGATTACAAAGAAGAAGAAGACGTCTAGTCAGGAAGCAGGAAAAAGAAAGAGTGGTAGACGAAGCCGAAACCAATCCTAATCGAAATACGTCTCAATCTCAACCTAATCGAAATAAATCTCAATTTCCATCAGCCTTCTCTTGATACACTGAACTAGTGGCCGATAAATACCCTCGTTTGTAGCAGCAGCATGACCGTCGATTTCAAATCTCCAAAGCATCTGATGCCCATCCACTACCCCAACCACCCTCAACAACCACCATTGCTATTGTAATTACCCTTCTTTACCACCAACCTAGTCTATCAATCTCCTTCATAGATCAACACACAAGATGAACTTATACATCAACAAACCTAGATGCAAGGATAAGCATTAATGGAGTCATAAATTGATAAACCCAAATGCAAGCATACATACAGATTCACTCATATGCCGACCCAGTTTGCTACGCTAGAAGAAGCTCAATAATCAATTTTGTTTTTGTACTGAACAAAAACGATAAAACCAAAGTTACTAGTGACTTCAAGTAGTTGTGATAGAGAACGATCCTTTACTAGGCAAACTGCAGTTGGAAGAGGGAGAGATCATTGGAATTTTTAGAGATAGAGCCTGGATCATGGGAGACTACGTTAAGAGACTATGGACTATAAATGAGCATTCACTTTATAACTCTTATAGACCCCTAACTTTAAACCTGAAAAACAAGCTCAAGACATTGGCCCAGCACATCAGGACTCTCATACAGTATAATTCCAATAATCCAATACCACCCACGTGTCACCTAGTCAATTTTTGCTGCATGTGTGTGCTCCCAAGCTCTGCATCTTCGGAGCAGTATGCTTTTAATGCTCGTAGTTATTTAAAGGATTTAATTAACTAGTGTCTTTCATATTAATATTAATTTTTAAGTGATATTAAAAAATTATCTCTATTAAAAAGTAATACCAATTCATTAAAGAATATTTTTAATGCAATGATGATTTTCTCAATACGGATAATTTTTTTATATCCGGATATAAATAGATTCTTAATATAGATTACTAACAAGTGTCGCAAAGATAATCGTTAGTAAAAGTTTAACAAATTAGAAAATGATTTTGGTGTTATTAGAATAACTAACTTTACACTCATTTCATTAGTTAATGTAATGAAGGAGATTTTGCTTTCTAATTTTAGCCAAGTGGATTGTATACTGCATCTTTTCATTCATATATAATGGCAGAAGCTTTAATGTTGATAAGGTTGAATATTTACTTCGAATTACATATATGACTTTAATAGATGTGGGATTATCATTATTCAAAGTTTGTAATGTAATTTTTGACAATGAATACATTTTAAGTACACTACCGAACATAATTTTTGTCCCACTATGAAAATGATTTACAACAGAAATTTGGTGCTCGTGCATGTTTAACGCATGGGATTTTTTGTGCCAGAAGAACAAAAAATGTGCCATTTCTCTTTAAACTTTATCTCCCTTATTCTTATATAATTTTTTTTTATCTCCCTTATTAATTTATTTTCTTAGACTACCTCGTTACACCGATTCGAGTCATGTGTGTTTCCAGTGATTTGGTTGTGAGAAGTAATTCTAATTCTCTATAAACAAGTGAACTGACGGAGGATTGATGTTTCGACCACTGTATATCTATCTGTCAGCTGTATGCGGAAGCTTTAGGGTAAATGACATTGTTGAATTGATTTGAGATATTTTGTTGAATTACGATTATATTGCAGATATCTTATATAAATTGTTACTTGAGATACATTGCTCATGGATTCTGATTCCCCCTACTGCACATTATGAAGCCAGGAATGTTCTATGCTTTGCCCCAAAGCCCGCAGCTGTTTAAGCAAATGCTTATGGTTTCTGGATTTGACAAATATTATCAGATAGCAAGGTAATTCTTTTTGTCAGTGCTTTTGTTTAGATCCTCCTGCTTTTTGGGTTTTTTGTTTTTTGGGTGGGGGGTGGGATTAAATGCTTCCCTTTTGATCTGTGGTCTAAATTCTCATTTTCTCTCTGGGAAATGGAGTACATAGAAAGGATGTATTAAGTATACTTATTTGAAAAAGAAAAAAAAAAGGAGGTAGAAAGTATGAAGGCTGGGGAGGGAATAAACATTATCTGTTTTCTAGTGAATTGAAAGTGTCATGCAGATTCATCTTTGTGTTCATTTCTTGCAGATGTTTCAGAGATGAAGATTTAAGGGCAGATAGGCAACCTGAATTTACACAATTGGATATGGAATTGGCTTTCACTCCTTTGGAGGACATGCTAAAGCTCAATGAAGATTTGATTAGACAGGTTAGCAATTTTAGTGCTTGATATGAGAGGAAAATAGAATAGTGACTTTTCTTTGCTAATACAAATACTGTCATCCAAAAGATTACCATCTAATAGAATGATACTGACTGGTAATAGTGAGTATACCGAAGGGATTGTAAAATATTTTATTTTACAACAATCATTATACTACAACAGAAGTTAGAACCTTCCTGTACACTGCAATTGCCTCATGGGCTTGGCTGCCCCTTTCTTTAAATAATAATAATAAGAATAGTAATAAATGAAAGGTACATAAGATAAAATATACTCCCTCGCTTCTAAATTATCGTCCTGTTTTACGTTTTTTTAATCAAACATGATGTTTTTCAAATGCAAATTTGACGTATATTATTTTATTTTTTCCAAAATCATATAACACATAATTCGTAGTATTTTAAAAGTACTTCGAATTACGTATTTGATGATTTTGGAAAATATAAAAAAATATACGTCAAATGATAGGTTAGGAACAGAGGGAGTACAATATATGTAATACAGTAGTAGTTAAAAAAATATCTAAAATAGTTGAAGAGGGTTACTGGTAAGAGCGATGACGGGAGGCTTTATTGATAGGCTTGTTGGTGATGGAATTACTCACAAGAAGGACGAAATGGATGGTCACTTGCCCTGGGAGTGGAATTTCAGGAAAAGGGGGGGGGGGAATGGGTTGTGAAGTGTTTGTATGAAACATTAGATTTTTGTATCGCTGGGAGTGGAATATTGGGAAGGGGCGGGGAGGGGTGGGGTGGGTGAGGAGGAGGAGAATGGGTTGGGAATGGTTTGAGATCAGATTTTTATTGTTAATAGACCTGAGTTTTTGCCATCTCAACTTAATAATATTTTAATTTTAACAAATTTTTATTTATTTATTTTCTTTTTCAAGAGTAAGTGGGTTATGTAACAAATCTTTGTTTTCAAATTATGGGGGTCTACTAAGATTTTACCATAGTTCCGGGGTTCAAATATTCGCCCATTCTGCATGAAATCTGCCCGACTTCAGACGTAGCTACATATACTGGGATGACAATACTATTGTTGAATACATCCCTTATTCTCAATGGAGTCTTCAAGTAAATTACCTGCAACGTTTAAGATAGATTTAGACCGACTTTTTGATAGCCACGTACTCTTAGAAAGCCAGGCAGGTGGCATTGTGGCGACTTGTAGATCCTTGCAGGTGCCTGCCTCTGGTGAGATGGCCAGTAGATATGATGACTCAAATATATATTTTTTATTTTTTTATTTTTGTCTTTTGCCGAGTATTCATATTGTGTTTGAATTAATCATCATCCACAGCTTTTTTATAAAGTTGTGAAAGTCAATATGTTTAATTTACTCCTACATGTCTAAAAGTCATGAAAATTCAACCTATTGCAGGTATTTCTAGAGATCAAAGGTATCCAGCTACCGAATCCTTTCCCAAGGCTTACATATGCTGAAGCAATGAGTCGATATGGTTCAGACAGGCCAGATACCCGCTTTGATCTTGAACTGAAAGATGTAATACTTATGCCAACTTTAATGTGCATGTGCTATTTAGTTTTAGTTATTTGTTGGGCTAATAGGGTGTAAGTTGTATACTGGTATCCATGATACAGAATTTAATGAAAAAAATACCTAAGTCGCTTCAAAATTACATGCATTTCCGAATTCCTTGTCTCCCCACTCGTACGTACAGACAATTTTAATCTTGGAAAATTGGTTTCCCTATGTCATACTAGTGGTTAGATAACTTCAATCAGCACTTGTTTGTCATCATATTCCCATTGTATGATGGTGACGGGGACTGGCCATATTCTAACTGGATTTATTGCATTTCAAATGTGAGTTTCCCTTTCCTATTCCAAGCTCTAACCCCCTCAAAGTAAGCTGTTCTATACACTGCTAGCTTTTGTAATCCTCTACTGTTTGATGTTAAGTTTCTATTTCCTTCTGAACTTTGAATCCCAAAGTTAACTGTTATACGCACTCTCTAGTTCTTTCGAATGCTCTACTGTTAAATGTTAATTTTACAAAATAAAGATATTTTTGATGATTTCCTACATTCATGATGATCTCCTTCCTGCATCTGTGGCAATTAACAAGTGAGATCATGTTCCTTTTGATATAACTGCAGGTATCTGATATTTTTTCAGACTCCTCCTTCAAGGTCTTTGCAGATACCTTGGGTGATGGGGGAATTATTAAAGCATTATGCGTGCCTTCAGTAGCAAAAACCTATTCAAACACTGCTCTTAAAAAAGGTGATATTTACAATGAAGCCATCAGATCTGGCGCTAAGGGTTTGCCTTTCCTGAAGGTCTTGGATGATGGTAAAAGTACATTCTCTTGGCAGTAATCTCTATGTACATATATGGCAAGGAGGTTATGGTTCATCATTTAAATTCTTGAAATTTTGACTTTTAGGGGGCATTGAAGGGATCCCTGCGCTTGCCTCGAGTTTGAATCCAGCAAAAAAGGATCAGTTGCTGCAACGATGTGCTGCTGGGTCAGGTGACCTTATCTTGTTTGCAGTCGGTTCCCATGCATCAGTGAACAAGACATTGGATCGGTTGAGAGTATATTTAGCCCATTCATTGGGCTTGGTTGATCAGGTGTGTTTCATTCAAATAAGTGTAATTATAAACCCTCTTTATATCAATACCTCGCACTGACCTGCTCTTTTGTTATGATATATAGTCCAGGCATTCCATTCTGTGGGTAACTGATTTTCCAATGTTTGAGTGGAATAGTTTGGAACAGAGGTTCGAGGTTTGTAATCTTGTTCAATACACACACAATTTCTAATTTAGCTAGACTTCGATATATATTTATTTATGAATATATATGTGTAAAAAGAGATTGTTTTTTTTCCAGAAATATGTTATCATTGATTATCACCACATACAAACTGTTATTGATGTAGTAATTCTTCTTAAATTCCAAATGAGTTAGTATCAACAATATTAGTTTTTTATGAAAATAGGCTTCTATTCTCCCTATGCAAATTGTTATTGATGGAGGTTATGTCTATTATTCTAGTGATTATGATGAAATATGCTTACATATTTATGAATGGAAATGGTGTTGTCTTTTCTATGGATATTGGCTCTCGCTGCTGTACAATGTAATACCAGGAATCTGTCCTTTTGTTCCAATATAATGCAAGACATTCCAAAGAAAAAGAAAATAGACCATCATATATATCACTTTATCAAGTCATGCTGGCATCTGCATTTTTGAGTTGGTTTTTGACGTTATTACAATATTTAGGTTTTGTTGATGTTGGTATTACCTCTATGTTCTGTATCTTTTCAGTTCTGAATTCACGAGATTAACTTTGTTTGGCAGGCACTGCATCACCCTTTTACAGCCCCTAACCCTGAAGATGTGAATGATCTTTCTTCTGCTCGTGCCTTGGCTTATGACATGGTCTACAATGGAGTTGAGGTATATTGTTTAGTACTCCCTCCATCCCAGATAAATATTATTACTTTCTATTTTGGGATGTCCCAATTAATGTTCTTAAAGACTTTTGAAGTACAAATTTTCTACCATTCTTCCCAATATACCCTTAAAGCTTCATTTAATATCAACATGGTACATCTTAGAGAAACCCATTTATTTAGAATAGTGGAACTCAATTAATGCTGTGGGTATTATCGTCAGAACACATTTTACAGCCCATCATCATCTACGTTTCTTAACTCATGTGCTTTGTCAACGAGAAACATTTATCCAGGACGGATGGAGTATAACTTTAGTGTTGGTATGCATTCTTTATACCCAAACATACCTGTTTCCACTGCTACTGTCAGATTGGTGGAGGAAGCTTGAGAATTTACAAGCGTGAGGTGCAAGAGAAGGTTTTGGAAATTGTTGGTATCTCGCCTGAACAGGTGAGAGAAACCTTTTGCCGACTCTGGTTGAACTTGCTTTTCTTAATCATTACGAGACTGGAGAATCTTTCGTATAGCTAAACCGAGATGTGACAGTTCAGATTTTCAACCTGAATATATAGAACTGTATGAACACCTTTTGGTGCTTTTTGATGACGGGGTACTTTCTTTTCATGTTTGCAGGCTGAAGCAAAGTTTGGCTACCTCTTGGAGGCTCTGGACATGGGGGCTCCTCCGCATGGTATGAAGAGCCCTTTGCCTAACAATTTTTATTTATTTTTTCCCCGATTAAACCTTACCCTAGACGGTAAGATATTCAAAGCTTGGGGAAGGCAACTACCCACGTACCATACATGTTGGCATTGACAGACAGATCTAAATCATTTTTGGTGGTCCATTTTGTTTCGTATTCATGTAACAACTCACTAACGTCTTCTATTTTCTTAAAGAAGTTGGACTGATTGGTTTCCTATAATTTTGCTGGAGCAGGAGGAATAGCTTATGGGTTGGATAGATTGGTGATGCTTTTGACTGGTGCTAACTCCATACGTGATGTTATAGCTTTCCCGAAGACGACAACTGCACAGTGCGCTCTCACTCATTCACCTTCAGAGGTTGACCCTCGGCAACTTGAAGAGCTTTCATATCGGACCCAATAGTCTCTCCTTTTTTGAATCTCCTTAACCTGGTCTCATCATGTATGTTGTTTGAACTGCCACTCACTTAGCCTACTTTTTCATTTCCGGAGGCCGTTAGTCATTTGTCCCCGTGTTGGGAATAACAGTCATCTGGCATTCATCAGAGTGAGCGTGATGTGCCATGTATTTTGAAAAACGTTTAGGAATTTTGTTCAAGTGTATTTAAAGAAGAATATTATCTATATTTAAGATTTTTGTGAAGACAACTGAGTTGGTCAAGATTTACTCAAGTTAATTAACTAAAGTTAAAATGAATTTGTGGCATGTAATGGTCAAAATTAAATTAAGTTGACAAGAAATTCCAAGTACTCTTTTTATGAATATTATTTCCTCCATCTAGAAAATAAAAAAGTCCTTTTCTTTGAAAATTTAACTTAGAATAATATCAAGTTAATATCCATCCGTCTCAAAAAAAAAAAAAAGTCCTATTTAACAAGTTAAATTTTTTAAAATTGTAGCTTTATTTGTTTTTACATTCTTTAAATTGTACTAAAACTATTTCTGATTCTGTTTCTAAAAGAAGAGCTCATCTTTCATTTTTAGATGGTTCCAAGAAAAATGTCCAATTTCTTATCTTTCTTCTTTTAGAAGTTACCTTTACCATTTTACTTTTGATTTAATTCTCACTTTAATAGATAGATCTTACACTCACACGGGTATCTTTGAAAAACACATATTATCATAATATTTATAATATAATTAATTATTTTTTCTTAATTTATATGCCAGGTCAAACATGACTCTTTTAAGAACGGAGGGAGTACCATTTTTAGAAATGAGATTTTTTTTTTTTGGACAAATCAAAGAGGAAAGAGTGACTATTTTTTGAAACGAATAGAGTATTTAACATACATTCTTATATTTTAGGTTATAAACTTTAATCTTTGAAATAATATTAAGAGAACAAATAACTTTTAAAATTTCGTAAAAAAAAGTAAGCTTTTACAACTTATTTTTCTAGAATGGAGCGAGTATAGTTATAGAGATAGAGTTAGAGCTGTCAAAACGGGCCAACGGATTGGGCTGACCCGCAACCCGCCACAACCCGCCCCTTGGCGGGTTGGGTTGGGTTGACCCGCCAAATGAGCGGGCTGAAATATCTCAATCCAACTCAACCCGCCATGGGCTACGGGTTGGGGCGGGTCAACCCGTCAAAAAAAATTCTTAAATAAACTCAATTTCTAACAAATTAAAGTAAAAAATAAATAAATATATCACAACTATTTTTAATTTCTAATTAATGAAATAAAAAATCAAACAAAAGGCCAAGAAACAATCTAACAAATTAAAGCAAAAAAAGTTGAGGAAATATAACTACACTTCTTAAATATCAAAGAGTCAAACTAAATTTATATAGTCAAGCAATTTGGTGGGTTAGTCCAACCCAACCTAACCCGCTTCAACCCGCTGGCCCGACGAGTTCAACCCGTTTGACCCGCCTCCAAAACGGGATCAAAATGTATCAACCCAACTCAACTCATTTTAGTGGCGGGTTGGGCTGACCCGACGTTCAACCCATATTGACAGCTCTAGATAGAGCTTTGACCATTGGAAATTTTAGAGATAAAGCCTGGACCATGGGAGCTCAAATTAACTGTGTGTCACTAGGCTAAACTATTATATGGGCTCAACAAAGCCCAAGACCGAAGTGATAATTTTAGCCTAATGATACACATAAAATGGCACAGGTGATCTGAACTCGGACCATGAGAGACTATGTTAAGAGACTATGGACTATCCACATTATAACTCATATAGACCCCAAAGCCCAAGACATTGGCCCAGCACATTAGGACACTGAGACATAATCTATCCGTTTCAGACAAAGAATTAATTTTATTTTTTTTTAGAAGTCAATAAGTGACTAAATCAAATCAAAATTTTACATAGTTTATTTATGTTTTTGGAAATAAAATTTTATTAATTAAAAATTAATTTAAGAATACTATGGATTATAACTTTTATAATTTTATAAAAACAAATAAATTTTTGTAAATTATTGGTCAAACTTTAATTAACAAAGTTGACAAAAAAAAAAAAAAAAAAAGTAAACTCTTTGCCCGGAACAAATAGAGTACATCGTAATTCCAATAATCCAATACAGCCACGTGCCACCTAGTCAATCTTTGAAATGCTTTTGATGCTTGGAATTATTTAAAGGATTTAATTACCAAGTGTCCTTCATATTAATTTTAATTTTTAAGGGATATTTAAAAATTATCTCTATTAAAAAGAATACCAATTTATTAAAGAATATTTTTAATGCATTGATGATTTTCTCAGTACGGATAATTATTTTATATCCCGATAGTCGATAGAGATAAATTCTTAATATAGATTACTAACAAGGGTCGCAATTCTAGCAAGTTAGAAAATGATTTTGGTCTTATTAGAGTAACAAACTTTACACTCGTTTCATTTGCTAATTTATAATTTTAGCCAAGTGGATTGCTCGATTATATATCTTCTGCATCTTTTCATTCATATATTGGCAAATGATGATAAGGTTGAATATTTACTTCGAATTACATAGACTTATATGACTTTAATACGTGTGGGATTATCATTATTCAAAGTTTCTAATGTAATTTTTGACAAAGAATAAACATTATTAAGTAGAATTTTTGTGCCACAATATTGAAAACGATTTACAACAAAAACTTGGTGCCGACCCATCCGTCCCAGAAAAACAAAAATACGCGCCATTTCTATTTAAACTTGGCCAATCACGGACTAGCTAGGACTAACGATTAAATTAAGTTGAGATACAAAAACCATATCATTAATTTCTTCTAAGAATTGATCTTGTCAACAGTGACATAAGGATCTAGCTTCCGCATATGCTCCTTTGTACAGTTAGTATTGTCACTATTTTCTCAATGGTTAATACAAATAATTTTTATTTTTATTTTTAGTACTATAAACCATAGATAATAAAGTTTAACTCTCTGGCCTTGAACAATATGGTAATTAAATAAACTCAAAAGATTTTTTTTATTTTTAGAATTGTTTTGAATTAGCTAGGGAATGCTTCTTAATTATTACTAGACTAAATTTGAAGGAAAACAGTTTATGACTTTCTAACAATGTCAGGTCTGGATAGGAATTCAGGAACTAAACCATATATCAATAAGACCATCACTCCTATAAATACTGGTTTCTCTTTTGGTATAGAAACCATCACTACCAAGTTTCTCTCTATTTGTAGTTTATTTACTAGATCTCTTTTTAGCATTTAATTTGCCAAAATATATATCTCTCTAGCTATATATATTAGCCATGCCAAAAAGGGGTACTGGTCGCAAAAGAGTGAATATTGAGCGAATGGAGAATGCCAGTGCTCGTCAAGTTACATTCTCCAAACGCCGCTTCGGCCTGTTCAAGAAAGGGAGTGAACTTTGCACCCTTTGTGGTGCAGAAGTTGCTATGCTCGTCTTTTCCCCTGGCGGAAAGGTTTACTCTTTTGGCCACCCTTGCATGGAATCTGTCATTGACAAGTTCCTGGGTCAGGTGCCTGATCAGAACAATGATGAAATCCAACAGCTTGTTCTGGCACAACGCATGTCCAAGCAACTCGATCTCAACCGTCGTGTTACTGAACTGAAGGCCTTGAAAGAAATAGAGGATAAAAAATCTAAGCAAAGTGATGAAATAATGAAAAAAATGAGGGCCGAGGGTGACTGGTGGGAGAAACCGTTTGAGGAGCTCAAATTGCCGGAGCTAGAAGCTATAAAAGCTAGCTTGGCAACTCTACACAACAATGTGATAAGAGAAGCCCGTTTGCTTGATGGAGGCGCAGGCGATCCATCAAATTCAAATCCAAATCCAATGGAAGGCAGGTTTAACCCATTGAACTGGAGGCCACGTGGGTTTAATGGTAGGGGCCGAGCGCCAATTTTCTCGAGGGATAATATGGTGCATATGGACACTAGGGCGCCACATGGGTCCAGTGTTAATGTGCCAACAAACGACCCTATCACGCCTAGGTTTAATGAGCAGGAGGGTCCATATGACCCCATGGTCATGGGATCCAGTCATGGGGTGCCTACTGTAACGTCTAGAGACAAGGGTAAGGCTCCATACGATCATATGACGGCGGGATCTAGCCAGCAAGTGCCCTTTGACCTTAGGACGTCAGAGTTCAATCAACAAGTCTCATTTCACTCTTTTGCATTTGATAACATGGCAAGTGGATCTGGGGCTCCTTTTGATGAAAGGAGTACTAATGGTTCTTCCATGATGTTTCATGGAACTTGTCATAGCTACAGTCCTTTTTCAAGAAATGATTAGTGAATTCCCCCCTTCATATAATATTCCAGTATTATTTGTAATTTAATTATTGTATTGTTATCTTTAAATTAATGAAATAAAATAAGCAGATATCTAGTTTCCTTTTCTTGCATTTTGTTCAAATATTGATGTAATACATGTAATGTATAAATAAACCAAATGAAATAAAGGAATATCTGGTTTCCTTTTCATGCATTTTGTACAAATATATATTGCTGTAATACATTAATACATTACAATGGTTTCACTTTCTGCCTAATTTGTCCAAACACTCACGATGTGAACAAATTTAATAATACACTTGAATTAACTAGGCCTACCATAGACCCACCAAAAATTCAGGGATGATAATGCTGTCTAGTTAGAGATGTTAAAAGGGTTATGGACCGTAGGGTTGACCTGTTTAAACTGAAAAAAATAGGGTTAGTGCTTAATATTTTTGGCCAATTTAAAATCAGGGCTTTTTGGCCTGGACCGTTTAACCCATAGCCCATTAGAGCTGGCCTACCAGGTTTCATGGTTGGCTCGTTGGCCCGCGTAATATTAATTAAGCTGTAAAAAGTTTAGAAGATATGTAAAACAATCGCCATGAGAATAAAAACAACAACCTTCTAATCCAAAGTCAAACACATTTATCCATTCACTACAGGTCTTCTTTGTGTACTTGTGAATAAATATTGAAATATAAATAAATTTTTTGGAAAGAATTGTTAAGTAAAACTATTACAATATTTATTTTGAGAAAAACAAGTTGAAAATTATAACACAGCGATGTAAAAAAATGTCTAGTTTATATTACTTATGAAAAACATAAGAAACTATCTAAGTTATGAGTGATTTATCGATTCACTATTTCAAAATATTGTTATATTATATTTTGTAGTCGTGGTCCAATAGTGGTCCGTTTAGCCCAAAACCCGCTAGGGTTAGGGTTAGGTCCGCAATATTAGTGACTCAAAAAATTAAACCGTTTAACCCTCGACCCGTTGGGCCACAACCCGTTAGGGCTGGCCCAAACCACTAGAGCAAGCCCTTTTAACATCTCCGTATCTAGTAGTAGTAGACAATCCACTTATAATAAGACATACAAATTTTACACATTTAATCGATGTGGGATAAGAGTATTACAAAAAGGTGCCATTACCACACTTGTTAAGTTTGTACTCCCTCCGTCTCTTAATTATTGTCTTGTTTGACTCGACACATAGATTAAGAAAAAATAATTGACTTGATTATTAATATTGGTATAATGTGTAATTTTCTTTAATGCCCATGTGTATGTGATCCATAATTAAAGTAGGGGAAAATTAAAATAAGGATAAAATAGTAAAAGTAATGTCCTAAAAAAGAAAGTTTTCAAACAAAATAATTATTTTAAAATAGACAAAAAAAAAAAAGACAATAATTTATGGACGGAGGGAGTATTAATGAACGGAAACCGGTGCTGTGCATCTACCTACCACATTGAGAGAATTGGTATATATATATATGATGCTTTAAGTAAGATGTTAAACAGTAAAATATAGTATTAAAGTATGATATAAACAAAATACTACTCAGTTGATATAGCATGCATTACTGTTAATGAAAACATGTTGTATGGCAAAATCTCATTTGAAATATCCCCTAGTACTGCATTTTAGACTAATTTAACAAGTGCCTGCCGGCCGTACGTATGAGTAGTTGGTAGCTAGCTAGCAAGACTCTTTCAATTTTTAGTTAGTTGAAAAATGTTACTTACGACTACTCATTCCAGATTTTAAATACATAAATTATTATGAGCATATATTCCTCATTCCGTTTCTAATGAAATTAAGAAAAGTGATCGAGATGATAAAACTTTTGAAGAAAAAAGAGCTGACTATTTTTTGTGATGGATATGATCATGGAGTATTTAACATACATATACTAACTCCATACCGTATTTATTAAGTATTTTGTTTTAAGTTATCATAAACTCTTAAATCTTTGAAACAATATTATATATTAATTAGGAAAACAAATAACTTTTTAAAACAAAACAATATTAGGAGTAAGATTTTACAAATTATTTTCTTAAAATGGAGCGAGTAGAGTAGTATAGTTTTAGAGAGAGAGAGAGAGAGACTTGACCATTGGAATTTTTGGAGATACAGCCTGGACCATGGGAGACTGACTAATGTCTGTCTATGTTAAGAGATTATGGACTATATAATAAATGAGCCATTCACATTATAACTCATATAGTCCCTAATGACTTAATTTAAACCTTAAAACCAAGCCCAAGACATCGGCCCATCAGATCTGGACCCTAATTACAATACCAGCCACGTGTCACCTAGTCAAACTTTGGAGCGGTATGCTTTTGATTTGATGCTCGTAATAATTATTTAAAGAATTTAATTTAATTTGCAAGTGTCCTGCTTCCTAATGATTTTAATTTTTAAGGGATATTTAAAAATTATCTCTATTAAAAAGTAATACCAATTCATTAAAGAATATTTTTAATGCATTGATGATTTTCTCAATACAGATAATTTTTTGATATCCCGATATATATAAATACATTCGCAAAGATATATAGTTAGTTGTTCGTAAAAGTCTAACAAATTAGAAAATAATTAATTTTGGTCTTATTAGAGTAACAAATTTTACACTCTGTTTCATTTGCTTTATAATTTTAGACAAGTGGATGGATTATATATATACTACTGCATCTTTTCATTTATATTGGCAGAAGCTTTAATGTTGATAAGGTTGAATATTTACTTGGACGAATTAAATAGGAGTATTACGACTTTAATACGTGTGGGATTATCATTATTCAAAGTTTCTAATGTAATTTTTGACAAAGAATAAACATTATTAAGTAGAATTTTTGTGCCACAATGAAAATGATTTACAACAGAAATTTGGTGCCGGCCCATGCATGTTTAACGCACTATTTTTTCAATGGTTAGTACATACTCCCTCCGTTTCAGGTAAAGAGTCTACTATACTATTTTGGGATGTTTCACTTAAAGAGTCCACTTTCAAAAAATTATGCTTACAATTTTCATAATCTTTCTTATTTACCCTCCACTTGAATGATAATCATTTTGGTTGTGTTTAAGTATTTTTGTAATTATGACCAACTTCAATGACATTAAAATATCACTTAATTAATAAGTAGACTTTTCAAACGTGAACTCTTTGGGTGGAACGGAGCGAGTATAAGCCATTTGACCTATTTTTATTTTTATTTTTACTACTATAAACCATAGATAATAAAATTTAACTCTCTGGCCTTTTGAATAATATGGTAAGTAAATAAACTAAAAGATTATTATTTTTTTCTTTTTAGAATTGTTTTGAATTAGGGATGGCTTCTTATTACTAGACTAAATTTTAAGAAAAAGTAACTTAAGAGAATTCTGGAACTAAAGCATATCAATAAGACCATCACTCCTATAAATACTGGTTTCTCTTTTGGTATAGAAACCATCACTACCAAGTTTCTCTCTATTTGTAGTTTATTTACTCTCTAGCATTTAGTTTGCCAAAATCTCTCTCTAGCATTAGCCATGCCAAAAAGGGGTACTGGTCGCAAAAGAGTGAATATTGAGCGAATGGAGAATGCCAGTGCTCGCCAAGTTACTTTCTCTAAACGCCGCTCTGGCCTCTTCAAGAAAGGGAGTGAACTTTGCACCCTTTGTGGTGCAGAAGTTGCTATGCTTGTCTTTTCCCCTGGCGGAAAGCTTTACTCTTTTGGCCACCCTTGCTTGGAATCTGTCATTGACAAGTTCCTGGGTCAGGTGCCTCAGCACAATGACGAAATCCAACAGCTTGTTCTGGCACAACGCATGTCCAAGCAACTCGACCTCAACCGGCGTGTTACTGAACTGAAGGGCTTGATAGAAGCAGAGGACATAAAATCTAAGCAAAATAATGAAATAAAGAGAAAAATGAGGGCCGAGGGTGGCTGGTGGGAGAAACCGCTAGAGGAGCTTAAATTGCCGGAGCTAGAAGCTCTTAAAGCAAGCTTGGGAACTCTACACAACAATGTGGTAAGAGAAGCCCGTTTGCTAATTGATGGGGGCGCTCCATCAAATTCAATGGGAGGCAGGTTTAACCCATTGAGCTGGAGGCCACAGGGGTTTAACGGTAGGGGCCGGGCGCCAATTTTCTCTAGGGATAATATGGTGCCTATGGACACTAGGGCACCTGGGTCTAGTACTGTTAATGTGCCAAACGACCCTATCACGCCTTGGTTCAATGAGCAGGGTCCATATAACCATATGGTCGTGGGATCTAGTCATGGGGTGGCTATTGAAACTATGGACAAAGGTAAGGCTCCATATGATCCTATGGCAGCGGGATCTGGTCATTGGGTGCCTCTTGACACCAGAGCACTTGGTTTCAGTGAGCAGGCTCCATATAACCCTTTGGCTACGAGATCAAGTCATGGTTTGTGTATCGACACTCAAGCACCTGGGTTCAACCAAGGGGCTCCATATGAAGCTACAAGAGCAGGATCAAGCAGTAGGGTGCTTGTTGACACTTGGGCAGCTTTGAGAGTCGACTCTAGTCAAAGGGTGCCATTCGAACCTTGGTCCTCTAGGTTTAATAATGTTGCTCAGTATAACCTTCTGCCAATGGGATCTAGCCAGCAAGTAACCTTTGACCCTAGGACAATAGAGTTCAATCGACAAGTCTCATTTGACGCTTTTGCATCTGATAACATGGCAAGTGGATCTGGGGCTCCTTCTGATGCAAGGGCTAATGGTTCTTCCACGATGTTTCAGGAAACTAGTCATAGCTACGGTCATTTTTCAAGAAATGATTAGTGAATTCCTCAGTTTGTATAATATTCCAGTTTTATTTGTGATTTAATTATGTTATTGTTATCTTTAAATTAACAAAATGAAATAAACGGATATCTAGTTTCCTTTTCATGCATTTTGTACAAATATTGATGTAATACATTAATGGAGTATATTCCAAGGGTTTCACTTCTGCTAATTTGTCCTAACACTCTCGATGTGCACAAATTTAATAATGTTAATTCATTAAGAATTTAATCCTTATCTTTTAATTTGGATGTATTCAACACTTTTCCATCCCTCGAGCTTGAAAGCCTAGTTCGGTACGCATGACTCACAAACTAATTCACTAAGCCAGGACCTGGGTCAACTGACTAGTCCATCACAAGTCAATCAAATAACTTATGTATAATGTTGATGCATAGTGGTTGTAATTGACCACTTATATGTCATATACCATATTTCATACATCTAACCGATATGAGATGGACACTTATTAAGTTTGTATTAATGGCCGGATTGTGAGATTTGATATTTATCATGCTTTAAGATGTTATACAATATTAAATATTAAAGTATGATATAAACAAACACTCACTTTGATTCTAAAAATGAGACCATCTTTCATTTTTAAGTTGTTTAAAAAAGAAATTAAAGTATTTACTTTCTAATTTTTTTTTTGAAGTTACCTTTACTATTTTACCCTTGGTTTGATTCTAACTTTAATTGATGGGTCCCATTCTAAAATGGGTATTCTCAAAAAATACACACTATTTTAATATTTATAATAGAGTCATTATTTTTTATTAATCTGTGCGTCAGGTGAAACTAGACACTCTTTCTTTTAGAAATAAAGAGAGTAACTAATTTGATAAGTCGATGTAGCATTACTGTTAATAAAAACATGTTGCATCGCAAAATCTCATCAGAAATACTATCCCCTAGTGCTTTGGAATTGGTTTCTAAAGCATTAAATTTCCTAATTTAATAAGTGTCGTATGTGTAGTTGGTAGCATGATTTTCAATTTTTAGTTAGTGCAATAATTGGATCTTACAAGAAGAAAGAAAGTAGATCAAGCAAGACAAAAATAAAAAGAAGAAATTAGTATATCATACTGGTTACCAAATTAAAGAAAATTAAAATAATAAAATGAATGGAGTGTACGCTTGATCATATATCATATATCCTACTCACTGGTTTCATAAGAATTTATTTTGTTTCTTTAATAAAATAGGAAGATCCTCTTCTCCTTTAGCTAATGCAAGATAAAGGGAACCTAGTATGTACTCCATCCATCCATCCGTTACAATCAAACAGTACATTTTTAACTATATATTTTGGGATAACATTTGACCAACGATTTAAATTTATTTATTTATTTTTACAAAATCATATAAGTTGTAATCTAGTGTAATTTGTAGTGAATGAGATTTTATTATGTTAAATTTTGATTTAAAGTCACATGTTGACTTTTAAAAATAAAAAAATTGACTTTTTGGTCGAAACAGATGGAATATTAAGTTCCTCCACAATGGTTTAAATGACTCTAAGACCGTACGTATAGTAGAATCATTGGACGTTCTAATTAAGACTCTAATAGAAACATTGGGCGCTTTTATTATTTCTATGGTCGATATTTACATATTCGATTGATACCCTAAGAACATCCTAGCTAACGGTTTATTCTTTTTTAATTTAAGGTTTTCTTATGGTCACCTTGTTTTAGTTTTCATTTGTCCTCCCTTTTTAGGGCAAGACTGATTGTCCCCCTTTTTAAAATTATTTTTCTATCAATAATATTTGTCAAGGTTCCGTCCCTGTTTTAAGAAAAAAAAAAAATCTTGTTTTTGGAGATACCGTTCAAGTAGCTAAGGCTTTTAGCATATCTAATCTAAGATTTTGGGTTACTGACCATTCGAGCAAATTGATGTTTGAGCAGAACCTATAATTTGCTATGATTTACAAGAGCATGCATACAACATTAATGTTTTTATTTAGGATAACCCCACCTCATAGTTATTTAGAGTTCAACGTCTCCAAGTGGTAGAAATTAGAGATTAAGACCAATTAAATGTATTTAGCAAACAAAGTTTGATAATCATAATAGTTTTTCATCTATATATATCAATGTACATTACTTGTTGGCAATTTATTTTAACAACATACATAAACATAAAATATTCTCATAATCATTGTAGAACAATTCGGAAAATCCTAAGATATTAGCATTATGCTTAATTCATCAAAGATTTGTGAAATTAACGATGTACGTACCTGGATCCACAATAAGATTCGTATGCGGAGTGCCTCACCAAGTGATCTTTTCAGAACACACGCGAGCAAGGATTTGTTCAATTGCCTTCCTCAACTATATCTCCATTAAAACACGAGCAAGATTAATTGGTTCAATGGCCTTCCCCAACTACCTTCGTTTTTCTATCTTGATAGAGAGATTAGAATACAATATATGCGATTTAGTATATTGGGCAACATAATAACCACGTACTCGTAATCAAATTGGGTTCCCATAATCCCTATACTATCTAGCCATTGTTTCCATATCAAATTTAGTAGCCTTATGACTCTACCAAAATTAGATCACTCAATTAAGTCTAATAATAATTTAAATGACAAATATAATTGCATACTATAATATGCGACCCATATTTAGGAAACAAATAATTTCTTAACATTACTTATTGATTTTATTTGATGAGTCTAAATCCAAATACGGATACAATATTAGAAATGTTATAAGTTTGAATTTTGTTATCCAGATATAAAATAAATCGATTCCTAAACGTGGCTATATTGACTGGTTACAGCGAATTTCATGGTAAACAAAAAAATTAGTTGTCATATTTGATGGAAGCAAAACATTCAATATCCATACGTGGAATCAATCCGAATTCATATCCATTTAAAAGTACTACATTTTGTTTAGCCAAACAAGAAATCTCTGCCCAAACTTCAAATACAAGTGTATAGTAGAGAAAAGTAAACTAATACTCCATCGTATCGAAAAAACTTGTCAAATTTTTATATTGAAAAGTCAATAGGGAACAAGATCAAATTAATACTTAACATAAATTTATATGTTAGGTATTGAATTTTTAATCATTGAAAATTAGTAAATATTACTGATAATGCCAAAATTTACACCAAGGTTATAGTGGGAAAGAAACATATGGATATATGGTTTGTCAATAGGTTTAGATCTGCGCAATAAAAGAGAATAGTCACTGTGCATGGGTGGTGCCCTGCAAAAACCCTCCGGCGTGAGAATTAGTATCGATTAAAGAGAGAATATAATACTAAAAAGATGATAAAAGTAGGGTATTCGATTGTGTACCGTTTTATGTCAAGGAGTCCACTATTTATAATGATAGAATAATAGTTGTATCTGAACTGTGATAAGTAGTGATAAAATTTCACCGTAGCTTTCGGGTGAAAATACCGTGTCTATCAAGGATTCAAGTAGAGAGCCCATGTTGTACTAAGATTGTACCGTGTCTATCAAGGATTCAAAGAGCCCATGTTATATTAGGATTGTACCGGTGTGTTCATAAAGAGACGGGGAGTCCTATTTTAAGGAGTGTCTGACCGCATGTCCCGCATGTCTTGCCTCATGCTTTCGCACTTCATTTTTTTGTATTTGGGTTATACCATTGGCTGCATCTTCGACAATTGGTGTGGCCACCCATTTTATTTGGGGGAATTTGGCGATTTCTAAAATTTGGTAAAGACAAGAAAAATATAATACTCTCTAGTATCAAACAAATTGTCAAAGTTTGACTATTTTTCAGAGATGGAAGGAGTATTCAGTTTTAAATACATGTATTAAATTGGGTACATGAACAGGGCCAAAATCGACTTAATTAGCTTTAAAATACCCCCAACACCCTCCGCGCCTTTAATTGAGAGCCTGTTTGGTTCTGCGTTTCGGCCAAAACAAAGTTTATTCCTTAACTTTGCGTTTCAATGATACGGTAGAAAAAACTGTATTTTTTAAACGCAGCTGTATTTTAAAACGCTGAAATATATAGTTTTTTTTTTCCAAAATGCAAATTTTAAAATGCAGTTGGGAATAAAAACTGTATTTTGAATTTATATCTTAGACGCGTTTATAAAGAAAAAAGTTACGTTTTAAAAAATTAATCTACGTTATAAATAATCTGCATTTTAAAAACGTTGCACCAAACGTGCTCTGAGTATCCTTTCCAACATTTTTGCAAAAATTAAGAAAATTGACTTTTGTCATTTTTAATAATACATTTACATAGATGCCCTTAATGTTCACAATATAGTTTAATAAAGTCAAAAGTGTACACTGGACGTAATAGATAGCAAAAATGTCACATTATAGACTAAAAACTCTAATAAATGTGTGAAATGGATTAGAACACAGCCAAAAGGAGTGGTAAATTTATTCTTGACAAAAATAAAAATAAAAATAAAAATGCTAAGTACTCTACCAAATAAAATTAGACCGCAATGGAAATGAGTAACGAGTGAATTAGGCATAAAATGAGGTGAATGTATATGTTTTTGTAATCGTATGAGATTTGCTTTAGCCAACAATGAAAATCATATTACCCCCTCCATTTTCTAAAAAGTCTATTCAACTTCTCTAGGTTCTGTTCGTCGTGAACAAGATCCTTCCAATTCTGTGCACAAATATCTTCAGATTACAAAAGGCACATAAAATGTCTATTTATCGAATGATGCTTCCATGATGAAGAATAGGTCATTCGTTTGGTTGAACATCCAAGTTGTGATGAAGAGATCGTAGATGAACATTGGTCGATGCCTCTAGTTTGGGATGAAGATTGAAGATTTCCTAGCCGATCACCATTACGAAGAACTAGCTATCTTTATGATTCATTTGGAAATCGATCATGTGACTGTTTTGTTCGTACTCAATATGCATGGACAGATTGGATGGAAGTTGTTACTATAGTTGGTAAGTTTAAAGTTTGCCGAGGCTATAAGGTTTTACCGGTTCTAGCGTTGAAGCCTGGCCTGTGGACAAACAGTCATCCAATATTGACATAATTCGGGGGGTGGCTTCAACGTTGTGTCAACAAATTAAGGATCAAATTGTATATTCTACCATCATTGTAGAATTAATAATGTTGTGTTGTGTCTAGATATTTCTGCATCATGTACACTTTGGTTGTGCTTAATTAGTGGCAAATCAATATAGTGACCCTTGTGTAATATAAAAAGGGTAAATGCTTGGACAACAAGGGAGAGATTGGAAGAGGTTTTGAATTTTTTGGTCTTGATACAATAACCATTTTAGTACATTATAAAGTATAACTGTATTATTGTTGCTAATGTTTATAATAAAATGTTGTTATTATAATAAAATGTTCATTAAATTTATTATTTCACAAGCTAATCACTATGCTCCTTTGTACAGCTATACTTTTGGGTTCACTTTCTCTTTCTCTTTCTCATTACTTGTACTAGCCCTTCCATCCCATAGAAAGAATCATATTTTCCGTTTTACTAGGTTTTCTTTCCCAAAAAGGGGTCTTATTTCTAAATTAAACCCTAATTTTCCATTCACTCAACGATCATCGTAAAGTCATTGAACATTTTAACATTTCTACGGCTATTGTTTACATGTTCAATCAATACCCTACATATTCCTAATGGTGTGATTAAAGCATTCTTCGTTTGTTGTTTGCTTGAGAATAGCCACACATTATTATACGTCTACACAACAAGCTACAGGTTTCTTGATGCTTCCGGCCAGGAATATATATGTAAACACACACACACACACACACGCACAAACACAAATATAGTTCATATGCAGAGTCGTCCCTGAGCAAGGAATATTTAGAGCAAGGAATATTTATTGATGCTAGTATATATTGGTACCATGCAGGATATCATTTTTTATTTATCGCGTGTATTTGTTATTTTGTGATATAAGGAGTACTTGCCCAAATTAATATGACAGACATGCATGTATATTGTAATTCTTAAAGAATATATATTTGTTTGTTTGTTTTTGATTTTGTTTTTGTGATTGCATCATGCATGTCTGTTCGATAATCCTAAAATTGTAATAGTTCCAGAACAACCCCACTATTTGTTTTCTCGGCAATTAATAATGACATCTTTATCTATCCACACTACCTGGATTTGTCACAACCATTCTTTATGAGAAATAATGTCAAATATTTTTTCCAAATTAATTACCCATTCGGGTTTCATGTAATCCTCTTGTCACTACTAGAAACACATGTATTAGTGATGAAAATTTTCATTGCTAATTAGCGACGGAAATGGTCCCGTCTAAAATCACCATTTTTTTTTTCTACGGACATCCGTCGCTAATATGGATTTAGCGACGAAATCTTGATTTAGCTAAGGAAATTTCCGTAGCTAAATCCCATTTATTCAGTAGTGTGTATTCATCCAACTAAAGATTCTTAAAGATAGGATATCTCATGAGTGTATTAGTATGATGCATAAAACCAACATTTGTCTCATCAAGATGTATGTAGTCTAATTATAATCCATACTAGACCAAATTGTGATTACTCACGTTAATTTGCATGTTATTTCAAGTATATACTTATATGACAGTGCAATAATCAATTGATCAACTACCATACATATATACGGTTGAGCTTGAGCAAACTGCCTCGTCTTTATCCCTTTTTTCTTCACCATTAAATAGGAATCTCATTGCCCTCTTCTGCATACATTATTGACATATTGATAAATTTTCATTAGGGTTTTCACAAGTGATCTCCTAAATTATTAGAGTTCTTCAACACTGATTTGGTGGTATGAGCCGTTACTGCCCAAGTGTGGATGACTTAGTAGTATTTTCTGCATGTTCTTATTGTGCATGTATTTATGTATTCTGAAGTTACGAGCAAGCTTTTGCATATTGCTCAAAAATTTGTGACCTAGTGTATTTACATATTGGAGAAATTGCTGGCCGATCCACTTTCCCAAACTTTTTTTCTTTCCAGTCCACCTTTTTTTTTAAACCGCTAAAAGACACTTTAAAAATTTTCTTCCTAAAATGCCCTCAACAACATCGTTGCTTCAGATTTGAGGTTCGAATTGTTGTATAAATGATTTCATGTTGTTAATATAGTCTTCCTTCATGTTTAGGTATCAATTTCCATGCATAGAACACGAATTTGATCACAATTTGATCAAATTCGAATTTTTTGAGTTCATCCCATTTTTCTTTGTTCTTGGGTTGTTTTGACCATTTTAATCTATGTTTTAAGCTTCAAATTTGTTTAAAATCAATCTCATATTGTTATCATAACTTAGTACTACGTTTGTAAACAATTTTTCTACCAAAAAATACTATTTTTGAGATCAAAATCGAGCTTGACAGTGTGCTGTCCGAAAACAGAGGGAGATGTTCTTAGACTGATTTTGAGACTTTAATCAATGATTTGAGTTTGAATTTTGTATAATATCAATACCATACTGTTATAGGAAGTCAATACCATGTTTGTATGTAAATTTTCCAACCAAAAACAACAATTTTGATTGATTTTGATATTATATTAAATTGGGCATCGCGATGCCTTAACTTGGGCATCGGGATGCCTTAAATTGGGCATCGCGATGCCTTTAATTCACCAATCGTAGTATGCTGGGCAACGCAACGGGGATCGACCTGCCCGGTCAGGTTGCAGGGGTTGAGAGGACAGCGTCCCTCATGGGGGTTTGGGGGCAACGCCCCCGAAAGGTAAACGAAAATCAAGTTCCCTAAAGCGCGCTGCGATGATCGCAATGCACCAATTGTTGTATCGCGATGCCCCAATTTGCAAAAGTGGTGCATCGTGATGCAAAAGTGGTGCATCGCGATGCCAAAGTGGTGCAACGCAATGCCAAAGTAGTGCATCGTGATGCCAAAGTAGTGCATCGCGATGGCTTGGTTGCTCATCACGATGCTTTGGTTCCCTAAAGCGCCCTGCGAATTGTTGCATCGCGATGCCCCAATTTGCAAAAGTGGTGCATCGCGATGCCTTGGTTGTTCATCGCGATGCTTTGGTTTCTCATTGCGATGCCTTGGTTACTCATCGCAATGCCTTGGGTTATTGAAGCGCGCGTGTTTTTCTTTCATTAATGGCATAATCGTCTTTTCGTTCCAAAAATACCTTTTTCCGATTTTTAAAAAAGATGAGTAGACTGGAGCGATTACAAATGTTTAAAAAGGAACTGGTCTATAATTCACCCTTACATATACTTGTTCCATATTCAGAATTTTCTAGATTGTGAGAAAGCTTGCATGATTAGTTTCTCTAGATCGTAATAGTTTTGAAACTACTTTCTTTCTTTGTCTGATTGATAGAAGTTAGGTTCTCATCCATCTGCACAACTAATCCGACTCTGAAGGCCCATGCAATGTATAGAAAACGATGACACCTATCCGACTCTGAAGGCCCAGGCAATGTAAAACGATGAGACGCAAAGTAGCTTCTTCTATGGATTTCAAATTCTCTGCTTTCATCTGTAATGTGCTAACTGAATCCCCGATCCATAAATCAAGTAATTATGAATACTATTTAAGTAACTGAAGCTTACACGTGATCGAAGATTTTGCATCAACTTATCCATTATAACCAATTGATGTTTAGTAGAACATGCATGTTGTTGATTTGGTATAGAAGTGCATACAATGTTTCCGTTTTAGACAGGTTATTTAATGTTTACCAAATTGTCATATTAGCTATATATATATTTTGGTAAGTTCCATCTGATCTTTATAGATTTTAACCAATGACATGTATTTTGTAAATAAATTTTGGGTAAATTACAAATAATTCCCCTCAACTATGGGTCAGGTTTGAATTGCTCCCTTCATCTATCAATCGAAGCAATATACCCCCCTCAACTAGAACTTTTTCTTAAATTGCACATTTTATTGAGGCATTGCCGTTTGAATTGTCAGAATGTGTCCACCTAAGACTCATGTGACCATCTTTATTATTATTTTTACCATAATATTCAATAAAAGATAAACAATTATTTTTTTTACCATCCTTAGGTACAAAGAATGTATTAGAGTAACAAGGGTAAAATAGTCAATTTAAGTACAAAGAAGGTATTAGAGTAACAACGGTAAAATAGTTAATTTAACTACTAAAATGGTATTATGATAAAAAAAAAAACCTACAAATGGTCACGAGTCTCAGGTGAGAATTTTATCTCAACTCAAATAACAGTGCCTGAACAGAAGTTGCGATTAAATATAATGATATGGTTGAGGAAGGCACATTACTTCAATTAATAGTTAAGGGGGGCAATTCAAATTAGGGAGTCCAAACCGTCGAACCGCCGAATCGAATCAAATCGGCAAGTTCGGTTTGGTTTTGGGTTAGGACGGTTTTGAAAATTTTATAAACCGAGTGGTTCCGTTCGGTTTGCGGTTTTTGGTGTCAAACCGAATCGAATCAAACCACCACCATTTAATTTTTATTTTTAATTTTTATATATATATTATTTAGTAATTAATAATTGAATTTAATAAGAAAATTATTGTTGTTTGCCTACATTTTGATTGAATTATTGTAATTTTAAAGTTAATTTTTTGACTTTTAATTATTTAGTTTATGTTAAAAGTATTTTTTTGATATTTAAAAGTTTTTTCTTTTTTGAAATATTTAAATAATTAAACCGCGGAACCGAACCAAACCGATCGGTTCGGTTCAGTTCGGTTTGAAGTTTGTGGCAGTTCGGTTCAATTTGAAATATGTGAAACCGTTAGGGGGTGGTTCGATTTTTGGTTTTAGCTCAAACTGAACCAAACCGAACCACCTTCACCCCTAATTCAAATCTAAGAGCAACTCCAACCATTTGGTGCAAAAATTGCACTATCCCACTATAATCGTGCAATTTTTGCACCAAATATCTTTCACCATCTCCAATCATCCTACTTTAAACTTACATCAAAAAGAATATTTTAAAAATATTTTTATTATTCTATTTAAAACATATATTTTATCTCATTAAATTGATGTTAATATATTAGCAAAACAAAATTAAATAATAAAATAGAAGACTTTAAAATAAAATTAAAATACAAGTTGAAAAACCATTTTATTGAATATTACAATTAACATAAATAATATTAGGTTTTATATACTTTATTTGGTAAAATCTTTTATGTATAACACATCACCAAACAAAAAATAAAAGAGGATTACACTTAACAAACAAAAAAAAGTAATATTTAAAAAAAAAAAAAAAAAGAGGATAGCGCAGGCCTTGTTTTGCACCAAATTTGGCGCAGATTTCAGATGGCTTCATCTTGGCGCAGTGGATAGAGCAGCTGTTGGAGGTCTTCTTTGCGCTAAATTGGTGGGATGGCACAGAAAAGGAAGACCGTTGGAGTTGCTCTAACCCATAGTTAAGGGGAGTTATTTGTAATTTACCTATAAATTTTGGATAGGTATAACATCTTCTATCGATCTGTAATCAATGTATTACTTTAGCCATATTGGATATATATTTTGGTAAGTTCCAGCATTAGATGTTGATCGTTATAGATTTTAACCAATAACATGTACATAGTAAATAATTTTTTTAATAAGTGTAACATTTTCTATCTATAACCAATGTATTACTTAGCCTATTTATTTAATATGAGGTGATCATACCCATGAATGTAATGACTAATTAAATCCAATACAGACGCCATAGAGAGAATTCAGTTTGATTTTTTCTGTCCAAATACAAAAATAAATGCAATCCAAAATTTGGCTATATTGACCGGATACATGTAGTGAATTATATTCTACTCCCCATGTTCTTAAATTATTGACATGTTTGACTTTTTTGAGTCAAAATGAACGTTTTTTAAATGAAAGTTTGACGTATATTTTTTTAAAAATTACAAAACACGCATTTTGTAGTATTAAAAAAGTACTACACCATAAATATATCCATCATACACATTGTAGGAAATTGTCCTCAGGTGTAATCAATCTTACTAATTTAAGGTAATTGATGATATTGACCATAAGCCAAAAAAAAAAAAAAAAAAAGATGCTATCTGATGTAAGAAACCAAGTGTAATTGATTCTTTGGATTTTATAACTGGGGAAATCAAAAGAGATCTAACGAAAACTTAGGATTTAGAGTGATTGATCACATACGGACACTCAATTATAAAAACTACTGATTCTTGATAAGAACATGTGAACCAGGAGGTTCAGATAATTATATATGCATGCAGCTTTTCAATACTTCCAAGTCATTCAAATGTTTTATCACATTTTTATGCGAAACCTTAAATTCTTGACGTCCTTGACAAGCAATCATTTGAACAGAGTAAACTAATATAATCTCGTAGGCAGATGCGCCGCTACAAATTAAGAATGATACATAGTTCACAGAAAGAAAAGATCTCTCCTCTTTCGGTTCTCGGAGTTTTAATTAGTGAACAATTTACTCATATTAGCAAGGTTCATTTACACAAAACTAATGTTTAGCTATCTTAGCCAGAGTCTAATAATAATGAACAGTCCTACTGGAAGGCTAGCTTTAATGCTATTCATAACGCCATGCTCAAATACCACCCTTCCAAAAATGGATTGCACGCACCTACTCGATCGCCCATTAACTTGCATAGAATTATCTAGTCTAGCTCTTAATAGCAAGTACTCAAACTTTAATACTCCAAATTAACTAAATGCGTGAAGAGGAATAACCTGTTTAGAAAAAAGAAAAAAAGAAAAAGAAAAAAGGTTATGCTAATTGCTAAATTGTGTTCGGGGGAAAAATCTATTATAGAAAAAAGTTTCATTAATACAATACTGATGAACATTTTGAAGCATTAGAGAAATTTGTGGATGTTTTGAGTTTTAAGATTTGTTTAATAATTAGCAATTCAATCAATCTATCACTCTAACCCTTTCACAATTATTGTATCATCATCCATTAATTAGTTTCTAATTATTAATCCATGCATACTGATTCAGATATTAAAAGGAATGCAAATTAAGTAAAGCACAATAAGAAAATTAAATATCAATTTATTTCTCAAAATTCAAATTAAATGAAACATAACAAGAAGATATATAAAATCAATGCAAATTACTAATTTTAAACGGTACAAACTAAACTGAACGTTCTATATATGGTCACCCCTAGCTAGCTCTTAGACATTTTCAAGGAAAGCCACGACCATAATATTGATTGGATCCATGAGACATCCTATAATCACTAACTCCCGCATCAAACGATGAAGCACCAAATCCACCATTACTACTGGACCCCGGTGCATTAGGGTCAACTGAAGCCCCGGCTTGAAATCGTAATGGGCTAGGATTATATGCAGACCCCATCCCCATTTGATCAAATGGCACAGCTTCACTTGCTCCAGCCGTCATAGGGTCATATGTTAGCCCACCATAGAATCCGGGTGTCCTAAGGTCTAATGATGTTTGACTACTGGATCCACCAGCCATTGGGTCAAATTGTATTCCACGATATGTCCTAGCCTCTAATGGAGCTTGACTACTAGATCCACTTGCCAATGGGTCAAATGATATCCCACCACCATTGAACCCATGTATCCTAGGATCTAATAGTGCCCTAGTACTTGATCCGACTACCATCGGGTCATAAGGTACCCCGCCATTCAGCCTAGTTATCATTGGGTTTAATGGTGCCTGACTACTTGATCCTCCTCCTACGATAGGGTCAAAAGAGATCTGCCCGCCGCTAAGCCCGAGTACCTTAGGGTTGTCACCCGGCAACCCACTAGCAAGCCCTTTTCCTTTCGGGTCAAACACTGAACCACCACCCCCATTACCAGTTCCATCACCTCCATTGATCAACTGATCTCCTCTTTGTTGTTGTTGTTGGAGCGAACGCACCTCCTCATTCACACTGTCTCTATATTTCCTTACCCGTTCCATAAACAACCCCATATGTTCCAAGTTAAACCCCTCCATTGGTTTCTCCCACCAAACTTTCCCCTCGGTCTCTCTCCTTATTACATCTATTGCATCCTGCTTTCTCTTTTCTGCATCCATCAAGCTTTCCAGTTGGGTGAGGTGGAAATTGAGGTTGCTTTGCTTCGAACTCCGGTGTGCTTGAACGATTTCTTGAGTTTCGTTACCTGGCTCAGGCTCCTCGCCAAGGAACCTGCGAATAATAGATTCAGTAGAAGGGTGGCCGAAAGAGAAAACCTTTCCGCCTGGGGAAAATACAACGATTAAAACTTCAGCCGCACAGAGAGTGCAAAGTTCACTCGCCTTTTTCATGAGACCCGAGCGACGTTTAGAGAAAGTGACTTGCCGAGCACTCTCTTTCTGCATTCTTTGCATGACAACTCTTTGACGACCATTACCCCTTCTAGCCATGGCTAAACTGGAATGATTAGCACACAACTAATTATAGATCTAGAAATAGGGGGTTGTAGTGATGGAGTTTGCCAATAAAGAAAAACCGGCCAGTATTTATAGGAGTTTTACTCCTCATTTTCAAGTCTTAAATCTTATCATTAATGTTTGAATAAGATTAATTACTTTCCTAATTTTTTTCTCAAGAAACATTTTGAATTTTTTTGAAATTATTAATTCCGTTACCAAATATGTTTAATATTTGAAATTTATAAAATATAGGGTAGATTCTTTGAAGCAGTACTGCAAAATCTCATTAGATAGAAAATTAAATTAAACAACAATCCCGTTTTTGCTTTGCTGTCAATATGCTTAAAAAGAAATGTATCTTACTAAAGTATTGATTACATTTTTAATTTAAAGAGCACAAACTCTAAAATTTCCATGGAAAAGGAAGTCCCAATTAAGACTTAAGTGGCAAATGCTTGCTCTTAATATTAATTACTTGCTTGTCAATAAACGAATTTAATTTGTTGTGGAGGGGATAAGGATGTAGTATGCCTAAACCTAAAGGGTCATGGTTTTTTTTTTTTAATTATTGAAATACTCATTATTAATATGTTTGAACAATTACATTATCTATTTTACTCGAAGTGTACCTGATACCGATAGTATTTGTTTTACTTGCATTATAATTTTATTTCTTTACATATTTTCTTATTCTTATCTAGCTAATCTTGTCATAGAAATGTTTTGTTTTAATTTGTGAAATGAAACTCAATTTTTAATTTCTTTTGACATGGTGAATTTCTCTTCTTAGTCTCCACTTTATTGTTGCAAAATTTTGCTTCCGATCTTGGGGGTTCGATACCTAGCAAGTTGTCCGAACAAGTTGTTTGGACCAATTTTGTTTTGAACAAGGTATGTATGTATGTCTATAAATCCAACAATTATGTATATATCATGAACAAACATATATATATATTGTTGCAAACAACATATATACGATTTTTATCCAACTTAAGTGGGCGGGAAATATTTTGAAATCTAAGCTCAACCACTGAATCCCTTTCATTTACAAGGGCATCACAAACCATAATTGAAAATAAAGGAGACAAAGAGAATGTAAAATTTTGATACACGTGAGAATATAATACAGTATAATTTTTAGGTTTTTCCTTTCCCTTATTATTTCTTTTTCCAGTTTTGTGTCATGTGTTATAGATGAAAACTTAATATATACGACGATATCTGACATGAGACGAGAAAAAGTAATGACAGTCCCGTTCATGTAAAATTTCTTGGAATATTGAAATATTGAATCTATGCGTTCTGACCTTATTGTCAGAGATGAAGAATGACCTTTCCTAACCAATCAGCAGGTGGGACGGGGGTTAGGGAGCAGCAACCTCGACGAGGTCATACAAGGGCAGTGTCCTAGCTAGAAGAAAATTTTGTTTTAGCACTTAGTGTTGTTGAAAGGTCTTTTTTGAGTTTTTCATGATTTACACCGTTAACCCTAAACGTTTGTTTATAAATTTGTTTTCTTATGTATTGCAGGAAATTAATGAGAGAAAACTACAGAATGTGAGGAACCAAGACGACGGTTTTAGAAAGATCGATTGTAGTCTTGAATTTGATATTGAAATTATTGACTGGATCGTCCATTGATGATGTAGGCTGTTTTGACCGAATCTCAGTAAATCCTTGAGTGCTCAAAGTCCACGGTCAATTTCGTTATACGGAAGGGTTGAATTAAAATATGACTTTTGACTGCTTTTGGTCAACCTAACCATTATTTAGAAAAATATTTGACATAAAATTTTGTTACCTTTTAATAATAAAACTACAATTATTGTAAAAAAACTTAAATATTCCGATCCATATCAACAAGATTTTACTCCCTCTGTTCCTAAATAATCATCATGCTATCCTTTTTATCCATTACAAAACAATTGTCATGTTTCTAAAATTTTCTTTTTAGAAAATTATTTTTATCATTTTATCCTTACTTTTCTTTCTACTTTAATGATAGCTTCACACGCACACGAGCTTTAACAAAAATTACATATTATAGCAATATTCATAATAGAGTCAATTAATTTTTTTTTAGTCTGTGTGTTAGTTAAACAAGACAATTATTTATGAACGAAGGGATTATATGATTTCAAAAGACCAAAGCAATTTAAATCAAACTTTTAACTGAAAAATGATCAAGTTGACCAAAAAATTCAAGCCCCATCTTTACAGAATAGTACTATTTAAAAAAATATATATATATTTGTCTTGTTAACAAATTATGCAAGATTGAGAAAATAATTCTCTCTCATATATTTTTTTTTTGGTAAGAAATCTGATATTATAACGACCCGAGTCTGAAGCCCGGTCCGTCGCGCATAGTCCATGCACTGGCCCACTAAACACTTGTGTCAACTGACCCACCACAAGTTACCCAAAAGTCCATGAATAGATTGGTGCCCAGTGATACTGAGTGACCACTTATAAGGCCCACTTATAAGGCACACACAAGTCCACAATCTTCACCACTTGAATCATTGACGTCCTCGTCAAGACTCAAAGGAGGTCCAAAGGATCGGTACCCCGAGCGATGTATTCCAACACATTTTTGGCCGGGATCTGCTCTGATACCATTTGTAACGACCCGAGCCCGAAGTTCGGTCCGCTACGCATAGCTCACGCACTGGCCCACTAAACACCTGGGTCAACTGGCTCACCACAAATCACCCAAAAATCTATGGATAAGTTGGTGCCCAATGATAGTGGGTGGCCACTTATAAAACCCACTTATAAGGCCCACTTGGATTCTGACTTACTATTAATTAATGGATATATAGGTCATTATAAATCTGCATAAAAAATTCAAAGAAAAGTTGGATAGTCCTCTAGTCTAGTTAATAAAGTGTCACAAGTAATCTTATGTTATATGGGATTATTATTATTATTATTTTTTTTTACAGATTAATGTTAATTGATGTGGTTCGTGTACAGACTTTAAAGATAGACAATTTCTTTATCACACAATAATTGAAACGAAATATATCCCTTTAACATTTGGAAATTACAATATTTCTGACCAATAAGGTTGTCAATAATTTCTCAAAAAATGAAAAAAAAAGGGGGGCGCTGTGAATATAGCAAAAATTGTTTTACCAGCTTTATCCAAGCTCAACCCAATTTATTTTACTGGTTCAACAAAGACTTTAAACTCAACTTTCTTTATTCAAACTCCACCAAAAATTTTGGTAGGGCAGTACTAACAATAGAGAGGCTACAATCATAAGTTCAAAAAAGATTTCTTACCAACAATAGAGAGGCTACAATCATAAGTTCAAACTTCAAACTGCAAACCATTTAGGAGATTTATTATTGTTTGGCAATTGTAATTGTAATACTAATAATAAGAAAACAAATATTTTTTGTCATCAATATGTAACACCAAACTATATATCCCCCTGTCTTAAAAAAGAAAAAGAAAAAAGTCACATTTCAACTTTTATAGTCAACTTGATTTTTTTTTTTTCAAATGAAAATTTAATTTGGACTTATTATTTTTCAAAAACTATAAAACATGAGATTCACATATAGCAGTTTTAGCGTTATTTAAGAAGGTTTATAATTTCATTTATGTTAAACATTGATTCGAAAAATGGTCAAATTGATATTGAAAGTCAAAGTGCGACTTGAACGACCTCAGCCTTCAGCTGGACACGTGGCAGACATTGCGGCTTTATAAGGCTCCAGCTGGGCAAGCGTCAAGGTGACATACGCCCACCTTGAACATGACGACCTGGAAATTATTATACGACAGGTCGCCCACCTCATCAGTATACTCTCTCAGCACGCTGACATAGGGACCCACAGTGCAACCTGGGGACATCCCAGGTCGACCTCACCAACATCAAGTGACCTGGCGTATGCCAGGCCGATCTTGATGGCATCGAGCGACCTGGCGCATGCCAGGCCAACCTCGACTACATAGAGCGACCTGGAAGCATCCAGGCCGACCTCGGCATAGTCCCTTCAGCTCGGCACAGCAGCGTCCTATACGGAGTCACATCACACCTGGGAAAAGTCCTGTTATAATTCTTTTACATATCAGTCCTAATCATATGAGGAAACCTATTCCGAATAACATGGGGATCATATCACCCCTATTCCGAATCCAACCAGGATTATGGTTCTTATCTCTATAAAAAGCACCCTCAACAGGCCTCATAAAGTACATGCAAATTACTTGCCTACATACTTTCTTAGCTTTACCTCTCCTACGAAGTATTGCTAATTCTCACGCCTGAGGGTTATTGCTAGGACAACCCAGCACCCCTTATGGTGTTCTTTGTTGATCACAGGCTCAAAGCTACTTGCACTTCAAGGACAATCCCTGCAACACAAAGCCGGAATCCTACTAGACTACACACGTGGACCAGACACGATTCACACAATCTTTTTTGGCGTGATCACGACTCTTTTTATGGAATAGTTGGACTAATATAAGCTTTGGGGAATGGATTGACCTAATCCATAAAATGTGAAATTCATCCAGCATCAAATTTGGTCAATTATCATAGAATTTAAAAAGGGCAAAATTCGGGCTAGTCCTTTTAGACACTTTTGATTTGCTAAAGTCCACTATAATTGTTTTCCACCAGAAAAAGACATTTTTAATTTGTTGCGAAATGTCATCTATGCCCTTTTAAAAATACGAAACAGTGCACGCTATGCATTGCAAAACGATGCATCGCAACACAACACGATGCACATGCCACTACAAAAAAAAAAGGTCTTTCACAACGTTCATTACACAATGTTTTTAAGAAAACGTTGTTAAAAACCGATTTTAGACAACATTTTGTAAATAAACGTTGTGGTTTACTTATAAGACAACGTTTTAAAAAATAAACGTTGTTATTATTATTTATTAACAACGTTTTCGTTGCAAATGTTGTTTTAATATCATGGCATTAACAACGTTTATTTAAAAAATGTTGTGTAAAAAATATTTTAATTTTATTTTGTATATTAGTTAATTAAAATGTTAATATTAATTTTTTTATGTTTTTATGACACAGAATGACTATAAAGCGAGTATAGACACGCAGGTCGCCGACGGGTTGTCCAGACGACCCCCTAGGTGCCGACGCCCTTTGTCGGCAACATTTGGCATTCGGTCACTACGGAGTCACTGAAGAAGATGGGAGCTCGCCTCTACGACTTTGGTGACCACGAGGCCGCTGTGTTGAGACCAGGCGGATCGACTTCTTCCTCGGCGACCGCGTTTTCTGGTCCTCCGTAACATTCAGCTACCGAGCATGCCATGATTGAGAAGACGAGACTCGAGCGGCAGAAGCGAGCGATGGATCCCCAGAGCAGAAAGTCGAGTCTGCGCAGCCCAGCAGATGCAGAGCCGATCACTAAAGGCGACGACATCATGGAACAGAAGACCTACTAGGCCTTCTATTGTGCGTAATTTATTTGACCCCCCTCTACAATAGACACATTAATTTGGTACTGTAATATTTTTTAAATTGTATATATATTAATTTTAAATTATGTTTTAGTTGTTAATTATAGTTTATTGTTGCAGTGTGTTTGTGTGACTGTGTATATATAACTGCTATATCAGGTGAAAAAAAAATTAAATTATTAAATTTTAAAATTTATTTTTTTTATTTTTGAAATATTTTACTGTCAGAGCTCCGACAGAAATTTCTATTAAATTTTTTTTTTGTATTTACTGTCGGACCTCCGACAATAATTCGCCGTTTAAAATAATAACGGAGTTAATTTACTGTCGGATTTCCGTCAGAAAATTAACGCTCTTCCAACAGTAAAGTAACAAAATGTTAATGTCGATCTGTCACTTGTTTACTGTTGGATTATCCGACAGTAAATACTGTCGGATTATTGCTCCGACAGTAATTACTCTGGGAGCTCCGACAGTATTTACTGTCGGATAGAATTTCCGTCGAACATTTACTGTCGGATACTGTCAGAGCACTTCCGACAGTAAATGTATAATTACTGTCGGAATTATAAAATTATTGTCGGATTTCTCCGACAGTAATGGTGTGTTTTCCAGTAGTGAACTTTTATTTTCAATATATGCACTAGAGATGTTAAACGGGCTAGTCCTAGCGATTTCGGGCCAGCCCTAACGGGCCACGGGCTAAACGGTCCAATTTTTCCGGGCCACTAATATTGCAAACCTAACCCTAACCCTAGCGGGTTTCGGGCTAAACGGGCCACTATCGGGCCACGATTAAAGATATAATATAACAATATTTTGAAATGGTTAATCGATAAATTATTCATAACTTTGATAGTTTCTTATGTTTTCAAAAGAAATATAAACTAGACATTTTTTTTACATCAATGTCTTATAATTTCCAACTTGTTATTCTCAAAATAAATAATGTAATAGCTTTATTTAGCAGTTATTTCCAAAATTTTTGTTTATATTTTAGTATTTATTCACAAGTACACAAAGAAAACCTGTAGTGAAAATGATAAATGTGTTTGACTTTGGATTAAAGGTTGTTGGTTTTATTTTCATGGTGGTTATTTTACATATCTCCTAAACTTTTTACGGGCTAATTAATATTACGCGGTCTGGCGGGCCAACCCTGAAACCTAACGGGTTGCGGGTTAAACGGGCTAGCCCTAAAATCCCTGATTTTAAACGGGCCAAAAATATTGAACCCTAACCCTATTTTTTCGGTTTAAACGGGCTAACCCTACGGGCCGTGACCCTTTTAACATCTCTAATATGCACAACTTTTATTTTTGATATATGCACAACTTTTATTTTCGATAAATGCACAACTTTTATTTTCGATATATGCACAACTTTATCGCGATGATCAATTTTTAATCGACATTACACTTATGATGCACCAAAAGTGTGCATTGCAATGAACAAAGTTGTACAAAAAAATTGCTATTTTTATGCATCGCAATGCACAACATTTATTTCCAATGCACAACTTTTAATAGACATTACAGTTGCAATGCATCAAAAGTGTGCATCGCGATGCACAAAATTATACTAAAACGTCATGTTTTGGTGCATCGTGATGCATGAAATTTATTTCCGATTAAAAGACATAAAAGGAAGAAGACGCACAACAGAAGAAAAAAAGAAAAGAAATCCCAACCTACCTTGGTTGGACGTATTTTCTTCTATTATATACATTAGGAGATACAAAATTCCAATGATTGAATCAATCAATCAATCTAAGCATACGTGATTACACCTACCAATTTACATTGAAGATATTTGCATGCCAAGAATACCAGATGGAGTTAAGAAAAGTAGGACTAATTATATATAATAAATTTGGACTATATAAAATAAAGCTAACTAAGGTAAGTTATAAATCATTCGTTCACACAGTTTGAGATTTAATTAAGGATATCTGTTCACTATATATAAAGTTGACATTCAAGTAATATATTTCTTAGTGTGAGAAAAATGTCAAATTAACAAACTAAATAATTAAAAGACACAACTTGAGATTTAATTAAGTATATTAAAAACTAAGGTTATTTAATAAGGGTAAAAAATCTCAATGTAAGGAAAGTCGAGATTTACAGCAGTAAATCAAAATACACAGTCTAAAATGTGTTTTAGGTTGTTACGGGGCTAGTTTTGGAACAATTGGCATTTTAGGTTGTTACAGGGGCAGTTTTGGTACAATGACCAATTTATCACTTAAAATGAACTTAAGCGGTTGAAAACAATTGTGTTGGACTAAAGCGGTTGAAAATTCATACAAAAGGTACTGGCCCGCAATTATCCCAATTTTTTTCTACCGGCGGTCCATTTTACTTCTACTAACTATTAGTGTGTCTTTTTCGTTCCCATACAATTTTGAAGGCACTTAGAAAGTTGATCCGCACATTTTCGTTCCCATACAATTCTGAATGCTATTAGAAAGTTGATCCGCACATTTTTGTTTTTCCATTAATGGGTGTTATCCAACACATGTGCTCATATCACGTAACATTATAGTATTATTGTTTGTCTAGGCGAAATACATAGAGTATGGTCTAAAAGTCATCAAACTTGAAAGAGCGACTTCAAATTGTAAGGCCAGGTTCCCTGATCAGGACTTCCGTGCCAGAAGAGCTCGGCAAATTGCTGGCTTGCCACTTCACCGGGATGGTTAGAATCGAAAAACACATATTCACTAGCATTCTCACATAATTGGTACTCTTTCAGTTTTCTATTCCCTCCGCAACTTGATATTCCCCTGAATGGACCGCTGCCACAACATGCTGTATCCCCTTCCTTGAAACCTTCATTAATCACATCACATCATGATATTATATATATATACTAGTATATGGTTATGGAAGATGCAGATCGCATGAATTAATGATGCAGGAGCTAGCTATAATATTTGATAGATAAAGATATATAGTCTTAATTATTAGTAATTGAATTAAGTACGTACGTACCATATGTTGATGGACTTTCAATTCTTCGAAGAAGACTAGTGTAGAGATCAAATTTTGAATACATAAACCCATTCAACTCCATCTCTAACTCGTTTAGCTTTATGGAAAGTGCATGATTGTGTAGCACCATTAAGGCTATGAGATCTTCCATATTGCAACCGTTGTGTAGTTGTTGTTCCCTGCTGCTCGGCAAATAAGCTACAGGCGGCAAGTTCACTAACCCAAATTTCCTACCTCTCATCTCATATATATCCTGTTTACCATGATAAACGAATCATAACTCCAAGTGAAGGAGAAAAATAGAAATTTTGGAAACTTATAATAAAACCATCCCATTACCTTGATCACCTCTGTCAAATTGCCGATCACCATCTCCACAAATTCCTCTCGAGTATAAAAACGATCGATACTATTACTAGTCCTATTAGCATTCGTGTAATCATTGACTCCACAACTAAACAAGTAGACAGCATTGGAGAGCAATCGCTTAGCTGCACTATCACCTAGTTTCTTCTTCAACTGGTTCCTTAAATCCTTAAAGTATCTTAGCTGTGTTTTGAGGTCAACCGCCTAAAAGAAGATAACATGCGATCGATCAGAACAAATTCCACTAAAGATCTCACCAGATTAGTAAATACCGGAGTACTACTTTTTCTGTTAGACAAGTACATAAATCATTTTAGAACATTAATGTAGTTATATATGTAAATTAAATTTTTTTAAAAAAAAGCAATGTATGTATATATACCAATCCTGAACGGGTTTTGACCAGAACACCGGATCCTCCGGAGGCAAAGTTGGCACCATAAGAAAATTCATGATTACCAGGTTTAAGATACGCTGGAATTAGCGGCAATTTCGCAAACTGAGCTGCAAATTAAATAAAACATTCAAGATATAACTAAGCTGAGGTAGGCGGTTTTTGGAAGCAGGAAATAATTATAAAAAGCATAGTATCATAGAAACTTACCAATGAAATCAGGGATAAGACGACCATTAGAGAATCTACCAGTTGGGTTATTGAAGAATGATTCCCCATACGGTCTAAAATTGGCTTGGTAATCTGGGGTTGTGTTTATGTAGTTGTTGTTTCCAGGATCGAAAAGGGAGTCCCCGAAGACAAAGAGGGCAACGCGTTTGTCGTCACTGTGCCGGGGATAAGTATGGCAACCGGCGGGGTTTACAACATAAGCCGTGATAACTAGGACTAGCACAGCACTTACAGTTACTGCCATGACAACCCTTGCTTACAATTACACACACTTCGTTGATGACTTGTTCATTTTATGAGGAGCCAATATTTGCTTTTAAATTAAATGGTTGTACGAACGAATGTGTGTAACTAAAGTTTTTGTTTTTTTTTGTTTTTTAACAATATTTAAAGAGTTGATGAGTTTGACACCTAACAATTAATCAACTAATTAATGGATAATGGATTACACATAGTTCGTACATGAAGGAATCTAGACGTTGTGCGATTTTATTTATTTTGATTCAAATTCAACATATATATTTTTTTCTTAAAGAAATGGGACCAAAACTTTATATTTGCTTATTTGATGTTTAAATTTAAACGACAAACCACCCTCAGTTCAACATTGGGAAAACCTTGGGAGTAATAAAAATGCCTTACCCCTAAAAATGGGTTTTTAAATGTAAATTAAGAAAACAAATATATAAATGTAAAATGACAATTTAAATTTTTTAGCTTTTCAAATGATACTCTTTAGTTTAATTGGGATCGGATGAGTAATTATAGCACTACATACCATGTTAATTGTACAATTAAACTCTAAATATTTAGGAGTCATTTGAAGTCAGTTTAAAAGCAGATATGATAAATAAGTCAAATCGTTGGACGTTTGACACGCAATAGGCAGTTAGGATTAATAGTACGAACTATCCGGATAAAGTTATTATCCTCTCGCTAATAATATCAATGGAGAATGTTGTATTATTAGTGCCCTCACTAAAATAAATACTCCTTCTATTCCTAAATACTCCATCTGTTTCAAAAAGATTGTCGTTTTAGAGTTGTGCACACATATTAAGAAATTTTGTAGGTTGACAAATATACCCTTATTAAATATTTTTAATTTTTGTTCTAGGAGTAGTTGAAATGATAAATTAGAAAGAGATAGTCATTGGAAGAAGATAAAGTATTTAATGAAGAGATAATCAATTATTGGAACTTGTGAGAAGACAAGGGTAAATTAGGCAAAACATGCATTGGAAACATAAAACGATAATCTTTTTGAAACAAATTTTTAGAGCTAAAACGACAAATATTTTGAAACGGAGAGAGTAATTGTCTTCTTTTCTTTTTTTGTCCGTTCAAAATTTTTTTTTCTTGTTTCTAAACCTTCCTTTAAGGAAAACACTTTTATCATTTTTACTCTAACTTTTTCTACCTACTTTAATTATGACCATATGCACAAGAGCTTTGAATAAAAGTACATATTATACCAGTATTTATAATAGAGTCAATTATTTTTTCTTAATCCGTGTGCCTAGTCAAATCAGACGATTATTTAGAAACAGAGGGAGTACGTGACTAGCATTTTTAATCTCAAAACTACCCCCGATTTATAAGTAAGGATTAATAGTGAAGCGATAACAATACCGGGATTAATAATAATGTTTATCCTTACCCAACTACCTACCAAGCCCTTAATGTCTACTTACATATATAAGAACTGCTAAGACTAGCTTAATCAATCAAATATCAACTTCTCTTACTAAATGCCGCGAGATTGAATCAAACTAGCTGATACTACCTCCGTCCTAGAATAATTATCGTTTTATCAATTTGTACACATATTAAGGGAAGCCTACATAAAGACTGATATATTCTTATTTAAGTTCATTTATTTTAAATAAATTGCAAAAAAAAAAAAAAAATTCCTCTCTCCTCTTACTAACCCTCTTTAATGAGGGTAGTAATTAAGGATAGTTTTGGTAGCATATGAGCAAATATTTCTTAAAATCTTATAACGACACTTATTTTGGGACAAAAAAAAAACGACAATTATTTTGTCACGGATGTAGGGGTTTGGGGAGAGGAAGGCCACGATTTTATGTAGCTTATTATCGTTTGATTTTTCATAAAAAAAAAAAAATGATTCCTATAGTGATATAGTAATTGCTAATATAGGTCCGTGTTCGCACACATGGTTGATTTTGTAGATCATGATTCTTTCGTATTTTTTTACTTTATTTTTTCCATAGTCTCATTGTCATTAAAAAAACTACGAACCACAAAATAAACCATCTAACAAGTTCATATTTATCTTGTAACATGCCTATGAAAAGAACAAGGAATTAAAAAAGAAGAGATGTGCTAAATGACACCCCAAAAAAATGTTGAATACCACCCCCAGGCAAATTTACTATTTTTACCCATGTTTTTAATGGATTTTTTTTTTTTTGACAAAACCCCCACCTCTAGGCGGTTCTAATGGAGGTAGTCTGATAGACCCCCTCAGGGTGGTGGTTCTATGGAGGTTCTGTTAAAATGTTAACGATTCTGTTAACTTTTTAATGGAAATATTAACTTTAGGGTATTAAAGTTAATATTTTCGTTAAAAAATTAACGAAATCGTTAAATTTTTAACGAAACCTCCATTAGGACCGCCACTCCTTGGGGGTCTTCCTCCATTAGGACCGCCACCCCTTGGGAGTGTTTTTTTTTTTTAATTAAATTAGGGGTAAAATAGTAATTTTTTAAGGGGGGTGGCGGTATTTAGTATTTTTGGGAGGTGTCATTTAGCACCTATGAAAAAGGAAATGGGCAGGAAAGAGCGAGAGAGGATCCAAAAGTTTCAACCAAATTATTGAAAGGAATTTTGACGTTTCACTTAAATAACCAAAACACCTTTTGGCCTTAATAATGATCCGCAATCGATTATATAGTACGAATATGTGTACAAAACAAATGTATGATTTTGACATATCTCCTTCCCTCATCTTGTGACTAGACGGTCTTTTCACTCTCTCCAAAATTTGTATCTTCTCCACACACACACACACACACACCACTTTAAAGTAAAATCCGCAATTCATTATGGTTCTTAGATGATAAAATAATATTTGAAATTTTTTCGGGTTATATTTATCTACTCAATATCATACTTTGCAATTAAAATTGAATGAACAATTTAAGTTCCATAAAATTTAAATTGTATTTCCAATTTTAATTTCAAACTATAAAATAAGGTTCTCAAACAGACACTAATTAAATTTGAAATGGTAATATCATATCTTAAAAATAAAGTCAAGGCAATACAAAATAGAAATAGTTACGGACCTGTGGTTTTAGCCTTGAATAATCGGGTTGGGCCTAGTTTAGTCTTGGTAAGAAAAAAGCGAACAAACCCAAGAAGTACACATAAGATTAAAATTTAGGGTGAAGTACGGGTTTTTCCCCTTTGAAGAATTTTCAAGCCGTTTAAATTCATATATTTATTTCAAACAGGAAAAAAATAATTATACATTTAAAAAATACAGTACAAATATGCTATGCATCGTAAGATAAATTTGATGCATTGCAGTTTCAAATTCGATGCATTGCGATGCACAATTGTACTAAAAGTACTGTTTTATTGCATCGCGTTGTACAAATTTTATTTTCAATGCACAAATTGATTCGCATTGCACACATTTTATTTCAAATGCACAAACTTATTTCTGTTAAGCCTCCTCTTCCTGTTCGCCGTCGTCGATACCCACTCGCTCCACCTCCGTCGTCTTTAAACCATTTTAACTCTTTCCTATCTGACCTTTTAGATGAGTCCCACTTGTTAGTTCCAGGAGTTGCCTTTTTTTCCTTTTTTTTTTTTTTTTCAAAGCACATTCAATTTATTTACTTATCCAACATTTCTTTCAAGTAGTGTAGACTGTGTAGTGATATATCGTATCAAATCTTAATACTATCTCCTTTCCTATCTGACCTTTTAAAAGTTTCATTAATCTATGTATAAATAGTTACATGGACAATTATTTTAGAACAGGGATAGTATTAATTCTTGGATCCGTACTAATGAAGAATATCAGTTCATGGAATATACAGGTCAAGCATAACGGAACTAGGATAGAACGAAAATCTAGAAACAATGGAAAATTATTCACTTCATTCTAAACAAAGAGTTTACGTTTGAAAAATCTAATAATTAAGATACATATAACTAGTATTGAAATTAGTCATAATTACAAAAATGTTTAAGTATAGTTAAGATGTTTGTTACATAAGTGGAGGATAAAGTTGAAAGATTTTTGGAAATTATTGACATATTTTTCTAAAGTGTACTCTTTATGTGCAACATCTCAAAATAGTATAGTGAACTATTTAGCTAAAATGTAGGGAACATAAAAAGAAAAAATTGCTACAGCAAGAAATAGATAATAGACGAAGATGATGATGATGCTGAAGTGGAGTGAAGATAAACACATACTAAATCCAATACCAACTCCATCAAATTTCGTTAGCACCATTTCTGTACCTGAGCTCTTCTTCACCGCAATGGCGTCCATGCATGTTTATGGTGGAACTGGTCTTTGAAGTTCAAGAGAATTACGTGAAACCGTTCGTTAGGTTGTTGGGGATATTTTAGAAATAATTTAATCATTTATTCACCAATATTTTCGATTTGAAATAAGTATCGAAGTTTAAACTGATTGAATATTTCAAAAAGTGTACGGGCCTGTAATTATTCCTAGAATTTATTTGTCCAAGCTTAGCCCATATAACGAGTCCAACATGTACCATTGGAAAAATAATTTAATTCAAAAGTTATATTTTAAAAGCATAGACGCTAAATACAGCCCCTCCGATTGTTAATATACATATCAGACAACCAAGGTTCAACATATGAATTGAATAATTATTCTAATGGTTATTAGACGACGGACTCGTAGCACTAAAAAAAATTGACCAAAAGATAAAATGCATCTCACTATTTAGGTTGGTGGGAGTATAATTTTTGACCGTTCCTTTGGCTAACTAATTAGATGTTTGGTGTCCATGCCATCTTCTTCATCTTCTTCTTTTCATTTTCTTTATGTTTTTTGTAGTTCAGTAAAATAATTTGTTATTATTGAAATTACTAAAAAATGATCACACTTAAGTACTACACTCTCAATACATAATCTGTACTAATGATGTAAAAGACCAATATGTCCCTCCCTAGCTAAACTAAACAGCGATCCTGAAGTTCCTTGCTACCCGGTCATTGAATATTGGAAAGATTTAAATATCAAATTGATCATCGTACTTGTTAGGCCTACATTTTTAGTCAACTTGTCTACAACTTACATATATCATCTTGATACTTACAACTTGAGTTCTCCTACTGCACCTTGACATTTTTTGCAGGTTGAATTACTGTTACGTTACAACCTATTTTTTAGGAAGTATGTCAACAGATAAAGGAGACTGAGTCAACAAACGTTCTCTCATCAACAAGGCCAGTAAAGGATCCATATCTCTTCAACCAACATTGTGGCGAGAATATCTCAACAACTTTAACCAATTTCCTATCTTCTAGGCTTATTGTTTCTTTATATTTGAGGTATAAAAAGGGAGAAACACTTGTATTTTACACACACTCTGGCACTAGTTTTAAGCTCCCTAACATACGCTCTTAGTCTTGTATCCCAACCTGATTAATAAATCATTTGGTCAAGGCAGGTTCCCTAAAACCTCCCGGGGTTTTATGCCGGCGAACGAGTTGTTCAAGGGCTTTCCCTAGTTAACAAAACTCTTTGTGTTCATTTCTATAATATCTTGTAATCATTGTACCCAGATTCAACCCTTTTTGTCATCTTTCTTATCACTAGTTTCCCTTGTTGAAATTTGACCAAAACAGTACTTTGAACTATTATTCATTAAGGTTACTTCAACTTTAGAATCACGTTAGTCACTTCATCCATTTTCGTCAAAAATTTTAAATAAAAAATGTTAAAGGAGTCAGCAACTAAATAATTAAATAAAAGTCTAAAAGATATTGTTAACTCGTGAATATATTGGAAATGTTCAACTATCTTGAGAGAGCAATCTAGCTATTCAATTTTTGAATTGAGTTCATGCCTTTGGAAGACAAAGGCGGGCATCCCCCATCATATGATATGGAGGAAGAGCTAAATAAATATAGAAAAGAAAATGACAAAAACTTATAAAAAATCGTCTTACGGATATTTTCTGTAAGACAGATTTCTTTGGCCTGACCCACCCACCGTGTGTTGGTGGATTGAACTGTGAGAAAGTAGGGTTCCGTCTTACAAATTAAGATCCGTAAGACGGTCTCACAAGAGACCTACTCAAAGAAAATAGTGAATTGCATGGAAAGATCGCTTCAAGTCTTCTATCTCAGCCGCTATCACACTTCGTGTCCTATTAAATTTTAGCTCTACACGTGTAGAGTTAAGATTCAGTAAAACAGAGAGTGTGACAGAGGGTGAGATAAAAGATTTTAATCCCCACAATTTTCTACTTTTTGTCTTTGATATTGTATTTTCAATACTACTTGCTTTGACTCTAATTATTTTTTTCAATGTGATGAAATTCCAATAATTGAAGCTCTACCTGAATAAGAAAGAATAAAGCTAAAATATTCTTTCAATTTACATGAGTCAGGTTGTACTATTTTCCAAATTCAAGTAAATCACTAAATTTCTAGAACAGTTCATCATAGCTAACATAGCGCGAGTAATTTTACTTTTCTCTTTGGTTTGTTGCAAATATAATTGTTCTATTTCTAAAAGAAGAAATACTCAATTCTATTATAATTAATTTAAAGAAAGTACAAACACCTAAAGCTATAATCCCAAAAAGTTTTACTTGACTACTTTTTTTTTTTTAAACGGGGGAGTAAATTTTTAACTAAGTTGATCGAAAAAAGTCAAAAATTGACTCTTTGCCTGGAACAGAAGGAGTAGTATTTCTTTAACAACGTTAGAGTATACCACTACCACATTTTAAAAAATATAAATAAAGTATGTAAAAATTTGATTTGATTTAGTTACATGTTGATTTCTAAAAAATGAAAGTAGACTTTTTACGTGGAACGGAGGGAGTATTATAGATGGACTATATGATATATTGAAGTAGATGTCTAATGACCGTAATTAAGGAGTAACAAAAAAAGTGAAGCGAGAACCATATGTCGAAAGCGAAAGATTACCTGACCAGCGTGAAATTAACAAGAATGCGGCTGTCTTGTTATTGTGTTAATAAATTTCATGTACATAGACGAGAGCAAATGGAGCATACACATCTTTAACGACAAGATAATAGAAAAGAATTTGTGTGAACCACGACTCGATCGAGAACCAAGGGAAACGGCAATGCAGACAACTTCAATGACCTCGCAGCTGGCTTGCTCTATGACGAGGTGAAAAAAGCTCTGGTGTTATCAGTTAGATTCCTCTTAAAAAAAATTCATTATACTCCATATTTTTTCTACCAACAACTTTTTTTTTTTCTATAGCCTACAATCATCGATTCATCAATGCGAAGTGCGAACCTCTGGCGTTAATAACATTTGATTAGAGATTTTCTAGGAAAGCGAAATATAGAAGATCATCACCAATATCCTGAGATCATCCTTTGTCTACATCAAAGTTCCATTTGCTTCTGAAACTTATCTCCTAGCATGGATAATAAAAATAATTATGTCCTGCGAATATGATTTGTCTTCACAGAAGTTCCATTTGTTTCTTAAATTTCCTAGTATGAACAAGGAAGGGTTATCAAAAGTAATCAATTTATGACATTCCATAACAAATGATATTGACATATCCATCATACATTCTTTACAAATAATATTCCTATAAGATTATCAAGTTATGATGCTAAAGCCCTGCTTTATAGAGTATCTGCAAAATTCGAAAGCACCTACTATAGGCAGTTTTGATGTTGGCACCAGATGGCTCAATCATTCCTGCAGGGATACCCAACGACTGATTTGATATGACAACACTCCATCTCTGTGACAGAATGCATGTTGCTCGGAAACCCATGAGAACAATAATGTTTTTGAACATACTAAAATATTTTGCCTCCAAGTGGCACGAGCAGGACACGTGGCCATGCTTAGCTGGAGCCTGGAAGACAGCTCACCTTAAACCCGAGCTTCGATTATAGCTCGGGTCCCGGGTACATATACCCGCCATCTTGTCTCGTCCTCCCTGTGGATCCCGAGGTGATTAAAAGATGGTTTCCAGTCATACCTGAGAGCCCGCGAAATCCTAGACCCGGGCTACGACGCTAAGACCCCGAGGTTTCCAACCCGGGAAGTGAAGATAGTCAACGAAAGCTGCCGCATTTATGGCTTACCTGTTATTGCGTCATCCCGGGACCACAAACCAGCTCCTCATTGGTTGAAAGAGTGACTTGCTCTCTAAGTAAAGCTGCTTTTAGAAGATCTACACACTTCCCAGCCAAGTTCTATCTTCTACATTAATACAAGTCACTTCTCCATAAAAGTTCATCAATGCAGATTGCGGCTGCCATAAATGGACACATGACTACCTGTCCCAGGTTGACACCTGGCAGGCCCACTTGTCCCAAACCAGCATTCTTCCAGTATAAATACAAGGTGATTGCCTTCATTTATGACCTAAATTCAAATTAACACACACAACTACCAAATCTCCAAAGCATTCAGTGCATTTACTGTCAAAGAGCAGCCTGAATCTTCATCAGAGACCTTTAACCTTACCATATACTGATTCTCTCACCGGAGGGCTTTAGCTGGACCAACGTCCAGCTCCCTAACGGTGCTTCCTTTCATCACAGGTATCTACCGGAGGACAAGTTCCACTAACACGTGTGCCTATTGAGAGTCAGGGCATCCTACCTACAGACTAGCTGCATACGTGGATTCGGACAGATCACCTGAGCACTTTTTGGCGTGATCATTTTCAAACATTAATCTTCTTCTCCCCCACCGTCACACCATCTTTTCCTTTTCGAAGTATAATTATTTTTCATCGCTATTTGAGATTTAGCAATTCCAATTTGCAACGATAATTTAATCATATACCCATATCTAAAAGAACATAAAGTTCCCATAGTAAGCATGAGAAAAATTCGCCATGTGAAAAAAATTAAAAATCGGGCTCTTACCAATTTACAAACCAATCAACGATGTCATCTGTTAGTTGGAGGCATTTTGACAGATGATCAAAGGATTCTCCTTTGGAATCGGTTGAGTTGGGGACTCTTTTGGCTGTTCTTTGGACTCCTTTGGCTTACCTTTGATCTTTTTTGGAATTTACAAATATTAGTAAGGGCTTAAATATTGGACTACAAATGTGGAAAAACGCTCCAACGTACCCTTTCTCTCATTTTGACAGTAGAGAGATATCTTGGAAGATTATGAAGAAGCATGTAGTCTCATTAAAAATTCTCTATCATAATAGATAAATGTGGTCTACGAGATACCTTTCGATGGATGATATTCACCTTTCTTGTTTTGATGGAATACGAGTGCTTATATATTTGATTATACATTAAAAATCCTTTCTTATAATAGCCGTACTTTGGGCAATGCATTCTGATTTTTACTATCTCGCCAACACAACATACCTATGCTACATGTTGACAAACTCATTAGTCACTTAATTTTGAGTTATATGAATGATGATGCCGAACAAATCAGGGGCACCGGGGGTGCCGAATGGAGCGTCGTCGTAGGATATCTGGTGTATATTTGACTGCAAAAAAGACACCATGAGAGGGGCGGAGAGGGTCCCTGCCAAAGCCCTCCGGCGTGATAATCAGTACCGGCCACTAGAGAATAACGATTAGAATACATATTTTATGCATAAATAGTGGCATACCTTGGCTTGGTATAGGAGAAAGTATATATAGCCCTGAGTAGACCGGACCTCCATTCCTTTCGGGCCCATTTGCTGGGATGAGGCCCATACAATCTAGCAGGTCCAAAATATGTTCATCAGAAGCCCCCTACTCTTTACTCATTTACTTGTGTTCACCTCGGACCTGCCGAGATGCATCCACTCGACCTTGTCATGAACTCGACCAGCGAGCAAACAATGACCTGAGAGTAATCAAGGAATCAATTCGACCTGGGAGCATAATAATATATAAGCCTTAAAATTAACTAAGTCATGAGCTCGACCTGCGAGCAGTCAAATGACCTCAAACGTTAATTAAGGAATCAACTCAACCAGGGAGTATGATAATATATAAGCCTTAAAATTAACTAAGTCTTGAGCTCAACCTGCGTGCAGTTAAATGACCTCAAATGTTAATTAAGGAATCAACTCGACCAGGGATTATAATAATATATAAGCCTTAAAATTAACTAAGCCATGAGCTCGACCCGCGAGCAGTCAAATGACCTCAAGCATTAATTAAGGAATCAACTCGACCTGGGAGGATAAGATATACTCAGCCGTGAGCTACGCTCGAGCGGGGAGGATGCAATCTACTCGGCCGCGAGTAATACTTGAGCGGGGAGGATAAGCGCAGGAAGGCGCAGGGTACAACTCAACCGCGAGTAGCGCTTGAGCGGGAGGACCAATCTATTCGGCCCGGAGTTATGCTCGAGCGGGGAGGATAAGTGCAGGAAGGCGCAAGGTACAACTCAACCGCGAGTAGCGCTCGAGCAGGAGGACCAAATCTACTCGGCCGCTAGTAATGCTCGAGCGGGGAGGATAAGCGCTGGAAGGCGCGGGGTACAACTCAACCGCGAGTAGCGCTCGAGCGGGAGGACCAAATGTACTCGGCCGTGAGTTATGCTCGAGCGGGGAGGATGTAATCTAATCGGCCGCGAGTAATACTCGAGCGGGGAGGATAAGCGTAGGAAGGTGCGGGGTACAACTCAACCGCGAGTAGTGCTCGAGCGGGAGGACCAAATCTACTCGGCCACGAGTATCACTAGAGTGGGGAGGATAAGCATAGGAAGGCGTGGGGTACAACTCAACCGCGAGTAGTGCTCGAGCGGGAGGACCAAATCTACTCGGCCGCGAGTTATGCTCGAGCAGGGAGGATAAGCGCAGGAAGGTGCGGGGTACAACTCAACCGCGAGTAGCGCTCAAGCGGGAGGACCAAATCTACTTGGCCGCGAGAAACACTCGAGCGGGTAGGATAAGCGCAAGAAGGCGCGGGGTACAACTCAACCGCGAGTAGCGCTCGAGCGGGAGGACCAAATCTACTCGGCCACGAGTAACACTCGAGCGGGGAGGATAATTGATTTGACCGTTACTTAACTGAGCTTGACCGATAGTGGAGGGGTCCATTGGCAACTTTTCTGCAATGAAGGGGTCAAGCCATAACTTCTCTGCAATGAATGGTCAAGTTTTAATTGTTTTGAACTGAAGGGACCAAGCTGCAATTGTCCAGCTGTAAATGGGCCATGTTGTAACTGTTCTGCATTTAGAGGACCATATTGTAACTTCTTCAGCAATAAATGGACCACATTGTAAGTGCCCAGCAGTTAAGGGACCAAGCTGAAACAGTTTTGCGTTGAAGGGACCTAGCTATAACTACTGAGTAATTGAGGGGCCAAACTGTAATTCTCTAGCTGTAAATGGACCAGGTTGTAACCATTCAGTCCTGAAGGCCCTTTTTGTAACTGACTACAATTAAGGGAGACGCGTGTAACTGCCCAGTAATCAACTTCCTGGTAATTGCCGTAATGGAGAGGAACGTGGGGCGTCCATTTTGAAATCTCCTCCAGCCATCAGCTTCTTCATCTTCTCCAGCAGCCCGCCGGTAAGCTCATCCCATCCCCTTCTCCGGCACGTGGCCGGTGTCGAAACAACATCTTGATTATGGTGGCGCGTATGGGGACAGATGGCGGCGAGGTCTTCATCGCCGGCGTCATTTGAACACGGCAAAGCTCGTCGTGGTATTTTATGTTTCGACTCTATGCTCACCATCTTGTACCCAGTTAGTTTAATAGTCATGCCATGGACCATGGTTGCCGGCATGTGACTGGATCTATGATTTCCCCTTCACTCGAAGTCACAAATTTGCAGAAGTCAGCCTCCGATTTTTGCATAGTCAGTCTCCTCGCAAGGCTACGATGAGATCCAACCTACAGTTTCTTCATCCCATGCTTTTTTCCTTTAGATCATTCCATTTCTTTGTACATGCCCACCAGCTGTTTGTTATAATGCCCAGCTCAATGTTTGTGTTCTGTGTGTTCCTCTTTGCCCAATTTGCTCTGTGAAATTAAGCAAATCGTTCCAAATTGTCAGAAATTTGAGCAATTCTACTAACACAAATTGATGGGCTCTTGGGACTGGATGAGCAAGAAGGGCACCGGCTATTTGACTTCCTTTCATAGAGTGCAATCTGTCTTTCTTCTCTATGCCTTTGTTAATTTGCTTCTTCTCCTACTGGATCATTCCTTACAAGCATTTTTAAGTGGCCAGCAAGTGACAGGTCCATGATCTCGATTGCCGATTTTGACCATGACATACACGCAGATGAAGATATCTGATTGCATGCTCTCTCCCTGTCCTGTTGCGAGTACAGTTTGCAGATTTTGATCACCGGCGTTGTTTAGATGCTATCTTTTTTTATTTGCCAGAGACGTCTCTGCGGGGCGAGGTCACATGGGGAATATGAACAAAATTCACAAAAGAGTGGGACCCATATTGTAGAGTAAGAAATCACTTTGACCAAAAGCTCTTCATGAAAAATGGAATCAAGCCTTATCGTGAACATGAACAGTGGAATCAAACTTTTTAATTTGATGCCCAGCTCGTTGCCCAACTAGCTTTGGTGGCTAATTTGATGTTCCTTTCCTCGTGTTGTTGTTCAGTCCGTTAGACATGTAGATGAAACTTTATTTCCCGGCAACGGAACCAACTGATGATGCCGAAAAAATCAGGGGCACCGGGGGTGCCGAATGGAGCGTCGTCGCAGGATATCTGGCGTATATTTGACTGCAAAAAAGACACCGTGAGAGGCGCGGGGAGGGTCCCCGCCAAAGCCCTCCGGCGTGATAATCAGTACCGGCCACTAGAGAATAATGATTAGAATACATATTTCATGCATAAAGAGTGGCATACCTTGGCTTGGTATAGGAGAGAATATATATAGCCCTGAGTGGACCGAGTCTCTATTCCTTTCAGGTCCATTTGCTGGGATGAGGCACATACAATCTAGCAGGTCCAAAATATGTTCATCAATGAACTTTGGGTCGTGCATTTGCATTTATTACTATTTTGTCAATGCAACATATATAGCTATGCTACACCTTGAGACTAACTCGTTAGGTACATTTGAATCGCTATGCAGGGACAACGTAGGCTGCATGTGGTGCCCGACTAAAAAAGCTGGATTGAAACCTTCCACCGCCTATGGATCTCCTTTCGCTAGCGGGGAGCTAGATAATCTAGTTGATGCTACTTTGCTAAAATTGCAATTGCTTCTACTTATGCAAATATTGCATATCTATAACAACCTTTGTATATTCAACCTTTTTATATTTTTTTTACCAAGCTACCTCTTGTGTTCTTCGCTCTATTGGTAGCTATATAACAAAATATACTAATTAAATTATTCAAGTAATATTAGTTTCTTTTTGCTATTAATGAAGGACTTATAAGTTTATGTCGTGGCTCCGATGTTCCTTTTCCCTACTAGGCTTAACTAATGTAGAGAGCCTGTGAGAATGACGGAAACGAAAGAGAATGATTCATAATCTAAGAAACCCTAGTTTCTCCAAGAACGCTTTCTTATTGAAAATATCATAATTGCGGGGATAAGGTTATCCCACACTATTTATGTCTCAATAACATCCAAAAACCCTAAATTTATGATTAAAAACAAGTAAATAATGAAAATATTCATAAATAAAAGAACGAAATTAAACACTAAAATGCCATTTTTGCCTCTAGGTGGTCACAAAAAGGGAAAATGAGGCCTCGGTCATGGCAAAGCAATGTGTATGATTTCTTGTATAAATCTGTGAGCCAAAGAAAAGAAAGTTAAGCACATTAACGGCTCAAAGTAAATGTAAATTCAGATAATTTTTCTTATATAAAACTTTTCATATTATTAACCTGTTCCAAAAAGGGAAAATCTCTCCCCCTGAGAGCCCCCACACCAGCCCTATGAGAATGTAAAAGGAAAAATCATGGTTACTCAGCGATTAAGTACCTAGGAGGACACGTGCTTAGTACCTACAAGGAGCCACCCCCACAAGAGGATGAAACCCCCACACCGCGATTAATAGAATTCGATCCTTGGTCCTGTTTCAAATCTACTAGTTCTTAACCAACTGAGCTACGCCCATGAGGGCCATATTATTAACCATGGAGCTTGAACCTTGATGTAATAATGGGAAGATCCTAAAATTATCAATATTGGTAATTTAATTATTACAGTCCTAACAACTTTCCAAAAGAGAGAAACAATCATCTAACTAAAATATGAAGATATGATTTGGCTAATCGACATGTGTCCTTGGAAATCAGATCGGATCCTCTATTTCAAAATGGTGTTCCATCTTATATTCCAACTATTAGATGTGCGCCACATGTACATAAAAAATTACGGAGTAATTAATATTGTTTATTCACATGCACATGTAGCGCACATCCAACGGTTAAAATAGGAGATAAAACACCATTTTGAAATAAAGAATCCGATCTTATGCTTGGAAACACCTTAAGTTCCACTTTAGAAGTTTTTTGTTTGCTTCACTGTACAGGTTAGAAAAGTGTAACTAACTTTTCCAAAAACGGAGGTATGATATTAATTACGTACGAGGTCATGCTTATAATATTATTACAAATTTTAGTATTAGTGTTATTAAATCAAATTTATTTAGATTTAGACACCATTAAATTAAATTTGTCATTTTTTAAATAATGACATAGACATTTTAAATTATTACCAATATAAAAATATTTAACTACACAAATACTAAAGCTTGCAATAATACCACAAGCTCTAATATCATTTGCCTTTTCAAAAACCAATACTTAAATGTGTCCTTATCACACATGTCGTCTTCCACCCGAGAAGATAAGACGATCATCAATACAAAAGAATGTGGGTCATCTTCTAGTAATGGTGAAACTGTATAATGGTTAATCAAAATCCTAGAAGAAAAATATCTTATAAATACCTCAAGTTTCGTAAGGAAACCACACTATACTTGAGCCATGGCTGATAAGAAATCAAAAGGTCGTCGGAAAATTGAATTGTCAAAGATAGAGAACGAGAATGACTTGCAAGTGACCTTCTCAAAACGCCGCACCGGTCTCTTCAAGAAGGCCAGTGAAATGGCAACACTCTGTGGGGTTGAACTTGCAATCATCATAGAATCAAAAAGCCAAAGGATTCACACTTTTGGCCATCCAAATGTTGAAAAGGTAGTTAATAGGTACCTGTCGCAAGACTCAGAATTTGCTGGGATCACAGAGCAGATTATCGAGGCTAACCGTGCTTCTAGGGTTCAACAACTTACAGATAAGTTCGCGCACCTAGAGATGATCAAGCATGAACAAAAGAAACATGGTGAAGAGCTGAAGAAGGGGGAAAAGAAGGTTGCTGCTAATGGGAATGAGAATTTCTTTAAGAAGCAGATCGAAGAACTATGTTTAGAAGAGGTTCAACAGAAGATGGATAAGGTGCAAAAGATTATAAAGGATTTGAAGGAAGCTACCGGCCAGCAGTGATATGCCCCCGATTGATGTTATAATGCATCATTCTCAACTCACTGTCCATGATGCCTAGACAAATTCCTATATGTTCTTCTAGGATTTGTTTGATAATAATGAAGAGGCTCAACCTTCTATGGATAGAGCACTTGTTCTTTAAACTTTTTATTTTCTACTTCTATTTCTCTTTTAGTTTCCAATTACTTGTAAAACTTCTTATGTGTGTTCAAAATTTGTTTTGAATTCCAACTTTTTAAGAATTTATGGCCAACATGATAGTTTCGATTGTGTATATTCACGGCTAACTTATTTGTTATAGGAATATATATTAAAAGAAATTGAAAGCAAATAGAAAAAGAAACAAGACCGGTCTTCATTTTCTTGGGATATTTTGTTATCAAGAATCCTTATGCTCCATAATCTCTAAAAGAAAATAGCAGCCACGTTCTTAATTACCAAAAAGAAAATCGTGCATAAATTTTCCAGTAGAATTCTCGCCACCGGTAGCTATGTTTTTCACTTGGATGTTTCATCTTGTTCCCACTTAAATATATTTAGGCTAAATTGGACCCATAACTCATTGAGGAAGACAATTATTTTTTATGGGACTGATTAGGAGAAGTTTTAGCAAATGTACTACTCTCTCCCTCCCTAAATAATCCTTCTGTTTGACTAGGCACACAGATTAAGAAAAATTAATTGACTATATTATAAATATTGATATAATTAATATGTAGTTTACTTTTAAGTCCTTAATTGTACATGTGACTATATAGAAACAAGACAATTTTTTTGGATCGAACAAAAAAGAAAAGCAGAACAATTATTTAGGGACGGAGGGAGTATGAGATAGAGTTGTGGAATCCTCTAATTACTGTGATTACATTTTGTGATGCTCTAAATTTATAAAGTTAAATGTCTTTTGATAAGCTTTTAACCTAGAATAATTTGCTACGTTCTTTATACTCCATCCATTTCACCAAAAGAGTTTACATTTGAAAAATCTAATAATTAAAGTATATATAATTGTTATTGGAGTTGGTCATAATTACAAAAATATTTTAGCACAACTAAAATACTTACGACACAAATTGAGGGTAAAGATGAAAGATTGTGGAAATTGCATGCATACTTTTTCAAATTGGACTTTTTAAGTGAAACATCTAAAAATGTAATAGTGGACTCTTTGCCTGGAACAGAGAGAATATTTATTAGACAGTTAAAAAATTTGTTTTATATAATAAAAATAGAAGCATATAGATATAGCATCTTTATCTATATACAGTTGTAATTGCTATAATATTAAATGAAATCGTAAATAAAATAAATGTATATGTAATAAAATATTGAATTCATGATGGAAATTCATTTTTTCAATATGACCCAAAAAGGAATGATAATAAACTGTGAATGATGGGTGTACTTTTTGTATTAATTGTATGGTGATGTTTCAAAATGAAAGCAATTTAGTGGCATATTTTTCCAGACTGATAGTAGACAATTTTACTACTTCCAGTTCAAAATCATCTCGTTACACGTGGTATTTTTTATCTAAAGAAGTAAATTTCATAAAAGGGATTTAATTGGCTTCCTAAAATGACAGTAGAGCGTGGTTCATTTACTTTGGCTATAAATACCATACTTAATTTTCTCATCAGGGCAAATTATTATAAGTTATTTGGGAGCAGTAGAAAAGAAACTATGTGCTACAAAGAGGTGGATGAAGCACAGGAAATGCACAGAGAAGTGCTTGCGGAAGTAATCGTTGATGAGTTTGATAGGATAAGGGAAATGAGCTTGGAAGAGCTTCTCGACATGGAGGCAAGGTTGCTACGGCTAAGGGCGGAGTTGCAAGAGAGAATAGAACAGTTGGAGAATGCTAGAACCTCCAACTCCCCAAACAACCATGCAGCTGCTCCAAATCCCTAGATAGGTTGTGGTTATGTTTTTGTATGTCCTTCTTTCTTTCTTTCTTTCGTTTTTTTTTTTTCTTTAGTTTTGTGTTTTTATGTTATTTTGAACCAGCAGTTGGTGTTTCGTATTTGTATCAGCAGCTTTGATCGTTTTTCCAGTTATGGAAAAATAGGCTTTCCGCTGTGATTTTATTAAAGTTCAATTAAACCTAAGTCCTTTTTTATATTTTCTGTTTCGAATTGAAGATCATATCCAACACTGAGGGTAAACTTTCAAATTGCACAAAAGATCCAAATATTATAGCTGAAATGAAATCCTAGACAAGTTTATTTTTAGTTTTTAATTAGTATTGCGATGAAATGCCAAATCCAAAGACAAGCTTGGATAAAATAAGTACAAAATAGTCAATCACTGATCTAATCGTGATCCTTGCATTTTTCATTTTTCATCTTCAACTAACTTGTAAAACTTAATACTTTCGTAAGAATAAATTTAATTGTACCTTCAGATTACGAGATGACCAAACTAAAAGCAAGCAAAAACCAAAAATAATGGAAGAAATTGAACCAACCTCGATTTCTACCTAAACGTACTCAATTACAGAACTTAAAACTTCGCTAATTAATACCAAATCTAAGTAGGGTAACATCACAGGAATTGAATCATAATATTACCATGTAAAGATCAAATTTGAAATCATGTAAAAAAAAGTGAAGAAATCGAGCTATTCTCGAGAACTTCAGATTCGGTGTGCAAATCAAACTATACTAACATGAAAACATAATACTGTATTGATTAATAACATACTAAATCAAATATATAACATGAGCGAGTTTGATATATATATATATATATATATATATATTATAAGGTGTTTATGAAGGAAGAAGTTCTTCAACAAGCACTTGCCAAAGCATTAAGCTGAATGCCCTATAAGAGACACTTTAGTTTTAAGGCGCTACGTACATTTCTGAAATCAGACTTAAGAGTAAAGGGTTTACAAGATTTTCTTTTCCCCCTGTATCTTGCTGAACTCGTTTTCCAATAATCCATCTAGTTTTCTTTTTTGAAGTTTCAAGAATAATTTGTCCAGTCTATACTTGTCGTCTTGATTTTTTATTCATAAGAATCCTTTCTCAACAGGTGGTAATTTTGCATCAAGGATATCTTGTTGGGTTGTAATTGATGAACCGACATTTGTTTCTTCATGTTCAACTTGCACTTGTGAGGCTCTATATCAATATGCTGATATACATGTCTTATTATGTATAATTCGTGTTTCACTTACGCTAAATTGGCTTAAATTTGCATTTCATTGCAAGGGTTTTTTTGATCATTAAAGTTCGGACAGCTATAATTTAGTCTTCTTTTGGAAAGGTCCGGCTTAAGTTGGAGTGAAATAAATCACTCTTGCAGAGTAAATCCCCTTCTGTTGAGGAGAATTGGGTTTTTGACGTGTTTTTCATTTTCAGTGGAATGTAATATGTGTAACATTCCTTGTTTTTCTTTAGTTTGATTTGTTTTGTTATTGTTATATTCTTTGTCTAGGTTCTAGCTTGGTTTAGGGGTACTAGTCACTAGGTGTGCCTGTTTATGTTTGGGGGCCGGGATTAGTACGTTATTTCTTTAATAATTATTCTCATTCGTATACTAAAATATCCGTTCCCCTTAAATTGTACTTTATTGTTTTGGATGTTCCACTCGAAAAGTCATATTTAACAAATTATATTAGATTTTTTCACTCTTCAAATATAAATTGCTTTATGGTTAAAAAATTAAAAGTTATTTTAATCCATAAAATTAAGAGTATTTATTGAAGTTACCTTGTTTAACGGGACTTTATAATTAGGAGAGGGAGCGGGAGGTAAACATTAAAGCGAATATGTGACCAGTTGTTTATTTTTATTCTAAGCATCCAGCCATTATTAATTTTCAACCTTTTATTTTACAGAGAAAGTTTGATGTTCCTCCTATCACAAGGTCAATCGCCAAGAAGTGGAGGAGTTTGAAGACGTATTATAGTGAAAAGGGAGTATTCTTACCTGTCTTAATGCATTGTAAAGCAAATACGGAGTGTTCGCAGATGATGAGATTTGATCATACAAGATGGCTTGTGCTCGTAAAATGTCGGCACTCTGAAGAAGCAAAGGCATTTGAGAACTAAGGTGGATAAAAAAAAAGTTTAATTCAAATTATTCAATAGATTTTTCGTAAATTTTTATGTTTAGTGCGAAAAATTAAGCCAGTCGGGAACTACAAAACATGATTGACAGGATGGGTAAAGAGAGTTTTTCTTTAGTTGCAGACAAGCAAGTAGATATTCAATTTTTTTCAATTCTCCTGGTTTTTCTTTGTTCTAACTGGCATTTCTTATTCCGCACATCCTTAAAAAGATACATATTTTGAATGATAAACTAGTTTCAAAAAACAGAAAGAATAGCTAGGTAATTACTATCCTACTCGTTGTCAAATGTTTATCCATTACTACTCAAAGAAGGATTGAACTCGTTTTACAGAAGTATCGTGCCAGGTAATGGCCTTCTACTTAACTCAGTTTTGAAAATTTCTGCACGAATTCTTTTACTCGCCCAAATGACCATTATGTGCTTTATGTCATAGGCTAAATGCTAACTATAGTTTATATGTTAAATCTATATTAATGGATCACGTACCTGAGGAATCAGAGAGCATTATTTGGGACAACGTATTGTCCAAGATTACAGGAAAGGAAAAGCACGGGCATGCACTGATGTATGGGTTGATCATTTGTCCATCTGATAATTTTGGGCACGGTGCAAAGTTGTTCTGCATCTAATAGGATGATGGCTATTTAATTAATACTCCCTCCGTTCCTAAATAATGTCGTAAATAACAAAGAGTTAGAGATCGTGTACAGAAAACGTGCAGTAAAGAGGTTTGAAGAGTTGGCCAATAGCTCTTTGCAATCCAAATCTAGCTAACGTTGTTATATATGGATGTTCAAACTTGGTAAAGAACAATAAATTTGATGTTGTTTCTCTCGGGCAGGCATAACTCTTGGTCCATCTTCATCTGCAGCTTTCCTTTAATTCTCGGAGAGTTTCTCCCTTCACTCAAATTAGGTTAGCGCATTTATTGCTAAATTTAGTTTGATGTTGTTTATCTTCTTCGTTAAATTTGGTCTATGAATAAAATATTCTATTTCATCTATTTCAGGCTTGGGATAAAGCATTGTAAAATAGTTTCTTCCGCCGTCATTAACTTATATTTGTTGTTATTTTACTTCTTTATATATAGTGCAAAAAGTATTGGTGCTCTCAGGATTGAAAATATCAAGTTTCATACATAAAAATTTAAGGGACAACAATGGAGATGCATGTGTTGAATTTATTTTGTTATTTAATTAGGCCATATTTCCTAACTGAAAATATTGTCAAGATACAAATTTGATGTTTGCACTTCAAACTCCACTTGGGGGGGGGGGGGTAGATCGTACTTGTTATACTTATTTTTAATTTAAATGAGTTTACATTCCTGTTTTTGCTAAAGTTTATTGTTAACATATATGGCTACATGTTGGTTAGGAAGTATGCGAGGTATAAATTCCTAACCATCTTTTTTTTTCAAGTTTTTGCTACTTATCTTTTCATGTCATTCGTCTTTCGCTAGAGTAACATTTAGCTACATTTGATGCTTGACATGAAGATAAGCCATCCCATTCCGTGGTATTTATTAGTAAACTAATCAGTTTTGAATCTTATGAATTGGTTTCACAATTCAAAATTTAATGATCTTATTCTTATATTTCCTCTGTTTACATAACCATACTAAATGTTATTATAAGTTCATGCGATGCTATTCTCATGTTTTCTAATCACGTAGTTTACAAGAAACAAAAATGAAGAGTATCAGTATACTAGGGGCAGAACAACTATACCACAGCCGGAAGAAAAATCTACAAAAAGCTATTTAAGGTCAAAGGTAGGTATACTAGGACCTCTCTGCATCATTCAAAACATGATGGATATCTAGAGATTCACTAGGAAATTGTTAAGCTACCAACTCGTCTAAAAGCTTAAGCTGTTAGAAATCCCCCTGCCCGCTTACTTCCCTTCTTTGCACTCATTTTCTTTCAAGACGGTTAAAGCAAGGGGAAAGATAGAGAAATCCCCTCTTCTTATTTTATTCCAGAAAGAGAAGAGGGCTTTCTGCATTATCCTTTTCCAGGCTCAGACAGAAGACTGAGAGTTTCTTTTTCGTCCCTAAATTTGACGTTTACAATTCGCATAGCCCATTTCGGTGGAAGTGGAGTTTTTAGGGCGGGAGTTCTTTACTTGTGTCTTCTTCTTCTTTCTCGGTGGTTTGATTTTGTTGATTTCGACAGCAGCAGTAGAAATTTGTACATCGCGATGCACAAATTTCTGCGCGATGCATCAATTTTGTGCATCGTGAAGCATCCATTTGTGCATAGTAATGCATAGCGTGTTGTTCCGTATTTTTTAAGGATATAGATGATATTTCGCAACAAAAGTGTCATTTTTTGGTTAAAAACAAATATTGTGGACTTAAGCGGTTGAATATTTCACAAAAGGGACCGGTCTGAATTTTGCCCTATTTTAAAATAGCTACAAGTGTTATAAACCATTTGCAATACAATGAATGAAGTTTTTTCAAGCAATGGGTGCAATTTACTTCATCACTATAATAGTTTACATAGTACAAACCAATTAGTAGTAATTAGCGAGGTAGTATATATATAATATGGATAAAATAAAAGTTCGAGTTGCTCTTGAGAGACTTATGAAATTTACAATATGTATAGATAATGGGAGTTTCAAGACGACCTGAAAATTAACAATTCCTCACATTATTTTTTGTATAATTAAACAAGAAAATAGAGCAAAAGAAAAATTGCATTTCTCTTTTTTCATGAGAATGATGCTTACTAAAGTCACAAATTAACAAGACTAAATACGCAATTATATGGACGGTACTATTAAATAAGAAAAAAATTAGAATTCATATAAGTTCGTAAAATATTTGGATTTTTTTCACTTATATCGATTAGTTGCATATGCATTTTTGTGAGATGTCAAACTATGTATTATACTTCTTTTGAGTTATCCAGCCGTAGGAGGGGTATTTTGCAAGTGTTAACGTAATACCTTATTTTATGTGAATAAAATAAATTCAGGGACTCGGATTTGTTTTTTCAATCTTGGCACAATAATTTATTTCTCTTGCATGGTTCATCGGTCAATAAAGATTTGACCTTACAAATTTCTAGGAAATTTCAAAAAGTATAGCCGTTTTGGTAACTATATTTAACGATATCAGCGTAATAAATGTTAGGACAACCTTCCTTATTACAAGGTTTGACCTTACATATTTCTATAAATAAAAAATCCAAGACATATATACAATTAACCCTTAACCATTATTTAACATCTTTCTCATCTCCCTCCCTACGTACACAACGGCCATACCTCGTATTTTACAATGGTTCTAACCAACACTAACTCCACCAATATGGTGAAGAAAGCAACACAGGGTCGGAAGAAGATTGAGATTAAGAAAATAGAGGAAGTAAACAACCGTCAAGTCACTTTCTCGAAACGCCGCGCTGGCCTTTTTAAGAAGGCGAGCGAGCTTTGTGTTTTAACCGGCACAGAACTTGCCATCATGGTTCACTCTCCCGGTGGCCGAGTGTTTGCATTCGGCCACCCGAGTGCGGACCAAGTTGTGGACAGGTATCTAAGTGGTGGAACCTTGAAACCACCCAATAAGGAAACCATCAAAATCCTAAGCCCTCCGCCTCCAGCTATGAACGAGTTCAACCAACACTACTCAGAAATTTCAAAGGAGTTGGAGAATGAGAAGAAGAAGAAGGAAATTATTGAAGAGTCGAATTCGATGAAGAATGGTGAATTATGGTGGGACGAATCGATAGATGGTTTAGCTTTGGAGGAGCTTCAAGAATTTGTGCCATCACTCGAAGAGTTGAAGAAGAAAGTACTTATGAGAGCTGATGAACTAATGATGATTAAATCTTCGTCGTTGTCTTCGCAATCTTCGGTTGATGTAAATCAAAGTATAAATCAAGTTGTTGGTTTAGGGCATTATGAGAATATGGTGTATGGTGCCAACTCTATTGTGCCTCTTGGATTTGAGTTTGGACATGGGGAGATTCAATAATAGCATAATATTTTCTTGCAAGATGCTAGCAAAATCTAGTTGACACTTATCATTTTTCATATGTTGAGAATATTGGAGGAAACTAAATATTTGTTTCTATTTATTAATCAAAAGAATGTTATTGGTATTTCTTGCTTTCTTGTACGTTAATCTGTAGTCTTATTTCCAAACGTACAATATTGTTAAGAAGAGTACTTATTTAGGGAGGGGAACTGTAATAGAGATGAGGCGGGGAATGGAGCGGCCGTGTGGTGGGGGAAGGTGGGCGGAGGTTGGGGCTCTGAAAGAGGGTGCATGGCTGTAACTGTAAGGGCATTAAGGCAGGGCCAGAGCTATCCGGGAATAAGATTGGGGAATAAAAAATGAAAGATATTGATATGAGATAATTAAGGTAGGTATCCAAAATTAAGAAGATTACATAATAAAAAAGAAAGATACAACTTGATTTAATAAATTAACAACTTTAACATAGCAAGAAGAATCTGAAAATATATCTAGTAAATCTTCCTTTGGCTGCATCGCGATGATGAAATTAGGCATCGTAATTGGACATCGAGTATTCTAGTGAATCTTACTTACTATTTCATTTGGCTATATCGCTATGATGAAATTAGGCATCTTGATGATGGAATTAAGCATCGCGATGATGGAATTAGACATCGCAATGATGGAATTAGGCATTGCAATTGGGCATCGCGATGATGAAATTTCTCCGGTGAATATTTCATTAATGGCATAATCGTCTTTTTGCCCTAAAAGTGTCTTTTTCTAATTTTTAAAAAAAGTATGGTGGATTGAAACGATTACAAATGTCCAAAAAGGGACCGACCTGTAATTCACTCAAAAAACAATAGTTAGTTATTTTTTTATAGATACAGATTAGTATAGAAAAAATGGTTTATTTTAAAACAGTACTTTGACCGATCTTTAAATTTCGTTATTGTATTATTTTTGAGTAAAATTTCATCGTAGTTTTAAAAAAGGTTGCAATTTGGCATTATTTTTAACTATCATCCAGCTCTTAACATAATTATTTTCAATCATCTCCCCTAAAAATCTTAAATACGCCAGAAGATTTTAACACTAGGTTGTGTTCCAAAATAGGGATTTAAACTAAAGATATTGATGGATGTTAATTTTCTAAACAAAAATTGCTAAGCAAGCTTTTACTTTAAAGTATTACTGACATGAGTTATTAAGGAAAAAATTAAAACTAAAACATTGTTAAATAATATTTTTTATAGAAAGATAACTATTTATGAAAATCAAAAGATTTTTTAACATGGCATAATTTACATGTCGGCTATTATATATTAAATTTAAACTTTTATTTTTCTTGTAATTTTATGTTTATAGTTGCTGTGAGCGCCCCGATCCGCAGATCGTTCCTTTGGGCCTTTTTCGCTCTTGTCTTGTAGTTTTTCTCTGTTGATTTTATGATTTGATAAACATGAAAAACACGTATATCTTTTGAAAACAGAGTCGCCACTCTCGTTTATAAAGTAAACGGGATAAAAACTTTAGATTATGGGTTCGGGGGCCAAGTTACGAGTTGGGAAGGTTTTACACACCCAACTCTCCCTTTCGGTCTCTACATATTTGCATGCTCGTATCTAAGTATCGCAAGTTTGTTATTTACAGAATATATACTTTACATGTATTTGAAATATATTGAAATGTATTGAAATAATTTACATATACATTCCTCAAATATAAACTTATTTACATATTTAAACGGACTAACGAACGGAAGGGGTTACCTTCTGTAGTTTTACAGAAATCGGGCTAAGTTCTAGGCTGTTGTGTTATATTAGATCAAGCTAGCTCGTAGTCTGACCGTTGTGGTTCCACTGCTACCGATCGAGGAAAGGAAGGCTTACGTTTTGTGTGTGTTGAGAGAGAGTCAATACTCTTTTCTCTTTTCTTTCTCTCTTTTCTTCCTCAAAAAAGAGGCTTGATAGAGAGAGAGATGTGTGTGTGTGTGTGTGTGAGGGAGTGTCCCTTATTTTTTTTAGGTGTGTTCTGTCCCTTTTTTTCCTTCTTTTTTTTGAAAGAAAGAGCTAATCATCTTTTTATATAGGGGAGCCTGGGAGAGATATTTGATGGTTACTCTCGGGGCAAAGCAAGGAGGAAGGTTCCTCCAGCCTTCAAAGTCTTCAATAGCCAGGCAGCTTGACTTCTGGGGCATTGCAGGGTTTGGTGTGCGACGCACCTGGCATGGTGCCCGCGCACCAAACCATGTTTGGTGGTATCAACGCACTCAGCAAGGCTTCAGCGCACCAAACCATGTTTTTTGTCTTTTCCAGGCTTTGTGTCTTGCACTTTGGCCCTTCGAAACTGTGTATCTTCAGTCTGGACCCTTGATGTTGATCTAACTGAAGGTTGTTTGTGTGTTGGACGTCGTTAGTCCTGTATATAGTATCTTCGAGTTTGACCCTTGATGTTGATCTAACTGAAGTCATTGTATTTTTTGGACGTTGACAGTCCATTGTGTATGTTGTTTCCTGAAATGATCATAGAAACAAGTGTTAGTCCATTTGTAAATACATAATTATTTATTAGACAATTCGTATAATGTAAGTGTACGAATTCTGAGTGTCTACAGTTGCAATTAAAGCATCATTTTAAAGAACGTTAATATAAAAATAAGTTTGCAGTTTCTAGTCAATTATCTTTACAAAAATTAAAGTACATTCAACAAATGAGTGCAGACGATTAGACTCGATCCGTGGATTAACTTTAAAAAAAAAAAATCTTATTGATTAGATTTCTTTTAAACTTAATATAATTTTTATTTTCCTTATTATTATATTTTTTTATTATGATACAATAAGACAAAATGTATAGAGTAATTAATATAAATATTTTTGTCATATTTTTCTATTCGACAATATATCTTTTCCACCTTGTTTTTATGTTTATATTTCTTTCTTTTTTTTTTTCAAAAGATATCTTCTTTCTTTAACCATCAAAAGGAAACAAAGAGACTCCCTAATAATTTAAGAAACAAAAAGCCATCTAACTTTTAGCTAACACTAGCTATCATTAAAGATCTCCCAATAGTTTTAAAAATTTTAGGGGAGGCAACTGAAATTATTTCAGTTAGAAATTGGATGAACGTTAGGGACAATGGTGGAATTGTATCTCTTGTTAAAACTACAAAGAAAATTTTGCCCCAAAAAAGTATGGTGACAAAATGTACAAATCGGTCAAATTAGAGTAACAAAAAAAATAGATATTTTTGCTAATCAGTATATACTATATATATATATATATATATATATATATATATATATCCAGATCTTTCATATTTTATATTGTGAACATGAGAGAGAGAGAGAGAGAGAGAGAGAGAGAGAGAGAGAGAGAGAGAGAGAGAGAGAGAGAGAGAAAATTGTTCATGTAATGGTGGTAGTTTGCTAGGTAGATGTGGTAACACTAGAGATGAAGGTTGAAGGTGAGGGTATAAGATAAGAGTAGATCTTCTGATGACAACCTCATGCACAGAAAATCTAAAATATATATATATATATATGTTAATTAAATGGCATGTGGTTCATAGTTCACACATTCTGTATTTGATATTTTTCTATCCGAAAATATTACTCTTAATTGATAGAGACAAATTAAGTTACAACATATAGCTAGGCATCAAATTGACAAAATTATAACTTTGCATTGCACCTCTAGTTATTTAATTAATGTAACTCATGGATAAATATTTGAAACACAAATTAAACAACCAAGTAATCTTTAAAAAATGCAACTGCTAACACAAAATTGATTAATTATTCCTTTTCATGCATGTCATTTGATTGAGGAGCATATATCATAACTTCAATCTTACACTAAAACAACATAATGAAATTCAACTCTTGAATATTAAAACGTTGTCTAATCTTACCGATCGAGCATTCGAATTAATGGACATATATAGTTCACCTCGAAATTTTCTTCTTACAATACATTTTCAAATACTTGTTATATATCAATACGATAGAGACGTAACATTATTCGTTCATAAAAAATTTTAAAAAAATTTTTTTTTGAAAGAAATTTAAAATCTAATCGTGAAGAGGATTTTGATCTTTATCTACTTCTCTACTTGTATTCTACATAGAGCCAAAACAAAATGGATAAAATAAAGCATTCCTACTTGGACACTTAATAATGAGTGTTCTTCAGCACCACAGCTATATTTTTAAGGTTGGTATAAAGACAACAAACCCTACCTATTTCATTGCTAATCTTCATTGTGAAGGAATATCAACCAGCCTCCCATCATCATCCAAATTGGACCCACCAAAAACTTCCAGAAAATACTAATAAAAAAGTCAAGAAAAAAAACAAAGTGCCAGGTAAGAAAATGAATATTTCTCCGTTCTAACTAAATAGTTTATTTTTAATTTTTTATTTAAGTTAATTTAATTAAAATTTAACCTATAATTTATATAAATTTATTTATTTTATAGTATATAAAGGTGTAATCACAATATTTTTAATGTAATTTTTAGTAAAATGAGATTTTATTTCTAAAAAATAATTAAAATATTTAATTTAGTCACATGTTAATTTTTAAAAATGTTTGATTTAATTTAATCACATGTTAACTTTTACTCTCTCCGTTCCTGATAAATGTTCTTACTTTTCATTTTTTGATGTCCCAACTAATGTTCCTATAGATTTTTGATCTATATATTCTCTATCATTCTTCCTAATATATCTTTAAAGTTTCATTTAATATAACACATTTTAAAGAAATCTAATTATGAACTCTCTCTGTCTCTAAAATTATTGTCTGAGTTGAACCGGCACACTGATTAAGAAATACATTTAACTCAATTATTAATATTGGTATTTGTGTGATTTTTTATTTTTGCCCCTAAAAAAAAGATACTTTTTGAAATTTGGAATCATGATTACTTAGATTTCTCTCCAATAATTTTAAAATTTGAAATATGTGTAATAACTTAAAGGTGGGTCCCATTGTGGGTCTCATAAATTAAAGAGTAGAAATTATAAGGGCAAATGGTAAAAATACTAAAATAAGTCAATTTTTTTGGAACGAATAAAAAAAAGACAATAATTTAGAGACGGATATAGTAAAATAGTTAAACTCAATTAGTATTCATAAATATTATCGTCAGAATACACTTTATAATATATTATTAATTATATTTTTTTAATTCATACTCCCTCCGTCCCTAAATTGTTGTCTTCCTTTTCTTTTTCGTCAGTCCCAAAATAATTATCTTGTTTGAAACTTTCTTTTTTAGAACATCACTTTTACTATTTTACCCTTACTTTTTCTTCTTACTTTAATTATCGGCCACATACACATGGGCATTAAAGGAAGCAATACACTTTTTCAATACTATTCCAATATTAATAATCAAGTCAATCAATTTTTTAATCTGTGTGCCGGGTCAACCTAGACAATAATTTAAGAACGGAGGGAGTATATTTTATCAGCTAAAATATTTAACCGGATGGAATAAAAACAAAATAAAGGAGTCCGGGAGTAAGAAATAATCAGTGGGACCACAGCCAACAGTTTGATGAATGATGATAGAGCTACAGTCCAAGTTTTGATCCTAACTGGCACCCAGAAAAGATCCAACAGCTGTTCCCCAGATGTAATAATCCTAAGCCGACTCGACTCCTCCTTCCCTTCCCCTCCAACTTTAATTTAAAGACGAATCAAAATTATTCCGCCGATTTTTAACAAAAAGAGAAAAAGGACAAGACTTGGAATAATAGTAATTTGACAGGCAGATTCCAACTCAACTAGTATTGCTGTTTCTTTTTTCCTATTTTTTGCATACGTGCGCACAGCTCATTCCACAATTCCACCTCCCTACCCCCATCCCCTCTGTCCCGCACGCATCCCAATGCTTTTTTATTCTCCTTTTTAATTTCTTTCCTTCCATTTCCAGCCTGTTTTCTTTCTCTCTCTCTCTCTCTATCTCTCTCTCTCCTCCGTTCCATATCAACATATAAAAACATAATCCCCCATTCTCATTTCTTCCCTCAATTGCCCCGCTCTCTCTCTTCCTCTCTTACCAATCGCTGCGATTTTGGTGAAAAGGAGGGACTTTTATTGGGTTTTACACAAAAGGGTACATGGATCCGTGTCCTTTTGTGCGAATAGTCGTCGGGAGCTTATTTATGAAGTCGCCAGCATCACTGAAGCCGGCGTTCGCCGGTGTTAATCCTACGTGTTACTGTAAGATCAAGCTGAAGAACTTCCCGACCCAGTTCACTACCATCCCTATTTCATTCGATGACACGACCCAACAAGTCGACGATCAAATCCATGCTTGCTTTAATTTCAAAAAACCCGAGTTCGAGAAATTCTTGGAGAAGTCGTCGGGTAATAACTGTTTGAAGATTGAGGTTTATACGGGTCGGACCGGGAACAAAGTTTGCGGGTTTGGTTCGGGTAAGCTTTTGGGTAGTGTGGTGGTGGGTTTAGAGTTGAAAGGGTTTGAGAATCGAGGGTGTGTGATCAGGAATGGGTGGGTTGGGATTGGTGATAGGAGTTCGAAAGGATCGCAATTGTTTTTGAATGTTAGGGCTGAACCCGACCCGAGATTTGTGTTCGAGTTTGATGGTGAACCCGAGTGTAGTCCTCAAGTGTTTCAGGTCAATGGGAACGTTCGCCAGGCTGTTTTCACTTGCAAATTCGGGTTCAGAAACTCGGGCGAAAGGAATTTGAGATCAAGGTTAGTTCTATTTTCATTGATCTCTTAACTGATCCTCATTTGTATGAACTGATATCTTGTAGTCAAGGTGTTTGTTATATGGTTTGTATGACATGATATCTTGTCTGATTTGAGCTAAACACTTCATTTAGGACGAAATCCATTCTAATTGAAAGCACTTTTTGGCAAATCAAATAGCACTAATTGGGGCTTTAGTTCAACTGAACCCAACTCAGCTATGTAGCGTGGGCTGCATGAAACACTTTTCGTTTCGTTTCAATTCAAATCATGTGTTAAACCACAGTTATTCATATCCTTCTTAGTTAATGATGTCCATGTTAGGTTGGTGATTGTCGTTTTTAGTGTTTCTCAAAGAAAGATAAGGGTGGGGTTAATATAGAATTACTATTATACATCTTTAATTACTGGATGAAAATGTATATTGATAAACTTCCATTACTATAATGCAGATCATCATTATCAGAAGCTAGCACATCAAGAAGTTGGTTAAGTTTGCTAAGAAGTGATAAAGAGCAACCCCTAAAAGAGCGAAAAGGATGGTCCATTACAATCCATGACCTTTCTGGCTCGCCTGTTGCTATGGCCTCTATGGTGACGCCCTTTGTTCCTTCACAGGGGACTGATAGTGTCAGCCGGTCCAATCCGGGTGCTTGGCTTATCCTCCGACCTGGCCATGGAACTTGGAAGCCTTGGAGTCGCCTTGAGGCATGGCGTGAAAGCAATGGCGGTGACCACCTCGGTTACCGGTTTGAGCTCCTTCCTGATGCTGTTGTGGGAAGCGTTGACACTGTGACGCTCTCCAATTCCAACATCAGCACAAAATCCGGTGGGAAATTCACAATAGACATCAGTAACGGTGCCTCACCAATGACCACTCCAAGCAGCAGCTTTGATTCCGGGTCAGGGTCTGGATCTGAATTGGGATCTGGATCGTGGGCACATCTATTGTACCGAGGATTTGTAATGTCATCCACAGTGGCCGGTGAAGGCAGATGCAGTAAGCCAGAGGTGGAGGTCGGAGTACAGCACGTATCATGCACTGAGGATGCTGCAGCATTCGTGGCATTGTCAGCAGCCATGGACTTGAGTATGGATGCTTGTCAATTGTTTTCAAGGAAGCTTAGGAAAGAGTTGAGACAGGAGGGACTGGAGTAGGGTCGCCTGATTCCGTTTCAATTGTCTTTTTGGTTAAGATTAGGTGATTTATTTGAGATTGCTACTAGTTGATAGTACTAACCAACAGCAATTTTTTTTGGCTGGAGGTCTTTTTTTATCCTAGATAATAGAGTGTACAGTGATTGACAACGGTGTTCTTTTGTTTTCGTGAGATGAATTTCTTCATTGATTTGTACAACTATTTACATCTTCCATTTGTGGGTTCTTAAGAATATGATTTGGGAATTGGAATCCTATGTTTGTGCTTATTATTGTAGTACTGCTTTGGTTTTGGCATGGAAAACATTTGGTTCCCCAGGGGTTTTGGGGGATAAATCTTTGTTTACTTGCAGAAATACGAAAAACGTCCTTTGGCAATAGTTTTGATGTAACAAAATATTCTCGGCAAAAATTTTGGATTTCTCTGACCTGATTTATCGTGTATTGGTGAACTGAACTAAGAGAGAGTGGGGTTTTTGGGATTTCGTATTACGAATTAGAATTCGTTAAAAAGTCTCATAGGAGACCTAATCATTATTCTTTGCTAGCAATATACTTTGATTCTGGACCGGATATCTACCATCATTCAATGGCAAGATCATATTTATAGGTTGATGATTTTCTTCGGCATATATCCTCCTGCTACCATAGTTTTGTTAAACTCAATACTTTGATGGCATTTTAGCAATTGGTGGATATTGAAGATTTATGCAGATGATTGTGATGTAAACTAGTTTTTCAATGCAAGTCCTTGACAGATGACCTACATAAATATGCAATGGCTGGAATTTGAAATTGAAAATGATTGATGTTTAATGTGTGGTGGCATGTGATGGTGATGGAGGCACGTTAGCGGGATTTCTTTGAAAAATATTTATTGCTTCATAAATCAACTGAAATAAATATTTTCACCCTTCCATATTTATTGTTTATGAAAAAGGTTACAATTTTCAATAAATAGTATTTTAGGTAAAACATTTTTTTGTTCTCTTGGATATTATAAAAATACCATCATTTGAGCCGGATAAAATTGATCCATCAGAATTTATTGTTTTCCTAATGCACTTATTATACTAATTTTACGTCAATCAATACACCACCCATATATTTCTTATTGAGTAATGTTATGGGTACCTAAAAAGTACTAAATTTTTTTGCACCAAATGATGTGTCAGCTGATGTGGTACAAAAAATAAAATTAAAAATCATAATTAATGTATCACATCAGCTGACACATCATTTGGTGTAAAAAATTTGGTACTCTTTAGGTACCCATAGCATTACTTTTTCTTATTTTATCAATTCCTAAATAATTTATCTTCCTTTCTCTTTTCTTCTAAACCTAACCCGCACCCCACCCCCTTACGCATGGCAGAACCCCCCGACAGTCTCCCTCACCTCGGTCAATGTAGGCTACCCTCATTCCCTCTTCTTTTTTTTCTCTTCTCAAACCTACCCTCCCTCTCTCCATCAATCTGTGTTCCCCTCCCTAATTCCCTCTTTTTTTTTTCTTCTCCTCTCTCCTCTTTAAAAACCCTTTGAAAAATGTCGGAAATCTCTCGTTCGCCATGGTTGACCGAACAACACTCCGTGACCGAATGGCAGATTGCTGATTTTTTTTTTTTAAAGAAGATGGTGGGATCTCGGAGGGAAGAAAAAAAGGAAAAGGGAGGGGAAGGAGAAAAGGGAGTGGAGATGGGAGGGGAAGAAGGAAAGAAAGAAAAAGGAAGGGAAAACAGTGGCGACGGAGGGAGAGGAAAGAAGGGAAAGGGGAGGGAAAACAGAAAAGAGGAAACTACGATTTTAGAAAGGATAAGGGTATTATAGTCTTTTTAGAGAATGATATTTTTATAATTAAAATTAGGGTGGTGTATTTAGAGAGAGTAGGGCTGTTAACAGCCCCACTCTTAATGTTGTGGGGGCTTATAGCCTTACGCTATAGTGTTTATGCAGTCTAAAGAGTAAGATCTATTAAGTTCATTTTATACTCTACTTTAACACTGTCTTGTAGTATGAGTAATGTTAAACGAATTAATTTGATTCGACTCAAAAGTATTTATTACTCCTTAAATTCTGTGAAAAAACATTTATTTCTCCCTAAGTCACTTGAAAAAGACATTTTCACCCTTCACATATTTATTATTCATGGAAAATTGTGCAATTAATTTTCAATAAAGAGTACTTTAGGTAAAATATATTTTTTATTTTTTTGAATATTACAAAAGTACCCCAATTGAGCCGGATCCAATTGATCCATCCAGATTTATTGTTGTAGTATTACTATTAATGGTAAAGCATTATGTAAACATGTTACATAGTGCTTAGAAATAATTAAATTCTTGTACTTCTGAAAGCTAGTTGGGCATATGACAATGTAGTACCTTTAATGTGTCAAATTTATTCCATCCATTTCAAATAAGTGTCGTTTTAAAGTTGTGCACACATATTAAGAAATTTTGTAGATTGAAAAAATATCCTTATTAAATATCCTTACTTTTTGTGCTAAGAGTAGATGGAAAGATAAATTAGGAGGAGATAAATATTAGGAGAAGATAAAGTATTAAATGAAAAGATGATTAATTGTTGGAACTTGGAAGAAGAGAAGGGTAAATTAGGCAAAACATGCATTACAAATATAAAACAACACTTATTTCGGAACAATTTTTTATTGCTAAAACGACATTTATTTTAAAACAGAGGGAGTAATTTCCTTTTAATGTTCACAAACTATCTAGTGGTGTCAAATGAATAGATTCTTCTTTTTCATTTCACAATAAGGGTATTATATGTATTTTGTTTAATAAATCTTTCTGAAAATGAAAAGGCAGCCACTTATAGCCACTTATTGTGAAATATCTCAAAATAGAACCGGGAAGGAGGGAGGGAGTAACATGATATATTTTTTTGAATAAAACATACTAAAAATGTCAGATATTTAAAAAGAAAGATTTTTATTTTTTTTTTTGAAAAATATTGCAAGTTTGTAGGCTAAATTAGAAATATATCTATTTTCTTAAGACAAACAAATATAGAAAGTGAGACTTTTTTTTTTTTTTCCTTTTTTGAGAAGGAAATAGTATTTACTATGCTTGGTTGTGAAAATACTGGAGGGAGAATAAGATGATGCTCCATCATTATATATCCATTACTAATTTTGCAAAAAATGATTAAAAAAGAAAAAATAATAATAACTATAGAGGGGAAGGGGAAGGGGAAGGGGGTTGAGAGAGGAAGTCTTTTATAGTTACAACTTAAAAACATTAGCTTCATTTGTGGGGAAAATATCCATCAATAACAACTCAATAGCCACAATAATGGTCTATGAACAAGGTCATGGTTTTCCATTTGCAAAGTGGAATGATAAAGGCTGCAGAATCATGTCCCTTGCCCCCTTCTCATGAGACTGAAACCTGAACTTGCAGTTAGATGAATCCATAATAAAGTCAACCCTAAGTGTCTAAATTACAGTATGTCATTTATCCACCATTCTTGACCTCCAAAGACACCATACTTTTAAATTGCACAAAATGGACATTTTAAGCCAACAACCCAAAATGTGAAAAGGGCCTTTTCCATTTCCAATGGAATGAAGGCACAAATTGCACTAGTGAACATCCTAAGCCAACATCTTATTTCACTGGAAATTTGTGTGTTCTACAAACGACTTCACTTCCATCAATTGAGGAAATGAAGGTCAAAAGAGAAAATACAGTGAACAACAATATGGGACGAAAGTCAGACGAAAAAGTTACAAAGCATTGCTCTTGTAACGAAGGCATCAACACACAATGACTTGCACAATTGCCCTCAACTCTGGCACTTTCTCAGACACAAGCCGTGGAGTAGCATTAAAAGAGGGACATTTATACAGATTAAAGCTTTTCACTAGCCCACATTTTCAGCTGCCGAGTTGAAACCACATTCTCTAAAGATTGACTGATATTTCACACAGTAGAGAAGAGACTACTCTATAGAACTGACACAATCCTCAAAGAAAACAAGGGGGATATAAGAATTTAACTTAAACAAAACCAACCCAAAAACCATTTTAATCTGTATAATTATTCCGCACCAGCATCTTCACTGTTGCTTCCTTCTGTTTTAATCTCCGGCAAAGTCTCTAAATCTGTCCGAACATCTTTCTCTTCTTGTTGGAGGGAGGAATCGTACAAATCAATGGGATCGTGTTGAATTTCATCCAAGTTATCGGTCTCCGAGGTGCCAGAGCTCTCATTGTTTCTGTCCCTTTCATTGCTGATGTCTGAGTGCTCATTCTCTCTTGCATTAGTAACTACCTCCTTCTCAGTTTCAGCGGATCCAGAGCTCTCATCTGTTCCCTCCCTTTCATTGCTGGTGTCTGAATGCTCATTCTGTTTTCCATCAGTAACTACCCCTGTTTCTGAAGACTGAGAGCTATCGTCTAAAGCAGATGAATTGCTAGACTTTGTGGTGTTATTTTGTGATTCTACATACTCGGACTTCGTTGAGGAGTTTGAAGACCCTCCTGCAGTTCCTTCAGCATTCTCAGTTACCACGGTACCCATTGAGTAAGAATTAGCTTGACTAGTATCAGAGCCTTCTCCAGAAGTTGTAGCCTTTTCCAAGGCATTTTGAGATTGAACTGAATCTGATGTGAACTCAGTTCCATCCTGCAGTGATGGGACTTTACTCACATCTGCAGAATTATTGACAAATCCTAATTGATCGTTCGACTCTGCCGCTATTGTAATATTCACAGAGCCTCTGGACACAATGCTTTCAGAACCCGTTTCTTCAGTAGTTGCATCTGAAGTAGAAGTAGTCCCATTTTCGGGTCTTTCACCATCTTCCACCTTTACCTCTCTAGTGTTTTCATCCGCATTAAGTTTTTCGGTATTATTAACTTTATTTTCATGTTCTAATATATCCGCTTCAGCATTGCTTTGGTCTTTTGCTGTTTCACCATCTTCCACCTTTATCTCAGTAGTGTTTTCACTCGCATTGATCTCTTCAGTGTTATTAACTTTTTTTTCATGTTCTAATGTATCTTTTTCAGAATTCTCATTTGAATTCTCAACGATTCCATTTTCATTTTCAGTGGTTTGAGTCTCTTGGGTCACGGCACTCGAAGCATCATCTGCCTTGTAATGCTCCTCACGTGCCTCATGAGTATTTCGAGCAATCCCATCATGATCATGGTCCTCCAAGGAACTCTCATTTGTGGTTTGACTTTGACCATCTTCATCTTCAACATCTTTCTCTTCATTTTCCTTTTCATCACCTTCTTCTCCCTCCTTCTCGTTATCTACCAAGTCCTCTTCATGATCCCCCTCTGCGTCAGATTTTTCTTGTTCGTGTTCATCTATCTCATCATCTCCACCTCCACCTCCTCTCCCTTCATCCTTCTCCTCTTCTAGGTCTTCATCTTCATGCTTGTTCTCTTCATCTTCTCCTCCTGTTTCTTCTTCTGCTTCCTCTTCATCCTGTTTCTCAGCATTCTTCACTGTTTCCTCTGATTGCGGAAGGAGATCTTTCCTACCAAGTTTTATGACTTCATCAGCTCTTCGTGTATTAAGGGAGATCTTTGTATCAGTATCACTAGCATCAAATTCCTTCTTCTTATCATGAGAATGCTTGACTTGGTAAATCAACCAAAAGCAAACAGCAAGCAACAAACAAATTTGCAGAACATTTTTTATTTTGATTCCTTTAGACCTCTGGTTTCTACTAGGTGATTGCCTATACATGGTGAATATATCCCCAAGTATTTCTGTTCTTTTTTCCTCTCCAAACTGTACGAGCTGATAAAACCTGCATTGAAGCCCAAAATGAATCCAGAAAAGGAAAAACACAAGCAAATCTCAAAAGCAATCAATCAAGTTACTGATCCAAAACAATGCTATTTATTGGTACACGTTAATGTTGATACAAATTCAGTATAACCATTACAATGCCTAGCGATCACAAATAACATAAAAGAACTCTTAGAGGATCAACCAAAAGCAAAACAATCATATGACAAATTTCGAACAAGTATACCCATACTTGAATGTTTTCACATTCCAATTTCCAATCAAAGATGCATCTTTGTTAATCAAGAAAAAACGAAAATTTCGAATCAAACTTACATGGTATCTATACGTTGTACAATGCAAATCACTAGCAAAACCTTAGGACTGATAGCTGAAAATTGTTGTTTGAGAACCGAAGTAAAACAGCACTCAAGCAACTAGCACTATGAAGCTCGGGAATTTCTAATGCTTAATTCCGTGCAAAGTAAAATAGTTCTTTTTTCGAAATTCTTATTAGTCCCCAATTCAACTCCTATCTGCCGCAGAATCTCGTCAAACAGTCACCCAGACCAATCAGTTTAAAAAAAACACAGAAAATAGGAAAAGTAAAGGAAAAGGAAAAGGAAGTACAAACATAATCATAAATTTTGGTAAATTAAAAGCAAAGTCAAATTAGAAACCAAATCTAACTCCCCCACCTAAAGCCCCAAAAGAAAAGAGAAAGAGCAAAAAAGGAAAAGGTACAATTAGCTACTTTCATTGAATTTGTTCCTCATAGAAAAGACACACTAAAGTGAGTGTGTCTATGAACAAGTGTCTGGGCTGTGTTCAAGAAGCATAATACAATCAGTAGATCAATTAGGTTAGGCCTGAAAACACATTCTCCACAAACACTTCTCTCAAACACTCTCCCCAACTTGAAAGTTGGTAAGTCTAAGAAATGAGGCTGTTGTCAGGGAACTTTCATTTTCATTTGGGTTGTAAGTTGCTAGTCTGTTGGGTCCAGGATTCCTAGATTATCCAATATAATCAATCATGGACTCTTAGAAATATCTTCCGGTTATTCTAATTCCTCAAGGAACTTGCACCATGAAGCTTGGGCAGTTCTAATGATTCATTTCGTGCAACGAGAAAAAGAAAAAAGCAAAAAAAAAACACGTGAATTCTTCTTTGTCCGCAGTTCCACTCCCATCTGCCACAAGTTCTCATCAAAACAGTCACCGAAACCAATCAGTTTAAAACAGCATACAAACTATGTGTGTTGTGTGTGCGGTGTGGGCTTCTGTTTGTGCTGTGTGCACTATTCTTTTCTAGAGTTGTTTAATGCTCAGGTTCCAATTTTTCTTGGCCCCAAGCATTGATCTTATTTATACCTTGTATTGGTTCAGATTAGGGAATGAATACGGAATATTTCAGCTTATTATTTCGAGTGAAAAGCAAAAACAAAAGCAAAAAAATAAAAAAAAAACTTGTGGTTTGCCTGATGTGTGGATGACACCCCCCCCCCTTGTTACGTTACTAGACATACAACCTTCTCATGGTTAATGGGGTGTTGATTCTGCTAATAATTCCGTCCAAACTAACCGAACATTAAGCACCTGCACCAGAAGTCAACATTTTGACTCTGTCATATTTTGTAATGCCATAAATGCCCCCCAAGATGTTTGCTTTACCTTTTCCCTGGTCCGACGCCGTGAATCTGGGCTGCTCATCTTCAAGATTCAGACCATCAGGGTTTTTCGAGAGGGGCAAAGGCCATGCACCCTTGTGCAATGATGGAGGAAGGCTTATCATTTTTTTCAGCTCGAAAGCGGATTCTACGCCCCAAGTTGCTCTAAGAAAATCGACCTTCACTGTTACCTGTTCAGTCCTCCTCCCTCGTGCTTTCTTTGCCCAGACATCCTCTTTATTTTCCTCCTAGGGCGAAGAACGGTCAGGATGCTGGTGGAGGAGCCCCACTCTGTATGAAGGCATAGCCAATTAGTTTTAGATCCCATTGCCACACGTTACCGATTCCATTGCCCTTGCCGTTGTGACTTCCTGAATCTTCGGTCATAACCTTCCAAATTCAATAATGGTGACCTTCAAGATTCCATCTTTGCCACTTTCAAGATCCCGTGGTTGATTTGCAGATCTCGTTGTGGTCGAATTCAAGATCTCGATATTGTCGAGTTTGCTTCTCCGTTGATAAAAAGAAAGAGACAGACAGACAAGGCCCCTAAGGGCGCTGACTTTTAGATTGAGTTGGAGGGAAGAGAGAGAAAGAGAAGAGAGAAAGGGGGTGCAGGTTAGCACTGGCAGCTGATATGAAAGAACTGGGTTTGAGGGTGCCTTACCGTAGTTCAATCTCTCTACTTCTGGTAGAGTTTGATAGTCGTGCAAATTATGGTAACCGATGATGATGATGACCGGCGAAAATATGCATTTGTGTATTATATTTTTGTCTAGGGTATTATGGATAAGAAAAGAATGTTAGATCAACAACCAAGGAGATTTTCTCCATTTGACTGATTTTGTTAACAAAGTTAAGGAAAGCAACCCCCACTTACCACGAGAGGGTTAAATGCTTAATAACGTACCAGAGAGGGGTCATCCACGCATCAGCCAAACCACAGTAGGGTTTCTAAATTTTACCCTATTATTTTCATGTGTGATGCATCTTATTATTGAGTATGATGCTCGAGAACCATGAGTGTGATGCCTATGGGAACCTGGGTGTGCTACCTACGCCTATTTTCTAGTTTATGCTAAGTTGCTATCCTTTCAGTACTGCAAATTAGAGGTGAATTCTTTCCATTTTCAACCCCAAAATCAGCATAAGCAAACCCTCACTGAAACTCTAATCCTCATAATCCTAGCTCTGAATATTTTTATTCCCCTTTAGCCCCCAAATCCAACAATAGTTGATAAATAAAATCCTCCTCCTTGGTGTATTCCTGCCTCACCCAAATCCGACTCGCCCACTTAAAGCCCCAAATGGAAAGAGAACAAGCAAAAATGTAAAGGTACTAATTGCTATTTTCATTAAATTTGTTCCTCAAAGAAATCACAGATTGAAGTGAGTGTGTCTCTGGGCTGCACTAAAGAAGCGTACTTACGATCAGTAGATCAATCAAGTTAGACCAGAACACACATTCACCACAAACACTTCCCTCAACCAAAGTTAAATCTCAACCCTCATTCAATCAACAAACATAATGAAGCTCAATCCGGCATCTTTCCCCCTAATTATAGAAAAGTAAGGTGAAAGTATTGAATTCAGGGTAAAATCGGAAACATGAATTAATAGCACTGAAATTCCCAAATACAAACCCTAGAACCCTATAAACAATAATAACTGGTGATAATATATTAACATCCAAACCTAAGAAAACCCACCAAAAATCAAATCTTTTCGCGAGGGCAACCAAAATCCATCTTCAAAAACAGTTGTAAGCAACAATTAATCAACCAAAATAGAAATACATTTACATTCATCACAATTCAAAGCTTACATGCATGAACAAGTACAGTGAGGAAATTGTTTGAAAGGCTTAAAAGACTCAATTTGAAACATCGACTAAAGAAAATAGAAATATGATTGAAAAAGTAGAACAAACCTGAAGAAATCTGCACAGTGAGGGTAAAGTAGGGGGTTCTGGTATGAAACTCGGCGACTTGGACGAAATCAAAATGTGATGTTTACAGTCAAATGGGTGCTGTTTGCTGTGAGGGAGTGAATTAATGAATGCTCGACTTTATCAGATTTCTTTTGGTTCTCTTCCACTCTCTCTCTCTCTCTCAAGTTGCAAGTTGCAAGCTGTTTAAGTCTAAAAATGGGGCGGGTTGGATGGGCGCGTTCATGTTTCATTCGGTTGTGGCTAGCGAGTCTTTGGGAGTTGCTAGACTGTATCCAACTAACAAACAAAGCACACACAAATGTGTGGGCATTTTTTATTTTATTTTATTTTTAACCTTTTTTTATTTTATAAATTATTATATTTAAAAATACTTAAAAGCTAATAATTTAAAGTAATTAAATGCTACCGTATAATAAAAATCATTACAAGACTAGTTATTTACAATTTAATACTCCCTCCGTTCCTAAATTATTGTCTTACTTTTATTTTTTATCCGTTCCTAAATAATTGTCTGGTTTGAAAACTATTCTTTTTAGAACATTACTTTTACCATTTAACCCTTACTTTTTTTTTCTACTTTAATTATGACCACATACACATAAACATTAAAGAAAACTACATAATATATCAATATTAATAATCAAGTCAATTATTTTTTCTTAATCCGTGTGCCGCGTTAACCAAGACAATAATTTAGGGACGGAGGAAGTAATTTAAAAAGCATGAAAAAACTTTATTTTGAGTAATCCATTATAATACAGTATTAGTGAAATAATTAAAAAGCATGACAAGAGTTTAATTTAATAGTTTAAAGAAATTAAAAAATACTTAAGAATAGTTATTTATAATTTAGTAGTAGTGAAATAATTATAGTATGTGAAATTAAGGATAATTTTAGCAATATAAAAGCATGACAAGACTTTATTTTGAGTCGTTCATTTTATAATAGTACTAGCGATTTAGGCCCGTGTCGATGACATAGTATCAGTATGGCAGTCCTGGATTAAGTTATTTAGGTTTGTGTCTATGAAACGATGTTAGTATGAGACCAGATCAATGTATGTTCGAGCTATTGTACCGGATCAATCGAGGTTCGAGGTATTGTAGGTAGTGATTGCAGAGAATATTAAATGGATTTAATCCACCACAAAGTTAGTATCAAGAAGGTTTTTGGTTAGCTAATTTGAGTTCTTAGTGTTCTCGAGATTCCAAGAATTAGAGAGATAAGTATGCAAAATTGGGGTAATTCAGGCTGTACTGGAAGACTTGAGGGTTCGTCGTGCAACAGTATAACTACCTACACACATGTGGACTCTGTGATTAGATCGTGGTCATAGGATTTTAGTAGATGGGAAAGTCTGACCTGTAATTAGCCTCTGTCAATTGCACACGTACGAATTGATGTGTATTATAATATGAATTATATAATTATTTGGTCCATCTACTTTATGAAAACTATGTGTTTGGTCCCCCCTCTTCAAAAAATTCATTCTGGTCACTCGATTTGCATTTCCTTATGAGATTCCCCCTTCAGGTCGTTAACGTCAAATTTTTCGTTTATTTTATTAAAATGCCCAAACTACCCTTCATGCATTAAATACTCAATTATTACTCTCGCTCTCTTCCTACAAACCGGCCCTACTACCCTTTATCAATGCCCACTCCCTCATGCCATCCCACCCCTCTTCTTCTTTTTTTCTTTTTTTTTTTCTACAGAAACAATCCCCCACCCTCTTTCTCACTCTCTCAACCAGTCTCTTCCAAACTCTCATTCTCTCCTCCAAATCGACGTTCATGGTCTCAGCAACGTGCCGCATAATCGAATGAACAAGCTTGCTCTTACTATACCTTTCTTTACAAACCTGAATATCATGTTTCGACAACCTCTTTTTACTCAAATCAATGTACCCTTTCTCAGCATTCAAACGAAGAACCATGGCCGGCTTGATTTGCTCGACCCTAATCAAGTTTTCGACACTACGAATGCGCTGGCGAGAGAGATCGGAAATGAGGATCATGCCCTCAATATTGTTGTATTCAAGGAGGGAGACGTGAGTGCAGACGTTGCCGATTTCTTTAACTTGGATCATGACCGGTGTGTCAACTTCCGGAAACCTGGATTCGTACATCCGGTAGTCGAAGTTGGGGGTTGGGGATGCTGTCATGGTAGTATTTGTGTATTCGAGCCAACCTCATCAGCTCCGGCGCCTCTGTAGATTTCCCACTCCCTAGCTTCTATATATTTGAGTACAGTCAAAATATTTATAAAATATGTAAATGATAAAATTAAAAAATTATAAAAATTGTATAACATTATTTTTAAAAAATATAAAAAAATTTAAATAAAATATTTTAAAATAATATAATAAACTTTTTATATGAAACAGAAAGCCGGTAAAATAACCTAATTTGTGTGACATATAATAAAGTGCCCGGGTTTATGACTCTACTGTCACAGCAATCTCAAGCGTCAAGCGTCAGCCGATCAATTTGATTCGGTTCTATGGATTGGACTGCAATTGGGCCATATGTAACTGAGTCTCTGGGTTTGCACCATTATCAAAAGCTATTTGCAGGGAAGTGTGATGGCCCATTTCAAAAATACTAAGCAAGTGTTTACTTGGGTCCACTTTAAAAATCAGCTTGTGAGATGTGATTCATGATTTTTATGTAATGCTTGCACGGCTAAGTACTCCCACCATCCCTAAATTATTACTATTATTATTTTTTATTTATTTTAAAATAATTATTTTATTTAAATTTTTTTTTAGTACAATACTTTTATTATTTTATTTATTTTTTACTTTAATTATAGGTCATTGCACATGGACATTAATAAAAATTATACATTAATTATATCAATATTAATAATCAAGTCAATTAATTTTTCTTAATCTGTGTGTCGGGTCAAATAAGAAAATAATTTGAGGATGGAGGGAGTAGCATTTAATTTGATGTGGTTCTAAAGTGTTACAGACTACTACGACTTCCATTTACTAAAGGTGCCCACCACATTTCCACTTAAAAGTTGATCTATGGATGATATATATATATATATATATATATATATATATATATATATATATATATAGTGGTCAAATGGTGGCATCGGTAATAACTCTAGTGGGGTTGGTCAAATGGTGTTATAGTGATCAAAACAGTATTCACTCATACTTAGATTGTTATGACATATGGAGATTGTCATGAAATGCTTAGACCAATTGTGGAAGTTGAATTAAGGTGTACACGACTAAACCACCCTACGTACGGTACGTATTGACAAGTAAAAAAAATTAAGAAAAAAATGCCCATTAATTTGTCTTGCAGGCTGAAACAAGCCAATTGATCACCCAGCCAGCACCAGCGACATGTCTTAATTGGCTAAGCTATGTGTTTCAGTGCTTGAATTGATTGTTGGAAAAATTGAAAATAGTGAAGGAAATTGTGCATCTTGATTTGCAAATTTTTTAGTGGGTCGTTTGTCGAATGACAAAGACGATTGTGGAAATGTGTTCTACTCCGTGAGAACATCGAAATCATTTATTTATTTGTCCAAAATGATATTTGGATGATTGAGATGTTAAGGCCTGAAGTAAGTGGGTTGAAGTTAGAAAAGTGAGTTTGTTCCACATTGAAAATAAAGTAAAAACAAGGTTAGTTTATATACAAGCTCACTTCTCCTAGGCAGTAAGCTTGTATAGTAGAGGTTCTCTCTCGTGCGCACGCCTGTAAGGGGGTGCAAATTTGAGGTCCGGACAGTGAACTCGTGTGCAAGCGCGCGACCTACAGACACGAATATTGGACCAAATTGAGCTCCTTAGACTAAACCACGTTTTGCTATTTTCTTCTTCCTCCCTTGCACAACATATTGCAAATTCTTCTTTTGGCCTCATTGGTGATAAAGTACAAGCACAGGTTCAATTCGCCAGAATCCTCAAGTGCTACATTATTCTGGTTGTTCCGTTGTATCCTGGGAGACAATCGCTCACAAGGAAAGCTCCAAGCACTGACGGACTAGAGGGCGAATCTGTTTCAAGGAAACTGGGCCCAGCATAGGCCTCGGATAATGTTTTGGTCCTACATCGGCAGCCTTCTCTCTACATCAGCAGCCTTCATCCTTCAACATCAGCAACCTTCTCATTCAACATCAGCAGCCTTCTTCAACAAAGTCTCACCAAGTTTTCAAGCAGTAACGAATTCATTTTGTTTTTCAATTTTGTAATTTGTATTATTTCCATAATATATTTCTAACATTGATTATCTATTTTAACTAATGATTTGAAGTTGGATTAAAGCTGCAGCTATCTAGCTAAATCCGTTTGCTTTCTTCTTTTCTTTCCAAATCAAATTAAGCATCACTAATCATGCTAATTAATCAACTTCCTTTTCAAGATATATACTTGCATGATTGTTGTTAAATACGTAATAAGATGCTACAAACCCCATTCAGTTTTCTGGTATAGCTTTTCTCGCCTGGATGGATCGTTAACCTTAAAAGAACAAAGATTGCACAAACCAAATTCTTGCAATATATAGGTGTGTTTTGGTTGAAAATCAAATCAATCAACTTACTTGTCCAACAGCTAGCCCAAAAGATGACCAAAAGAGAGGAAAAGAATATATTGATTGTTTGTATTTGTAATAGAAAAGTAGCTAATTAAAAGGATCAAGTTATCCTGACAAGCAGTTTTGACAAGGGAACTGTACGTTTTCCTAAACTTTCTGCAATAAAGGTTGCTCTTTCAAAGAAAAGCCTAAAGGCTGGCTTAGTGTGTTCATAAAGCTTAGAACATTTGAAGTTCTCTCTCTCTCTCTCTCTCTCTCTCTCTCTCTCTCTCTCTCTCTCTCTCTCTCTCTCTCTCTCTCTCTCTCTCTCTCTCGATACGATATGGGTATTAATTTTTGATGAGTAGAATACACAATCTTTATGCTTTCATTGATCAAAGTTAGTTTTATGTGCATCTGATCGACAAAGTCTTAATTCGAGTCTTTCAGTCCGTAATTGACATTATTTACTTCTAATAACGATAGTCAAAATAGGACCCTAACTAAACTAGTAGTAATACTTAAAGATTATAACAGCACAACATTCCTTTGCTTCCTTGGAAAGATATTCTCTTGCTTAACCAATCTGTCACATGTTCTTTTCACATATATACTTAAGATTTTACAAGTAATGTATACATAGGAGTATATATACCAGTTCCTGCCACTCTTTCGTCATTGATCTTCCTCAAGTACACAAAACAGATCAACCTAACTATGACTAATTTCTTTAGGCTTATTTTCTTTAATGGGATTTTACTCTTGAGCTTGATCCAAGTTTCGTTAGCTCTTCTTTCAACAGGAGATTTCAATAAGGACTTCTTTGTGACATGGTCTCCTACCCATGTTAACACTTCGGCTGATGGCCGAACAAGAAGCCTAAAGCTCGATCAAGAATCAGGTGGTGCTTTATTTCTACAAACACGAAAAAGCATTCACATGATTTCCACTATTTTGTCCATTTATCTCATGTTTTTCCCTTTCGATTTTCTTCAGGTTCCGGTTTTGCTTCAAACGACCTCTTTTTGTTTGGTCAGATTGACATGCCAATTAAGTTGGTGCCTGGTAACTCAGCAGGCACCGTTGTGGCCTTCTACGTAAGCAAGACTTTTCTCATTCTTCACAATCTTAATAATTATATCTCATATATATAAGTGGTTAATCAGAACTACTATTGATCTTGTCAATGCAGCTTACATCTGATCAACCCAATCGAGATGAGATAGACTTTGAGTTTCTTGGCAATGTGGATGGGGAGCCTTACATTCTTCAGACAAATGTCTTTGCTGATGGATTTGACAACAGAGAGGAACGGATTAATTTATGGTTCGATCCAACCAAGGACTTCCATACCTACTCTATATTATGGAACCTTCACCAAATTGTGTAAGCCATTAATTTTTCAAGACATTTCCTTATTATCTTAATGCAACCAATAACATTCGGTTATGATCATGCAAATTTTAAAATTTTTTATTTTATTGAAATCAGAATGGTGAAAAAATCATTGCAGTTTCTTGGGTGATTGCTCTAACATATCCATCTACTTTTTCTTGTAGATTTATGGTGGATTTTGTTGTGATAAGGACATACAGAAACCATGCTGACAAGGGAGTGGCGTATCCTCGATGGCAGCCAATGAGCATCAAGATGAGCCTATGGGACGGGAGCAGCTGGGCGACACATGGTGGCAAAGACAAAATTGATTGGTCAAAGGGTCCCTTCATAGCCTCATTCAAGGATTACAAGATTGATACATGTGTGTGGAATGGAAACGCAAGATTTTGTAGGGCAGATAGCTCAAGTAATTGGTGGAACAATGATACTTTTAGCTCTTTAACTTGGCATCAAAGGAGGTGGTTCAAATGGGTGAGGAGATATCACCTCATTTATGACTATTGCCAGGACAACCAGAGATTCCAAAACAACCTTCCAAAGGAGTGCTCTCTTTCAAAATATTGATTATCAGAACAGAACATAAAGCCTTTCAATTATTTTTCCCCTTTGATCTTTGATTCATTTGTTGTTGTGGAAAGTGACTAGTGAACTATAATCATTTAAAGGTTTTATATAACTTTCCTCATATCAAAGTATCTCTCCCCTTGAGAGCAAAGTAACTTAACCATTTTCTTGGTTTTCAAATGTGAACTTTTTCTTATACTTATTTCTTCTCAATTTGTTGCAATGAGTTTGGGTGCAACATGATCCATTCTTTACCTCTTATCGAGGCAATACTTCAACATGTTTCCTTCGGTCATGCCCGAGGCATTTTAATGATGATTACGTACTGATAAGTGCAATAAAAAAGATTTCTATTTTCAAATGTGGATGTCAAAAGATAGAGGGGAAGAGTAATGAAAGTATTGAGTTTCATTAGTCTATTGATCAAAATTGTTAAGCTGCAGTTACCAGTGGATCGAACTGAAAGCTTAAGCTGCTACCAACTCATGATGATCTGCTTTCTTACCAAATGTTGGAGTTAATGCTTACCGTGGGCTAAAGGCTTAAGTTATTAGCATATCTGCAACTTTACTACTTAGAGCCCGTTTGGTGTAATATTTTCAAAACGCAGTGTTTTTAAAACACAGATTATTTAAAACGTGGTTTTTTTTTATTTTTTATAAATGCGTTTGGGATATTATGTCAAAAAGCAGTTTTTTATTTTCTACTGTGTTTTAAAATCTGCGTTTTGGGAAAAAGCTAGGAATTCCAGCGTTTTAAAACGCAGTTTTTTCTACCCCAGCATTGAAACGCTAAGTTAGGGAATAAGAGCCCGTTTGGTCGAGCGTTTTGGCCAAAACGCTGGGATAAAACGCAGCTTATTTGCAAAAAATGTGTTTCAATACTGCGGCAGAAAACACAGCGTTTTCAAAACGCAGCTGCGTTTTAAAACGCTGGAATTCCCTTTTTCCCAAAACGCAGTTTTAAAACGCTCAGGAAAAAAATGCGTATTGAAGTGATATCCCAAACGTATTTATAAGGAAAGACCTCCGTTTTTAAAACACTGCGTTTTTTAAAACGCTGCGTTTTTAAAACACTGCGTTTTATAAACGCTATACCAAACGGGCTCTAAGTTGCGTTTTAACCCTGCGTTTTGGCCAAAACGCTCGAACAAACGGGCTCTTAGTACATATTTTTACTCCACACAATGTGAACGTTCAACTTAGAGCTAGGAGGCCATCTGCCCCGAGCTCAGTCCACGTGATCTACGATGACTTGGCCCCACCTGACCTAATACACTCACTGGCCGCTGGCCTATGTTCCAGGCAAGGTGCAAACGCCTCTAGGAAGAGGTCCAACACTCCAACTTGTGTATGCATGACTTTCCTTTTAGAATAATGGCTCGATAAATATGCCAGGTTGGATGTTGAGGCCACATAAAGCACATCGAATGATAGCCTATTGTTGAGGAGCCAACTAACCACCACATATATTCCCACTATCGCTTAGAATTTGGAGGTTGATCATATTTGCAGCTCGCTCTATATATATGCCGCTGATCAATATTGTTAGTCTTGAAAGATACATGAAAACAATGAAACTAGACAGCACAGACTAGATGAGACTTTAGCTTTGTTGAGTAATAACACAACTAGTGAAGCCTGTAATTTGGTTTACTTGAATAATTTTGATAACCTCCCTCAATAATACAAGCATCAAGTTTGTAAATAGAGACTCAAATTTGTAGAAATTTCCTCCTTTCGTGGACTTACATTACAGCTATTCACACAACCTACTTGTGGTTCATCTGTACTTGAACCACTCTGGCTAAATTGGTAGTGTGGTACGTATTCCAGCTTCAAGAGATTTGGATTATAACCTAAGTCTTCACTGCAACAAGAACTCTCAGAAAAATGACAAACTCATGGACAGAAAGGGCACCTCAAATTTAACTCCGAAACAGAATGGCCATAATCTCTCTTATACTGCCATGTATTCTGTAAGTTTACTATGTAAGATTCCTATTCATTACTATTAATAAGAAGTTAGATAGGTGAAGAAAATGATCAATGGAAATTCTATCTCATAGACTCATAAGAAGAAAAACAATAACACGGATTCAAGAAACTGTCAAAGATAAGAGCAAACTAGCTAGTAACCGTGCCAGTTAAGTATGAAGTAACTAGGCAAGCTACTAAGGTGTATTTATTGGAGTTAACTCAGAGCCAAAAGTTACCTGAAAACAGCATATGATTTCTGGTGAACCCGCGTTTTTCCCCTTTCCATCCTTTTATTGGATAAGCGGAAATTTCAGTCCTTTGTTTTGTTCACGAAAACCAGAAATGGGAGAACGGGTTAGCTGTTGAGTAGGCTTAACATATTTGGAAATCAAGTTGTTTTCATCCTATAGGAGTCATCATAGACCCTTAAAATGGTCCCCCGTCTACTAGTTTATAACATGCAAAATAAGAATAATATTGTATCTGCTTAGAATTCAACAGAACTCGATCAATTGTTCTACATTATTAGTACTATCTCAGTTAAATCCCATACCAAATTCATGACATCTATTGAACTGAGATACCTATTTGAACAATAACAATATCATGCTACAGCTAAGATTTCTCTCCTAGTGACATTCTTGCCTCATACACTTTCCCTTTTGGCTCTCGTCCAAATTTCAACGACTACCACGATATGCATCTCTCTCTCTCTCTCTCTCTCTCTCTCTCATTTGTATGCGTATATATACAACTTCTCTTACTTGCTTTATCTCATCCTCATTATCTAAGGCACCCCCATCTGGTGCAACGTTTTTAAAACACAACTTTTTGGCCAAACGGACCCTAATCAGTTAATACAAAATCATGATAACATATCTAAGACTCATTTCCTTAGGGGTTATAGCCCTGAGCATGGTGCTAACTTTGGTAGCTTCCATTGTTTCATCCGGGGAATACAACAAGGATTTCTACGTGACATGGTCCCCTACCCATGTACGCACTTCCAACCTAACAAGAACCTTGATGATGGACAAGGAATCAGGTAATTTCATGTACGCACTTCCATATATAAATAAGTTTCTGAACTGAATCCGTTTCATGCTGAGTTTATTTCTCTAGGCTCTGGCTTTGCTTCCAAGGACAAGTTCCTGTTTGGTCAAATTGACATGCAAATTCAGCTCATTCATGGCTACTCAGCAGGCACGGTTGTGACCTTTTACGTGAGTAACTTTTTCTTTCAAAATTTATTGTTTTATTTTATTACTCCATTTTCCTACCTAATTTCTTGCCAATGTTTGCATGATATTAAAGCTCCAATCGAATCAACAGAATCGAGATGAGATTGATTTTGAATTTCTTGGTAACATCACTGGACAGCCATATGCTCTTCAAACAAATGTTTATGCAAATGGGATCGGCGATAGAGAACAGAGAATTTATTTGTGGTTTGATCCAACTAAAGGCTTCCATACATATTCCATTTTTTGGAACATTTACCAAATTGTGTAAGCAAACCTTAATATTTCTCGATGGACTTTACTCATTCGACAAAATTGTTACTTTGGTTTCAATTGTTGTTAATTTGTGTAGGTTCAAAGTGAATGGCGTTCCAATCAGGACATATAGAAACCACGCGGACAAAGGAGTGGCGTATCCAATGTGGCAGCCAATGAACATTCTAGCCAGCCTATGGAACGGGGAGAACTGGGCAACGAGGGGAGGGCGGGAAAAGATTGATTGGTCAAAGGCTCCCTTCGTAGCTTCGTTTAGGAGGTACAACATTGATGCGTGCGTTTGGAGAGGAGATGCAAAGGTCTGTGGGGAAGACAGCTCTAGTAACTGGTGGAACAAAGTCAACTACAGCACTCTAACAAGGAGAGAAAGAAGGTTGTTGGAATGGGTTGGGAAGAATTTCCTCATATATGACTACTGTCAAGATAAAGATAGGTTCCATGGCAACCTTCCAAAGGAATGCAATTATACCAAGTATTGATCAATATGGCATAGGAATAAATATGATCATCCAGTTTTCACAATATCAATTGTACGTTCTTCTCATGTTGAATTGTTTGATGATACGTTACAACCTTAAATTACTTATTTCTGTATTAGGTCTTACATTATCTTGCATGGTTTCCATTTTGCTTTGAATGTTCTAACTGGTTTCGAGATTTTCACATAATTTTCAGGCAGTTTTCCTCTCTTGGTCAAAAAATAGAAAAGAAAAGGTAGAAGTAATCTTTGATTGGATGAAACATTATATTTGATAACTTCATTAAGGTATTTCCAAAAAATAATACTCCCTCGTCCCAAACTAATTGTCCCCTATGGTGTCTTTCATGTTTGTGAGATAAAAAAGTAAGTAAATTTCATTGATTTGATACCACTAGTGATAAACTGAGAGGTATTTAAATATATATATATATATATATATATAGCAACATTGTTAGGTTTACTACCAGGTTACTCCCTAGTGATAACTTTGCCTTGAAATAAAATCATAAAATCAAATGCTTTCTCAAAATTTATGTATTCAATAGGAGATATTTACTTTGCGACAGAAGGAGAAATTGCTTGAGATAATTAATAGAAATAGAAAGAGATCCCATTGCCAAAGGGCTATGCTGAGGCCCAAAGCTTCTACCTTGTTTAGTACGTGGGCCTCTGACAAGAGTTTGACTGCCTTCAATACTCCCTACTCGCAAGTCCATATACTATTACGACGAAATTTAGCAGTATCTTTAAATGAATTTTCAACTCCTTTAGTTCTTTATAATTATTTTTAAATTAAAAATAACACTTTTCTTGCTCCTTTCGTGGACTTACATTACAGCTATTCACACAACCTTCAATACATGCACGCTATGCATCGCGATGCACAAATTGTTCCATCACACTATAACTGACTAACTCTCAAACAGCTGTACTCCACTAAACAATAACTGACTAACTAACTTCTATTTAATTTACAATTTTACCATCAGCTAACACAAAGCTAACACAATGCCTGACTAATTAATTTTTATTTTATTTACAACTTTTCCATCACCTAACAATGACTGACTAACTAAGTTCTATTCTATTTACAACTTTTTCATCATGCTTAACTGTTTTTGCCTTGTTGCTTGACTTCGACATTAGCTGACTTTCGACATTAGCAACCTGACTTTGTTGCTTTACTTCTTCATGAGACATGTCATTAAGCTTATCACCCTTGTGCATTGCGGTGCACAAAATAGTACTAATGCACAACGTCATTACACTTGCAATGCATCAAAGTGTGCATCGGGATGCACAAAATTGTACTAAAAAGTACTGTTTTTATGCATCGCGATGCACAACATTATACTTGCGTCGCGATGCACAATATTATACTAATGCACAACATTACACTTGCGATGCATTAAAGTGTGCATCGCGATGCACAAAATTGTACTAAGAAAATACTGTTTTTATGCATCGCAATGCACAACATTATACTTGCGTCGCGATGCACAAAACAGTACAAATGATAATTAGTAGTTATTATTAGATAGTGTAAATTATAATATAGTGTTTATTAGAGCTTGTATAAAAGTTATATAGGCTAAACTAATTACTTACATTAAATGTATAATCACAAGCAACACACATCCAGCACAGGTTTACCTGTAGGCTACTTAGCCTCTGAGAGAGGATCTGGGTCTCGCGCACATGTACGTATACACGCACCCATGCATGCTCACACGCATTATGCGTACGTACACATACGTGTACACACACACACATACATAGGGGTGTTCATCGGTTCGGTTTTCGGGTTGTTCGGGTTGTTCGGTTCGGTTTGTTCGGTTTTTGTTATTTCAACCTTAAAACCAAAAACCAAACCAAACCAAATAAAAAACCAAGAAACCAAACCAAATTCGAATTCGATTTTCGGTTTGGTTCGATTCGATTTTTGGTTTTAACCAAACAAATGTTAAAACTACAATTCAATTCAAAGTTTAAATATTTATCATTTAAAAAAATCCAAAACAAAGATTAAAATTTTAACAAAATTATATAATATCCCTAAAAATGTAAGATTACATATACTTAGTCACTCGAACTTGAAGAAAGTCTTGGTTTCCACACATTAGTTGGCCTCTTTTTTCACTAAACATCTATAAAATTTGTTTGAATTGTCACTTGTGTTATTTCTGCGACTCATTACAAGGACATCTATATATATATAATGACAGATGTAATTCTAACCCAGCTAAATAAGGCAATTTCCCGCCTAAAACAGCTTTCTAAAAATGGAAACTCGAATCTAATTGATGAGCCATGCATTGGAAGACGAAAGAGTACACATATTTTTGTTTCTTGTGTTTTTATACTACACATTTAATCATTTGGTTAAAAAATAATAAAATATTCAGAAGTTCTATGAACTTGAATTTTACAAACAGACTGATGGAATTCACGAGATCATCCCTTGATACATGCCCCTGAAGAATTCAATTAGTTTCCAGATTACAATAGATTGAATATAAAATACAAATTGCTGGCCCTTGAAATTCATCCATTACAAACATTATAAATAGAGACAACTGGGGAAATAATAAATTTAACAGCTCGTCTAAAGCCAACTGGGTAAATAATACTCATAATAATTATGATAACGAGATGCCTGAAAATCTTGGATGCGTGATCGTGGCTGTCGATGGCAGCGAAGAGAGCATGAACGCCTTGCGATGGGCTCTCGACAACATCAAGCTCCGATCCACTCCTCCCCAGGGATCTTTGGTCATTCTCCACGTTCAATCTCCCCCGTCGATCGCCCCGGCCTTAATCCCGTGCCATCCCTTCGGTGGTCCCAGTTAAGTGCGTTTAATCCTTTTCTGTATGATCCAATTCCAAATTATACTTTTAAATTGCTCATTTCAATCCTTTGTTGATTGTGCGAGACCAGGTTTTCGGAGGTCCGGCATTTACTGCGCTATTGAGTCGCACCGCGTCGTATCACCGAATCAATCATCTCTCACGACATCTGCTCCGAGAAGAATGTTTGACCCCTATCTCCCTCTTTCTATTAAATTGATGTAGAATACTCCCAGACGGTATATTTAGATTTAAAGTCGGACACTTTCAAGATAGATTGCACTTTAACTGTTTGGAAGCTAAAAACAGATTATAGGTATGCAAAGCAGGACATGAAGTAGCTTATGTAAATTTTAAGCTTTTAAAAATGTTCTCAATAAGATCTCACAAACACAATTCTTGCTATATTATCTACTGCTGTTTGTTATGAAACTTATGCTTAGATTGCCTCCACCATGTTTGGGATGTGTTGCTTTATTTTGTATGACAAGCTTAGATTCGGTTGAGGAACTTACTGCAGATGACTTAAGTCATAGCTTGGACTATGCCAAAACACTCTCGCTTGCTTGTATTTAGTGCTTCTTCCTGATCTTATTGGTGATCTTCTCCCCTTAAAATACTCAGGCAAATGTTAAAACAAAGGTTGTGATTGGAGATCCAAAGGAAAAAATATGTGAAGCATTATGAGTGCAGTGATTTGCTTGTGATGGGAAATCGCTCCTTTGGTCCTATTAAAAGGTAAGCTTCCTGGTGGAGTCGTATATAAAATGTGTTTTTCATTATTTCATTAAATTGAGTTTCTGTCCAGTAGAAAAAGTTGAGCCATGCTGAACATAGTTGTAGACAATCTCCAACAAGTTTCTGTCCAGTGTTACTTATTAATTAAATTTTGACTAAAAGTACACATAAATTTCCTCGGCTTCAAGAAAAGAAATTTCAGTAGCTAAAAAAGAATAAATGTACATTCGATATATGCTCTTTTAAAGATAAAGACTGGACTATTCGAAAGGAACTGAGACAATTGAACTAGAGCATCTAGAAGAAACCCAACTAAATCACATTGCAACTAACAAACGGTCAATTAAATACTATTTAAAGATAGAAATAATTTGTGGGAGTGAATGAATAATACAGGATTACTAGCGACGAGCTTGGACATGCGATCGGCAACTTCAAAGGCATGGCGAGAACCAGCCCAAACAATGGCATCGACATCGAACTCCGCCTTCTTCCTCTCTTCAGCCAATTAATCCACTCCACCCTCCATTCTCAATTGAAAATCCCAAAAATTGAATTCAAAGCTAAAACAATGATCAAAGAAGAAATGGTGCTTGATTTTGGGGAAAGGCCGTCGATCAGAAATTGCGATGAAGTGACAGAAGCAGTACCTTTGCTATTTGGTTGTATAGCAACAGATCAATGGAAATGGAATATACAATGACAAAGGAATTTGGAATTGGAAACTTAATAAAAGTCAAACCTTCCCCAATTAAATCTATTGACTGTTCTCCTTTCAATTTCTATCTACTCTTTGCAAGATAAATCACGCAAGCCCATTTTCACTTTCTAATAATGAGACTTTTCACTTCTTTAGGACTTAAAAAGCAATAGCCACAATGACAGCATTGTTGGATTTCATGATCTGCCCATAGGCACAAAGTTTAACTCTCATCATGAGGAATTGGGTTATATTAACGAAAAGCTAGATTGCATATGCAAATTATGAAAAAAAAACTTAACAGAAAACATAAATTAAACACCTATTTGTATTTATAAATTGCTATGTTTTTATGGAGTATTTATTTATTTAAAAGACAAGGAATGAGTTTACGAGAGGATCACTATATGGGCATTTTCTGGATTTTTGTTTTAGGCCCAGTTTATTTTGGTTTCATTTCGTTTGGGCCATTTGGATTTTATCTAATGAAATTATTTGGGTCATTATTCATTGGTTCGTAATTATGAATTCTAGCTATAGATATTATTAAATTTTTTGGGCCATTATTTATTGGTTCGTAATTAATTAAATATGTAATATAATTTTTTTTATTCAATAAATGTGAGGTGGTTAAATATTATAAGTCAATATTTGGATTAAATAAATGTTTGGGCCATTATTCATTATCTCGAATCAATTTAATATATAATATAATTTTTAGCATTCAATAAATATAGTGGGTTAATACATGGTAGGATCATATAAGATTTTAAACATTAAAATGTTGAAATTAGATAATTAATTTTGATAAATTGACATATATTTTATTTTTCTTAATTTTTATTATATTATTTTGTTCTTTTTTGGTATTTTTTTAATAGAACTGTCATATATAAATTATTTTGCAAAAAAATGTTGCTTCTTAGCAATATCATGTTGAAGGTTCTATAAAAAAGCGTGTTATATCCGAATTTATTTTCTCATTTATCGGATATCACAAACGATATGATATTTGACTATTCATTAAAGTAATTTTTATTTATTTATTTTTATTTGTATATATTTTCAATAATAAACATTTTTTAAGAAAACACTTGATTACAGATTATATGAAATTGTCATTTGTCTCGATTTTGGTCCTTCATAGTCCCAAGTATCTCAACTTAATTATTGTTTTAACAAACGATCCGTTAGTGTCATGCCGAAGAGAGTATACATTTAAATAAATATACATCTCTTACTTAATGTAAAGTTTTTTTTTTGTTATATTTTTTAATTTGTATTATTAAGTTGCATATGTTTTATTCATACTTTGTTTTTTTTATTATTCATGATATTATTTTTTTAGTAAATAATCTTGAATTATATTTTCTTAAGCTAAAACAAATAAAACAATATATTATTTGTTATACTGTCAAATTTGTATTAATAAAATAATCTGTATTTATTATAGATTATATTTAAAAAATAAACAATATTTTTTTTTCGTATGCATTAAACACATTAATACGGGTTACAGAAAACTATTACTTGCCTCGATTTTCATTATTTACAACCCCAATAATTATGGAGTTAAATTTTTCATACATTGTCGTCATTAAATTTTTTTTTTGTATAGATAACACTTCAATATTACGGATTATAGGAAATTTGCATTTACTTCGATTGTCATCTTTTACTGCCCCCAAGTGTCTCAACAATTGTTGATTTAACAAATATTGAAAATTTATAACTCTTTCATTAGTGTCATGCATAACAACATTTTGATTATTTACTTGACAACTTTTAAAAGTTTAAATCAATCTACCTAATGAAAAAATTTCAGAATCTATATTGATTAGTCTTACAATGATATACTTCTATTTAAGTTGTTCTCCTTAATTTATTCTTTTAGTTTTTCTTTTCCTCTTCATTTTGCTTATGTATAGTTTAATTGAAAAATATATATGTCGTGCGTTTAACGCACGGGGGTAAAAACTAGTTTAAATAAATCAACAAATGTCAAAAAAACATATTGAAAAAGAAACAATGAATTACATTGTTCAAACTTTATATAACTAATAATTATTTATATAACTAATAATAATATATTTAATTTTATTATATTTTTTCTAATTCAGTTTTCGGTTTGGTTTTCGGTTTAAGAGACAAAACCAAAACCAAACCAAAAACCATATTAGAATTCGGTTTTGCCAACCAAACCAAAAACCAAATTCAAATTCGGTTTCAGTTTGTTCGGTTCGGATGATCAGTTTTTCGGTTTGGTTTTCGGATGAAACCAAATACTGAACACCCCTACACATACACGCGTAGCGTGCGCATACGCGCAATAACGCCCCCTAGGGTTACACTTGTGATGCATCAAAAGTGTGCATCGCAATGCACAAAATTGTACTAAAAAAGTAATGTTTTCATGCATCGCGATGGACAACTTTTATTTTTGATGCATAATATGTTGTGAATATTAGGGAATTAAAGATTAAAAGAACTCTCTAAGACTCTTCTAAAAAAGTTATCACTTTCTATGATGAACAATATTGATAAAACATTCAGCGATTACTTAACAATATTGATAAAACAAAGAATTAAAATAATTTTAAAAATTATACTTGTCTTGTTTTTTTATGATGAACTGGGCATGGAAAGAAAATGAGAGAGAGAGAGAGAGAGAGAGAGAGAGAGAGATGAAGGCTGAAGAAAAATAAACAATGATTGGAATGAAAGAGAGAATTTACAGAAGAAAATTAAAGGAAAACATTGCTTAAAACGTTGTTTGGGTTGTTACGGGGGCAGTTTTGAAATAATTGATCAATTTATCACTTAAAATAAACTTAAACGGTTGGAAACAAAAATGAGGGTCTAAAACAGTTGAAAATCTCATAAAGGAGACCGGGCCGCAATTAGAGCCCGTTTGGTCGAGCGTTTTGGCCAAAACGCAGGGATAAAACGCAGCTTATTTGCAAAAAATGTGTTTCAATACTACGGCAGAAAACGCAGCGTTTTCAAAACGCAGCTGCGTTTTAAAACGCTGGAATTCCCAGCTTTTTCCCAAAACGCAGGTTTTAAAACGCTCCTAGGAAAAAAAAGCTGCGTTTTGAAGAAATATCTCAAACGTATTTATAAGGAAAGACATCCGTTTTTAAAACACTGCGTTTTTTAAAACGCTGCATTTTTAAAACACTGCGTTTTATAAACGCTGTACCAAACGGGCTCTTATTCATAGTACTCCCTCCGTCCCTAAATTATTATTTTTCCTTTCTTTTTTTATTCGTCCCATAATAATTGTCTTGTTTGAAAATTTTCCTTTTTAGGATATTACTTTTACTATTTTACCCTTACTTTTTCTCCTACTTTAATTATGGACCACATACAGATGTACATTAAAAATTTTTATATATTATACCAATATTAATAATTAAGTTAATTATTTTTTCTTAATCTGTGTGTCGGGTCAAATAAGACAATAATTAAGGGACGGAGGAAGTATAAATCAGCAATGAAGTACAATAAATCAGGCCGAATACGGGTAAACTAACCCAATATGCTAATGGGCAATTATCTCAGGTAGAACCAGGCTTGGGAAGTGAATCTGTTTTAGATTTTTGACTGAGCTTTAGCTCAAGGGCCGGGCCATCTGGATTTATGCTATCGACAGATGTGGCCCACATTATCATTTCTCAAAGCATTCACAAAGTGGGTAATTTTTATTTTTATTTTTATTTTCTTTTGTTTTTGCTTACAGCTATAATTAACTAAGAAGGTTGAGTTTAGAACCAATATTAATTTTCTTATATACTAGTTATAAAGCCCGTGCAATACACGGGTGCAATTTAACTTTTGTGTTCAATTGATACATTTTAAAAATATTTTTGAAAAAAATTATCATTATTGAATATAGATATTTGTTGACTTCATATCTGACAAAAATTAAGTCTTGTCAATATATGCAAATTGGTAGTTGTTTATTATAATATTTTCGTTTCAAAATAAGTATTTTTTATTGGTGGTCAATACATATATTTTTGTTTCTATACATTTTTTAATTTTTTAGTACCCTTTAATGATATCATATTATTGGGTTTTTTATCTCTTTTTTCATCTTGCACTTAGTAAAGATATTTTAGACAAATATTTAAAAAAATTTACAAAATTAAAAATAAAATATTTACTTTGGGACATATTGAAGAAATATAACATTTTTCTGAACAAATGAAAATTGTTTAAGAATTGTAATTATATTTTTTGAAATAATTTTTGGAGATCATTCAATAATTAAAAAATGTTTAATTGGATACTATATATATTTACATATTTTTTATACACTATCAGTTTGAAAAAGAAATTTACACAAATATCAATAAAACATAAGCATCAATTTTGAATAAATAATTTAAAATTTTTGTTAATATGGATCACATATTATATATATTATTTTATGACGTTTTAAATAAGAATATGAGACTCAATTTAACATGGAGAGAGTATCATATATAAAAATAAAATCTAGTTGGTTTATATTATAAAATAATTTATAGAATAACATAATATGTTTTTAAAATCTTTACATATAATATAATTGGTTAAGTTGGTTTAAGGTGTATAGTCATTTTTAAAAGGATGTGGGTTCAAATCTCATTGACAACATTATTTTATTTCCTAAAGTCCTTCTCCTATTAGTATTACCTAATAGTAATACATATTGTAAAACCTATTATTATTAAGTATTGTTATTAGCTAATGACTTAGAAATGAAAAGTCATTTCACTCCAAAGGTCATGCTTACTTGGAGGCTTGAGAATCAAAACAACCAAAAGTTGGATGAGGTGGCACACTTAGAAGCATCATCACCAACTTTAAATAAATAAATATATATATATATATATTTATTTCTCTTTTAATGCAGCTTATAAATAGTGGGCAGAAACCAGTTGAGGCAGGTCTTAGCTGGATAATCAATTATGAACCAACACTCGTATTTGGCCTATATGTGAAGACACTCGTACAACATTAACGAAAGCGTCACTTTCACCTTATACATTTTTCCATGTACCAAAAAAGAAAAATTAGTTTTTTTATTGAAAATCTGCTTTTTGAATTTTGAAAAGTTAGTTTTCTATCTTGTTTTCCAGCTTAAAATCGGATTTTTGCAATACGAGTGTCTTGCAAAACAACTGAAATATTTCAAGGTAATGACTAATGATGACTATAAGAGCATCCACAATGATAACTCACAATATCACACTCTAAACACCTTTCAGTTTTACTTTTTCAACACTCTAAAAATAATTTCACTCCAACAAACAGAGCCATATAACCCTCTAAAAATTAAATATCTATCATCTCAACTAACAAACATAACAACTATTCTATTTTCCCTCTTTTTTATTTCTATTTTCTCACCACAATTAAAATAAAATATTTTATATTTTAAATATATATTCTATAAAAAATACTCTTTCCGTCTCTAAATTATTGATTTGTTTGATCCGACACACGAATTAAGAAAAAAAATTGATTTGATTATTAATATTGATATAGTGTGTAACTTTCTTTAATGCACATGTGTATGTGGTCTATAATTAAAGTAGAGAGAAAAAGTAAGGGTAAAATAGTAAAAGTGATGTCCTAAAAAAGAAAGTTTCAAACAAGATAATTATTTTGGAATGAACAAAAAAAGAAAAAAAGACAATAATTCAATTACTACTCCTTCTAAATCACTCTCTATATTGAGAGAGTGATTTAATGGATTTTAGAGATAGAGAGTTAATAAAAGGAGCAATTGTAGGAGTAGAGGAGTTAAAAATCTCTATAAATAATTTTAGAGGGATGTTAAGAGAGTACCATTGTGGATGCTCTAAGCTTATAAACCCGTTGTAGATAATATCACTTTTTAATTGCATCATAATCACAGAATTACTCATTTTTCTGTCCCAAAAATGAAATTACTCATTTTTTTAATTACAAAAATAATTATAAAATTACTCATTTTTATTATTCATTTAGTCAAATAAAATACTTTTAGAATTTCAATGTTATCAAATAAAATCGACACACTAAAATCTCTGAATATCTCAACAAGTCATGATCTAGTAATATTCGACTAATAAATATAGTAATAATTATTCTATTTTCTCTTTTCAAATAAAATAGACACACTAAAATCTCTGAAAAGAAAATAGTTTCTCTTTTCGTTTTAATTTGTCTTAAAAAAATTATTCTATTTCTAAATATAGTAACAATTTTAATCTGATTTACAGAAGATACAAATAAGTAAAGTTATAATTTTTTTTTTTAACAAAATTGATTTATCAAATACTCCGTAATATAAAGAGGGCTATCTAAGATATGATTGTTGTAAGTTTAATTCCTTTTTATATATCTTGCAATCATCTATACCAAATAAACGAGAAGGAAGAAGGAGGATTGAAGCGAGGTATGCCGAAGCAAATATCCTTAAGACAATATACGCCTCCGTATTAGTGCAAACGGAGTTGATGGTGATTGTCTCCCAAGATACAACGCTCCTTACCAATGTTAGACTTGCACTTGTACTAACCTTGACGGGCGAACCAAAAAACTGAATAGATCTTCAAGCTTTTAAGAATGAAAATAGAGAAGGAAGAAATCTGGAATTTCTTAAAGTAAAGAGACAATAATTTCGGATTATAGATTAGGAGAGTTTATGTATTGATTGTATCTAATTCGAATGAATTCGTGTTTATGACTGAAACATGGAGTCTATATATAGTTGGTGTTGTATCTGTTGATAAACAGTTGTAACTCATGGCCTGAGACAGTTTGTATTGAAGAGGTCTCATCAAACAGGCATGTCTGTTTGGTGAAAGCAGCCTCAGCGCGGTTGTGTTGCGTTCATCATCACCATACTTTCTGTCCATCCTAGCCACCACCTAGCTTTGCGTTTGCATACCAGACTTCAATGCGTCCACGTCCAACTACTAGGCACCACTTTCCAGTTTTTACAAAATGGAAAGGTTCCAATCGCAATGATGTGAAGTGCAAAGTGCGCCTCCAAAGCGCCCAATGCGAACTTTGCGACGTGCACGGGCTCGAGGGAGTGCTAGAGCGTTTGTCCAAGTAACAGCTAGCGAAGCTAGCTGGTGCGCAAGGCATGGCTACAAGGGATATAACTTAAAGGGTTAATTACACCATTAGTCCCTCGACTATGAACTATTCCACCAGTAGTCCCTTAATAATTTTTTTAAATTTCAGTCCCTAGAGTATCAAAAAGTCACGCGGCTAGTCCTTTTGATGGATGCCCTTAAAAAATTCCGTTAACTCCCTCGTGTGCAAGGCACATGACTTTTTTTTGGGCATTAATGAAATTTCACCAACTCCTTCTTCCCCACCCATCTTCGTCTCTCTCCCTTATCATCTTCAAACCTAAACCCAGTAAATGTAAGAACAATTGGACCAACCCTTAAGTGGGTTTACCAGCACCGGAAGATTGAAGCCGTCGACTAAAGTGACATAGTAGAAATTAGGCATACCATTGATGCTTATCGAGAACTCAACACGCGTGGTTGCGGGTGGATCAACGATAACAATAGGGCATTCTATCTTTCCCAAAGCCACAATCACCAGTGACACAGGTGAAATTTTGGCTCGGGCTTTGGGTAGTACAGAGAGTCCGACCACAAATCCGGCCATTCCATGACGATGTAATTGCTTCTTCTTCATGAGATAATGTTGCAGCAGGGTGTTCCTGGCCTGTTGGGAAATTCCGGCGATGACGCCGCTGCAGCTCATCAAGCTCGTGAGAGTGGTGGCGGCGGATGTGGTAGTACAGAACTGGGTGGTGGGTACAGAACTAGTCACCACCCATCACCAATCTCCCACTATTGAGCCCCAAATCCAGTCCAAATCTGAATGTTTTCAAACTAGGCTATCACCACCAAAAATCAAACAAAAATAAAAAGAAAATTACAATACAAACAAGATCTAATTTTAAAAATCCCCAAATCTTGACGCGCACACACGATTGAAAAACTGTTCTGATTCTCTCTCGCTCACTTCATCCCCTTTAATGGCAGAATTACCGCCACCTGACCCCCCAATCACCACCGGCACAGGTCATTGAGTCCTTGAGTTTTTTTGCGGAGGCCGTTGACGATCTGTGGAGCTGCCGGAGACGTCGTTGTCCATCAATTCCCTCTTTGCATTCATTATTGTCTGTGGATATGTGTGTGTGTATCTGTGGATGTGTGTATGTGTGTGTCTGTGAGAGAGAGAGAGAGTATATGTGTGGGTATGCTTGTAATTTTTTTATTGTTTAACTATTTATTATGAATTTCCCATAATAACCCTTAAAAAATGGGATGTGCAACGCACATGATTCACTTAACAGAATCTTTCTAACGGCATCCATTAAAAGGACTAGCTGCGTGACTTTTTGATACTCTAGGAACTAAAATTTGAAAAAAAAAAATTGTTAAAGGACTACTGGTGGAATAGTTCATAGTCGAGAACCTAATGGTGTAATTAACCCTAACTTAAATGTTACTCCTCGAGAGTCAAGACATCCCACTATGTAAACAAGCATACTTTCTTGTATATTTCCAATGTGGGTTTAGACATTTTGGTGGTGACTTCTCAATTCACCCATATATTGACCCAATATTCCAACGATGATTTGTTGACGACATGGTCTTCTCCACCATAACCACCTACAAATCAGAGAAAATTGGAATGTATTTATGGTTTTAGCATTGTCCTCTTCTTGTTTTTACTATTATTTTTTCGCCCTTCCTATTATTGAAGATACTCAACCAGGTTCATGAATCTTCGCAATATGGCCTTAGATATGTGGAATTTTGTTATATGGAGCTAGGAGGAATAGCCATTGACTTTGACTGATGGCTGACTAATGATACTAGATCCATGATCTCCAAAAGAAGTTTTACTTTGATTTTATAAAATTGTATTTAACTATTTATAGTGTCAATATTTAATGTATAACCACTTAGTTTAAGAGAAAAAAGTTATAACAATAATAAATGACGAGGAACGACTTGCTGAGAAATTTAAGGAGTAACTTGAGCTAGCGCAACTGTTAAGGCGTGCCCACGCCTTATCTAAAGAGAGTTGCTAATTATCCAAATTTTCAGCTTATGTTTCCTATTGTAATTGGCATTAGCATTAGAGTTCTCTTATTTTTGGTATTCCTTTAGTAAGTTGGATTAGGATTATAATTTCAATTAATTAGCTTTAGTCCTAGTAGGTTAAGGATTAAATTTCTGCCTTATAAATATGATTGTAATCCTCATTAGAAAACACGTTAGTTTTAATTGATCAATAAACCATTTGTTGGTGCGCCAATATCTGAGGAATTCTTCCCTTTGTCCATTCGAGCATATTTCTTCTATCTCCGTTCGTACGCTAACGAACATAAATCTTATTTTATTTCACTCATTTGTGTATTAATTACGAATATAAAAATTTTATTGTTTCACGCTTCTGTTCTACGCCAATAAACGACAAAAAAATATTTTGAACTGCAAAATTTATAGTAGTATTTTTAGAAAGGGAAATAAATTATAAATCTAATTAAATTGTCATTATAAAATAGTGAATTAGTTGTCTTTAAAAGGTTAAATAGGACTTTTTGTTTTAAAAGATGGAACTTCTTAAAATTAAGCAAGTTTAAACCCTAACGTGAATTAGAGTCAGTTTGTTCGTGCGTTTTGGCTAATACGCAGGGTTAAAACGCAGCTTATTCCTTAACTTAGCGTTTCAATGCTGCGTTATAAACAGCAGCGTATTCAAAACGCAGCTGCATTGTTCCTTAATTTAGCGTTTCAATGCTACGTTAAAAACCTACGTTTTGACATAATATCCCAAACGTATTTATAAATAAAAAATGCGCGTTTTAAATAATCTGTATTTTAGAAACGCTGCGTTTTCAAAACACTGTATTTTCAAAATGCTACACCAAACAAACTCTTAGTTTTCTGCAGCACTTTGATTGTGTCACCTAATTGATTGTACTAATAAGTGCGTACTCAAGCTTTGTAAATGCGTTGAAATTTTAAATGTCTACTCTCCTTTTTTAATCGCGGTAAAACTTTAGATGACTTGCATATATATATGCGATATTGGTCAAAAATCATGCCAACTCCCCCAAAATTCGAAGCTAGCATGGTCCAAGAGGGTTCAGTATGGTCCTTAAGTTTGAAAATTCGTAAGTTGATATCAACACTACCGCATGCATTTGTTAAGATCCACATAAATGAAAGCAAAAATGAAGTTGGATAATAACACTACTACATGTTTTTTTTTCAAGCCCATCAGGTCATGGAACCTTTGATAATTCACTTCACAAAAACTACAGGAGCTAGTAGATATGTATACTGATCTACTACTCTTATTCATTGCTACACATAATAGCTTATTGTTTCATCTTCTTATTGCAGCACTTTGAACACTTCACTAGTAAGGACGTTGCCCAACGTAATTGCCCGGAGGATCATAGCTACAGATCACAAAGTACCACCCATTACTACACTGAACCCTAGCGCACCCGAGCCGAACCGAGTTCTGCCAAACAACTTGTGTATAGTGCCCACAAACCTGCCCACTTGCGCAAGTATTCGTTGCATAATTATAATAAGCCTTCTCGGCCACCCACAAATTGACCGCATACGTCCCTGTCAAGGCACTACTGCTGCCCTTGGCTAGGTTTTCCCCGTATGGACTATTCGTCGAGTGCACAAGATTGCAGTCGCCGATCCTCTGGTTAGCATAGTTCTGCGCGTAAGCTTCCACGGTGCTACTCCAGGTCATGTTTCCAACACCTACTTGAGCGCGAGCGGCATTGTGAGCATTTAGATAATCTTGTGGCGAGTTTTGGGCACGGGAGGAGTGAATTAGGGCTAGGGTAATGAAACAAATGATGATGAGAGGTAATGAAAATTTGGAGAGACCCATATTTGGTTTATATATATAAATTAAATGCACAAAACAAGGCTTATTGATGAGAAAGAAGGGCAATTTTCATGAGTATTTATAGGCCTCAAATGAAATTGGATCAATTGCATGTACAAAAGTGGAATTGCATGTGCACAAGTGGAATAGGGTTACTAATTTAAGCAAACCAGAGAGTCAACTAACAGTTCCCCTTGGACACAATTAAGGCCTTTGCGTGTATATGATTTTTATTTATTTCTTTAAATTTTATTTCCTTAATTTATTTATAGCTCGATCAAGAACAAGGTCGGTCGATCCGTTTACTAATAATTACTACAATAACCAAGATTACAAGTAGACTAATACCAAACAAATACTAATATCTAAAATCTAATTTGCGTCCATATGAAGGTATTGTAGAGGATATGATAAGTATATATATATATATATATATGGGTGGGTGCTTGGAGATGATAACCAGCTTTGCATATAATTAATTAATATTCTATTAAAAATAAAAATATTTTTCTAAAATTGTGAAAGTAATTACTATTCAACCCAGGTTCATTCATGTTCTCATCTTTCGATAATAGTTTAATCACATATAATTTATGAAAGCAATAGTATGCCACGATTTAATCCATATGGCTTGAATTCTCGAACGTTCCAAAACGCTGTCACTTCTAAATAGACTTTTAATTATAATCAAATAGAATTTTGAATTTCTTATGATTATTTATCTGTTTTTTTTTTGATTTGGGGGTTTCTTGTACGGTTGAATTGCTAATTACTTGTTCATATTATTCTTCTAAACACGTATTGATTAACAGGTGTTAGGAAATTATGAAAATAATTAAAGAGCTTTTTGGACAAGTACAGGATGATTCGAATTTATTCCAGTTGAGTTGCATGTAAAATTTGAATGGGAGAAACACGTAGATGGTCACATACTACGAACATGGTTTTTGATAATTAATAGTGCCTCTTTTGATCAGTAACTTATTTTCTACGCTTGATTATTTTGAATTTAAACATTTCACCTTTGCGACTAGTTGATAATTAAACATGCTAGTTTTGTAAGTCATCTTCCTTTTATCTTAAACTTGAAGCATTTCTCAACCAAAAATTGAAAATCGATCGGCAGAGATTAGTACGACTTTCGTAATTTTGATCTTAGATGAACCCCAGCCGATATCTCGGTTTCGGTTCCAAATTGAATATAAAGCGGTGCAACTACTAACTAAAGCTATGACGATGTGTGTCACAGATCGATTAAATGGTCTTTTAAATGATTGAGTGCGCTTTCGTCAATTACATTAATGTGTTAAAAGACATTTCTGAATGACTTTTTTCAGAGACCAATTAAGCGTGTATATAGCTTCTCCAAATGGTTTCTCATTCTAGGACTCTTGACCGATACACTTATGATTGTAACATAGACTTTTTTTACAAACAATAGTAGGCACAAATAATACATAGAACACAACACTAGTATTGCTTTATATAAAGCACGAGTATTCTAACTCTTATTTTGCTTGCATGCAAGATATTAGCATACAATAATATTAAGGATCAAGATGTTCTTATCAATAAGGACTCTGACCAATAAAGTTGCCTGGAGGATCGTAGTTGCAAGAAATAAACCACCAACCATCATTGCACCGAACCCTACCGCACCCAAGCCTAACCGAATTGCGCCAAACCACCTGAGTGTAGTGGCGGCACTCCTGACCACCAACACATGTGTTAGAGTTATGGTCATAGTTAGCCCTCTCACCAACCCATAAGCCCACAGCAGCCGTACCAGTAAAATCCGGGAATCCCTTAGCTAGGTTTTCACCATAACGCCCACCAGAGTGCACGAGATTGCAATCACCGATATGCTGATTGGCATAGTTCTGCGCATAGGCAGCCACGTTGTTATCCCAGGTCAATGGGCCAACACCGACTGCAGAACGAGCAGCATTGTGGGCAGCAAGGTAGTCTTGAGGGGAGTTTTGTGCTAGTGAGGCATGAACCATGACTAGCCCAATTAGAGAAAGAAGAGTAAGTGAGATTTTAAGCGACCCCATTTTGTTTTGTGTTGAATGGTTAGAGAGAACGATAATTAGATCTTTATATAGGGAAATCCTTGTGGAAAATACTCACTAGACATTGATTGTAACCTAACCAGATTAACAAATATAGACCATATATATTGAAGACAACTAGTCACCAGAGAATAGTCTTCTGTGGAAAAAAAGATTGTACTGCTGTGCAGCCAGTGTAAGAACTTTAGATTTTTTCTGGCATTGACTAAAGTCAAGATATAGTGTCTAATGCGACAACTTGTTTTATTTTGATCAAACTATTACTCCATACATTTATAAAAAAAAGTCTTGATTGACTCGACACATAAACTATAAAAAGTTAATTGACTATACTAGGATGGTGTGCCAAAGATGCGTATATAAGAGTGCGACTCATAAATGAAATTGAGGAATCAAATCAAGGGTACATAAAATGGTAAAATAACATCTAAAAAATAAAGATTAGAAATAATTGTAAAATTAACTCCGTACTAGTTTCAAAATTTTAATTTAAACTATGTTTTTTTATTTTTTGCAAATTGAACATTCACCTATTTATTTATTTTTAATCAAAACCTTCCGTCAACTTGCTGTTAAAACAAATGACGGAAGGCTGATATGGCAAACCATGTGGATCTTACGTGAAAATGGTGGGAAAATTATTAAAAAAAAAAAAAAACCTTGATTTAAAAAAATACCTTGGCTGTTAACGAATTTTTTTAAAAATATTTTAAAAAGAATCTTGTATAATTAATTTATTTTCAAAATAAACCCTGAAATGTTGTAGATTATGAGTATTTATATACCTACTTCATCCACACCAAGTGTTTTCCTTAAAAGAAAGGTTTGGAAACGAGATAATTATTTTCGAACGGACAAAAAATGAAAGGAATACAATTATTTATGAACGAAAGAAGTATTAATATTCATAATAAAATTAGTTGATTTTAATTTGTGTGTCCAATTAAACATAACAATTACTCCGTAATATTTAAGAAATTAAGAAGTACTTTAATGCATTGCTGTCACACACACACACTAACTTTTTAATGCGTAAAACAAAATAATACTAAAAAAAATAGTCCACAGTTATGGAGGATCTTTGTTTTCCTACTCTTAACTCATAATAATACTAGAAAAAAAATATACTCCTCTATTCTTAAAAATATACTTACTTGTTTGATTCATTACACATTATATAAAATTAATTAATTTTATTGTAAATATTACTACCCCGTCCCAAAATAATTATTATTTTAGCAAAATTTTTTGTCCCAAAATAATTGTCGTTATAGAACTTCAAAAAATATTTTCCTACAATCTACCAAAACTGCCCTTATTTACTACCCTCATTAAAGAGGGTTGTTAAGAGGAAAGAAAATAAAATACTCACGCAACTTATCTACAACAAATGAGCTTAAATAAGGGTAGATCAGTCTTAATGTAAGCTTTTTAAATTTGTGTGCAAATTGCTAAAATAACAATTATTTTGGGACAGAGCTAGTAGTTTGTTACGTGTTTCCTTTTAGAGAGTGATTAATTTTTATTTATTATTTATTATTTTTATTTTTTAAAATAAATATATTTAGTCAATCATGCTCATAACTTGCATCTCGTGTTCCATTATAAGAAAATAATATTATTAAGGCATTTGTCTACTTAATTTTGTAGAAAATATTAGATATTTTCTTTAAAAATTAAATTAATTTAAATAATAACATTTTAAAATATTAATTTAATAATATATAGCAATGTGGTTGGTATTAAATTGATTATAACTGGTTTTAATAAACTCATTATTAATTTTTTATTTCAATAATCAAAGATCATGGTTTATTATGAAAATATATTAAAGAAACTGTCAGGGTTTATTTTAAAAATATATTAATTGTACAAGGTTCTTTTTAAAATATTTTTTTTGAAAATTCGTTAACAGCCAAGGTTTTTTTTTTAAATAAAAAAACAGTACACGATTTTTTTGGAATAATTTTCTCATCATTTCTACGTAAGATCCACGAGGTTTGCCAAATCAGCCTTCTGTCATTTGTTTTAACAGCAAGTTAACGGAAGGTTTTGATTAAAAATAAATAAATAGGTGAAGGTTCAATTTGTAAAAAATAAAACACATGATTTAAATTAAAATCTCAAAACTAGTACATAATTTATTTTACAATTATCTCTAAAGATTAAAAAATGAACATTTTTTCTGAAACGGCCTAAAAATGAAGGCTTAATAGCAAATTGGTCACCTACTTTAAACTTTTATTCAGAAAGGTAACACTACCATATTTTTAGTCAATTTCATCATTGTACTTCAACTTTGCATTCGCGTTAGTCACTCTAACCACTTTTGTTAAGTATTTTGAATAGAAAATGTTTAAAAACTAATTGAGAACTCAAAATTATCTTATAATATATATAACACACATGTATGATAAAATTAATATAACACTTTGTTGTATGTATTTGTTTAAATATTAATAAAATGACAAATCAACATATAAATATATAGTACTAAAATATTTATATAAACTTTTGAACTTGCACACAAACCAATGAATATATGAAAAAATGTAGAGATCAAAATCCTAAATAACATTATCTTAAATTATCTACAGTTATATTTTTTAACACCAAATCTATCTCTTTGTGTATGTGTGTGTGAGAGAGAGAGAGAGAGAGACGTTTCTTAAAGATATTTGCTTGAACGTTGTCATATTATCGCCTTTTTTTTTCTTTTTTTAATTTTTTGCTTTTGCCTTTTTTTTAAATATTTTATTGTTTTGGTATTTATTTTTTTTATTTTTAATTTTTTGCTATATTTTGCGTTTTTTAATTATAAATATTATTATTATTATTATTATTATTATTATTATTATTATATAAGGCTTTGAAGGTTACAATTAAGACTATATGATATCTTTAGTATGGCTACAACAAATTTTGCCTCTCGTGAGGCTTTAAAAACCCAACCTCTCCGTTGAGAGTAGTGATAGAACAAATTGTGCCTCTCGTGAGGCTTTGAACACCCGACTTCTTTGAACACGCGACATCTCCGTTGAGAGTACTGATAGAACAAATTGTGTCTCTCGTGTGGCTTTGAAGACCTGACCTCTCTGTTGAGAGTTGTGAAGTACCAGGATGCTTCTAGTGAGACTTGAACACTCGATCTCCCCGTTAAGAGAAATGAGTAAATGGTGTTTTTTGTGTGGCTTGCACAACAACGGTGCACTGGTAAAGTTTGAATACCCGACTTCTCTGTTGAAAGTAATTGCGTACCAGGATATCATTGGTGAGACTTAAGTACCTGACCTATTTGTTAGGAGAAATGAGTGATATCACTTAAGCCAGAGCTCATTGATCTTTTTATTCAAGTACCTTTTTTAATTTCTAAAGAAAACAAAGACAAAGACGGAGACGAAGACCAAGACCAAGACCAAGACCAAGACCAAGAAGAAGAGGTATCTAGCTTGGCTTGAGTGCTACTAGTCAGATATATTGGGTTATATGGGATTTCCCTGTACCAAAAAAGTTTTTTATTGAAAATCTGCTTTATGAAAAGCTAGTTTTTTATCTTGTTTTCCACTTAAAAAATCAGATTTTTGCAATATGAATATCTTGCAAAACAACTGACTTCTGAAATATTTGAACGGCAATGACTAATGATGACTATAAGCTTATAAACACGTTGTAGGTAATACTCCCTCCATCGTTAAATAATTATTTTATTTGATTTGATATATATATATTAAAAAAATAATTAATTTAATTATTAATATTGATATAGTATATAGTTTTTTTTAATGTCTATATATAAGTGTTTCATAATTAAAGTAAGAAGAAAAAATAAGAGTAAAATAGTAAAAAGATTGTCCTAAAATAAAACTTTCTAACAAGACAATTATTTTGAGACCAATAAAAAAGAAAAACAAGACAATAATTTATGGACAGATGGAGTATCACTTTTTAATTGCATCATTTTCACAAAATTACTCATTTTTCTGTACCAAAAAAAGGAAATTACTCATTTTCTTAATTACAAATATAATACTTCCTCCGTTCCAGGCAAACAGTTTACTATACTATTTTGGGATGTTCCACGAGTCCACTTTAAAAAAAAAATATGTCAATAATCTTCATAAATCTTTCAACTTTACCTTCCACTTATGTAACAAACATCTTGACTATACTTAAATATTTTTGTAATTATGATTAACTCTAATACTAGTTATATATAGCTTAATTATTAAACTTTTCAAACGTGAACTCTCTGGATGGAACGGAGGAAATAATAAAATTACTCATTTTAATAATTCATTTAGCCAAATAAAATACTTCAGAATCTCAACAAGTCATGATGATCTAGTAATATTCGGCTAATAAATACTTCCTCTGCCCCAAAAAAATAGTTTCTTTTTTCTTTTTGCTTTGTTTTAAAAGATTACTAGATTTTGTGCCTGTGCTATGACACGGTGACAGTAGGAATCAGATTATTGTATATCTAAGGTTAACGTATGCTCAAAGTTTTGTAAGGGTGAGTAAGACTAAATGTAACAAAAATAATGAAATAATTATAAATTATAATTCATGTATTTCATAACAAAACCAATAATGAAATATTAATTCATTTATTTTGTAAAAAACTAATAATGAAATATTAAAAGTGTAAAAAAAATCTTTTTTGATTTGAAATGAAGGAACTCTGTTTTATTGTTTTCTCAATAACAAAAATTTAATCTTCTTCCGAAGGCTCTTGCTTTACAACAATGTCTGCATTAGCAAAGCGAGATGCAATACATTTTTGCATTAATTCCACCTACACGTGAGACAAAGAAGATATCATACAAAAATTACAGTTCTGCTCTCATCTTTTTTAATTCATGTATATGAAATCTCAACATATCAGAATAGGCAGACAAATATACGAATCAAATTGAAACGCACACAAAAGGCAGAGAAATATACCAATCAAATTGAAAAAAAAAAAAAAAACTGACACACAAAAGCCATACAAATATACCAATCAAATTGAAAAAAAAAAAAAACCGGACACACAAAAGCCATACACACACACACACAACAGCCATTGTGGAAAATACTCACTAGACATTGAATTTGTAACCTAACCAGATTAACATATATAGACTATATGTATTGAAGACAACTAGCCACCAGAGAATAGTCTTCTGTGGAAAAAAAGACTGCACTGCCGTGCAGCTAAGTGTAAGAACTTAGATTTTTTCTGGCATTGACTAAAGTCAAGAAATAGTGTCTAAAGCAACAATTGTTTTGTTTTGATCAAACTATTACTCCATCCATTTATAAAAAAAAAATCTTGTTTGACTCGACACATAAACTATAAAAATTAAATTAATTGACTATGGATTGTGCAAAAAAGGTATTGCTAGATTGTTCTTGAAGAAAGAAGATATAATGTCCTGTGATCAACAGAAAATATTGTTAAGAAGGTTGGGATGACCCAGTAATAACCCTCCGGTGTGAGAATTATAGCAATACTGTTGGGTCGCAAGATCCGACATTCTCTTTATTTTTATTTTGTCTTTCTTAGTCATTTGTTTAGTTCTCTTAAATCGTTTTATTTAATATTTTGTGTTTTATTTATTTTAGCTAATTTTCAGACTCTTTGACAAAACGAAAAATAGAGAGCTTGTTTTGGTAAAAGTTTCGAACGTGTTCTTCTAAGAAATATGGAAAATCTGATTTACCATAGATAAGATTGATTAATTAAGCTAATTTGAAGGAATTGATATTTATTTAGGTTTTATTTTTTTTCCTAACCCAAGTAACACTCTTAATATACTTGTGTATATCTTGGAGTCTTTTTTTGTTAGGTCTCTTGGAGATTATTTAAAGAACGTTCAGCATCTTCATTCAGCAGGCTTTTGAACGACACAGATTCACAAGAGAGATAAAAGATAAACTTCTCCACAAACTTCATTCATCCTGCTTGTGCTGTGTGAGCCAGAATGTCGTCAACATTTTGACCCACATCTTCCGTGCTTCCATTACTTGGAGAGTTTTTTGTTCACCCATTTAGTTCGTTATAATCAAACAGAATCATACACTTCTTGTTTTGGGTGAGTTGTGCTAGATTAGATAGATTTACTACATAAGGGGGTTTTTTAATTATCACTAGAGTTTTTGCTCAAAGAGTTTGTATTGTTTTAAAACGATTTATCTAGTGAAGTTTTGCCATATTGGCGCCTCTACAAGTAATTTCCTTGTAGAAGATTGTTTACAACTTGTGCTCTTTTCTGTTATAATACTCCGCTGTCCAGTGTTGTCTAGAATGTGGTTCACATCTATAATCACATTCTAGATCACATTTCAGATCACATTTACTATTGTGTGAAAATACTTTGACTATCGACCCTTGCAAATCCTTCAAATACTTTAGAGAGAATATAATGCTCAACAGGGTATAACTTTAATATAATTTGCACGTACCTTTTAATGTCTCTAGTGCTACTTTTATAGGGAGTAGTTTGCAATCCTAGATAATTTCGGATTAGGTAAATATGATGAGATCCTATAACTTATGGATCAAGGTAGCGTGTCTGCTAAGGACTACTATAGAGATAGAGTTGTATTAGGATTCTAGTCCAGTTTGAGAGATGATTCCAGGATGGACCCTGCTTATGCCGAACTGGACAGGTGGTGCAATGGTCGAAGATCTAGCGAGCTGATCAAGTGGCCAGCCTAGGATATACCCAGGTCACTATTAGCAGGACGAGGAGATCAGTGAGTCTAGTGTGCAGGCTAATCGTGGTCGAAGGTGACCTGGTTGATAGTGTTCTCAGGTCGTCATGATCGAGCTCGTTCGTTATTTATCCCCAGCTTGCTATATAGCAGAACTTGTAAACTGCCACCTGGCTTGCCCTGTGTCATATATTTTTGCCACGTGTAATGATTTTGGTTAAGGCCGTTCAACTATACTAGGATGGTGTGCCAAAGATGCCTATATAAGAGTGTGACTTATCAATGAAATTGAGGAATCAAATCAAGGGTACATAAAATGGCCGGTAAAATAACATCCAAAAAAAAAAAAGATTAGAAAGTGAACATTTTTTTGAAATGGCCTAAAAATGAAGGCTTAATAGCAAATTGGTCACCTACTTTAAACTTTTATTCATAAAGGTAACACTACCATATTTTTAGTCAATTTCATCATTGTACTTCAACTGTGAAGTCGCGTTAGTCACTCTAACGACTTTTGTTAAGTATTTTGGATAGAAAATGTTTAAAAAAATAACTGAGAACTCAAAATTATCTTAAAATATATATAACACACATGCATGATAAAATTAATATAACACTTTGTTGTATGTATTTGTTAAAATATTAATAAAATGACAAATCAACATATAAATAAATAGTACTAAAAGATTTATGTAAACTTTTGAACTTACACACAAACCAAAAGAATATATGAACAAATGTAGAGATCAAAATCCTAAATAACATTATCTTAAATTATCTACAGTGATATATATTTTTTTAACACCAAATCTATCTCTTTGTGTATATGTGTGTGTGCGTGTGTGTGTGTGAGAGAGAGAGAGAGAGATTTTTCTTAAAGATATTTGCTTGAATGTTGTCATATTATCGCCTTTTCTTTTTCTTTTTTTTTTTTTTAATTTTTTGCTTTTGCGTACGTTTAAATATTTTATTGTTTTGGTATTTGTTTTTTATATTTTTAATTTTACCGGTGACTAAAAAAATAACTGTAAATTCAAAGTGAGAAAAAGATAACTTACAACCAAATAACATTTAGAGGTAATAAATATTAAAAGGGAGAAAAAGTAAAAAAAGTGTAAATAATAACAACGTGAAAAAATATGCAAAAAATTTCTATTTCATTTTGATTCATTCTTATGTTACTTAAATTTAGGTTAGTAAAAGAAAATAATTTGACGATAATTTCAAGAAATAATTGTTTAATGCAAACGTTGTGTAATATAGGGGATCATAGTTACAATTAAGTGATTGTGGCACTGAAACCTAGCTAGCACATCCGATACGAATCGAATTGCCCACACTGCTGTCCTCTTAGACATGAGCTGGTAATGGTATGCTAGTTTCTCGTCCACCCAAAGCTCCACTGTAACGCCCCAAACTCGGTTCCGACAATGCGGTCCCACAGTTTGGCTACGTCACCAATAATAAATCCTTAAATGATAACAAATCCTAATCTCATAATCAATATCGTTAAAATCCCCAATCATAATTAAAACAAACTTTAATAATCTCAATACAGTTCTCAAAACCAAATCAAATTTAACTCAATACGATTACAAAGTATTTCAAAAGAAAATAGTAAAGTTCTAAATCATTGGATGACTTTAACGTCTACCCGAGTCCACGATCTAATCACCTCACTTGTTACCTGGAAGGATGAATAGGATAAGGGGTGAGCGAACAATGCTCAGTAAGTTCATATACAACTCCTCCGGTTACTAAGGAGGAGTTGACTCGAAGAAAAAACAATTAATCAAAATATTTTGTCGATCAAATAATAAAAGGGATGATTCTCAATCATCGGTAACAAGGAATAATCGTTGATCAATAAAGCAATGTCCAATGCAATAAATCAGATATTAATACGACGTTTCAAACGAAAGACAAGAGACACAAAAATGACTACGAGAGGTACAGCTACCGCCAACCGTCCCATACCAGTTGGAGATAGCGTCCAACTCGCGGATACCATGATCACATAAGTAATGACTCCAAAGAGTCCGACAATACGATAATTCAACAATACGATAAGTTTTGGTATATCCGGATAACCACACCACTTCTCCAGTAGTGTTCGATAAATTCAACAATACAATAGTGTCACGCTTAACCCCGTGACGGGTTGTTCTGACTTAGTGATCAAAGTGAAATTTCAAAAGATTTAAATATGTCAATATGCAATAGCGATGTAACAGTTTTCGATTCACAATGATATCTCATGAGGTAGAAAAACGGATGCATGAGATTTCGAAAATACAATTAATGAAGTAAGAACAAACGTACGTTCGACGGAATTCAAAGCAATTATCGACTTAAAGTCGGCATACGTGTACAAAAATGTTATATCAATAAAATATAATGGAAGCCTAACGATTCGGGAATAAAAGAGTTCAAATACCTAAACGAAGTATAATCTCTTACCTCGATAAGCTTAGCAAAATAATCCACCACACGCACGATAGTCCTAAGCTCGTTTGTCCAAAGCTAAATTCAACATGTGTAGAACTAATTACTAAACTAAAAATTTTTTTTTTACCCAAAGAAATATAACTAAATACTAACATAGATTTAGTATTATATAATTGCTATTTTTATTACTCTACATTAAACATTAGTTAACACACATGCACTGTTCACACTAGCACACACATGCACGCACTGTTCACACTAACACACACATACACGCACTGTTCACACTAACACACACATACACGCACTGTTCACACTAACACACACACACCCCCCTGTAATATCACACACACACACATGTAATATCACATACACACACACACACAGAATCACACGCACACACTGACCACACACACATATGCTGAAGCACACACAAACACACACAGAATACCCACACACACACCTTTCTAACACACACGCACGCGCGCTTGCACACATAACATGCATACACACACACCTACACTGCAACACACACATAAGCAACATACACAGCACAACACGCATACACAACCTACTGCCCCAAACAGCACGCACACACTCATGCATGCACACACACAGACACACACTAATAATGCACATACAACCAATGTTAGAAGGTATAGATTAAATTATTCCTTAATCCTACCTCAAGATTGTCCGTCGTCCTCCACTTCTCTTGCACAGCCGCCGACTCCTCTCAGTTGCTCTATTTCACGATCCTTGGCGACCCTTCCAACTGATTCTCACCATATATATACAAACCCTATTAGGTTTTCCAACCCTAATAAGGATTTACCCAATTATTCTTTTATTCTCGATTAATATTTCTAACTAGGTATTTATTTATTAGTGTTATTAATAACGGGTGGGCCAAGCCCAAACGTACAAATAATTTACTGTCACACTTTGACCTAATTAAAAAATGTAGTATCGAAATAAAAGCGACTAGCCCACAACAATTATAATATTAATTTATGCAATTTAATATTAGTAAATTTATTTATTTATTTATTTATTTTTTTGAGATATTACACTCTCACTCCCTTAAAAGAAGTTTAGTCCTCTAAACTTAAACGTACCTCGCCAAACAAAAGGTCAGGATACTTTTATCCAAATTTCCTCCATCAAGACTTACAATAATGTCTAAAGATGTTACTCATACCCATCCCAAAACTTAGGTTAACCAGTATATCCTCAACGAATAGAATCACACACCATTTGAGAAATTCATGATAGACTCCAAAATTAGCCACAACGTAAACATAGTCAGTATAAAAAGGTATGGTACCTGTCACCCTTTCATCTGTTGTTCAAGCATCTCTTCCAGTCATTGCAAAAATTCTCCCCGGTCCTTTGGGTTTTGCCTTGTCCTCACCACCGACACCTTTGTTAAAAATATTCTTGTGCGGTTCCGGGCAATCTCTGATTTTATGCCCCACCTTCCCACAATTGAAATAGGCCCCCGTAATCCAATGACAAGATTCAGTCACATGTTTACCCCCACACTTGCGGCATATCGGATTAGCGTCTTGATTCTGCCCCTGGTTCTGATTTTGGGCCGGTTGCGTGATTCTTTCGTTATGTCCGTCATCCAAGTTCCTTCGTTTATTTCTATCCCCTGAACTCCCGTGACTACCAGATTGACCTAGATACCTTCCCGAGTTGTCCTCCAACCCTCTCTTCTTCTCATCCCTCTTTCTCCTATGCTCGGCCGATGCCAGTTCTACCACACAAGCTCTATCCAGTACATCAGTGTAAGTTGGCAGTTGCAGAGCCTCCAATCTGTAGCTAATCTGGTCGTTCAAGCCTCTTTCAAACTTCCTCGCCTTTTGGTACTCATCCTTAAAAAGGTCTGGGGCAAACTTTGACAATTCTATAAATTTGGCGTTGTACTCGTCAACAGTCATCTTTCCTTGCTCCAGATTCATAAATTCTACTAACTTCCAATCTCGTAGGCTTGGTGGAAAGTACTTCTTGTTAAATGCTTCCAAAAACATGTCCCAGCTGATTTCCTGAACACCTCGAGACTCTGCTGCCGTCTTTTCAGAATCCCACCACTGACTAGCTTCTCCTTGAAACACAAAGGTGGCAAGCTTGACCTTTTGCTCGCTTGTGCATGTCATTGTGTCAAATATCTTCTTCATATTACTTAGCCACTCCTCTGGCTTCTCCGTGCCAGGTGCACCCGAAAACTTCATCGAGTCCCTCTTCTGAAAGCTCTCCAACGGATCCTTGGCCATTGGTGGGGTCGGTGCTGTGGCTACTGGGTTAGCTTGGTTCCTGTTTCCCACTAGAGCTTGTGTCAAACTCTGTAGTAGTGCCAAGAGTGTAGGGTCCACAGGGGATGCACCAATAGCATTCACATTTTGTTGGGCCGTTGCAGTAGCAGTATCATTGACGTTCGCATTATGTTGTGGCTCATTGTGTGCTCTCGCGATTTTTGACGTTGTGTCTTCTACGATTCTATTCCCTTGATTCCTCCTGCCGCGTCCACGACCCCGAGTACCCGCTCGACCTCCACGCGCCATCTAGTATGAAACAATGATAACCAAACGTCACCGCACGTAACGAAAATTGTGTCCAATATATGGTTTCACTAAGCGAAATGCACAGTCATATCTATGATTAACATGTAAACTAAGCGCATAATTACCCTGGCTAGACATAACGTCATACTTCACAATTTAAAGGACTAAGTTCGTATATAAGTTCATAAGGAATAACGCATATCGACCGACCCAAAGCGGGCTCATTCATTAGTTCTAAAACATTAATTAGCAAATAATTCATGAGTATTTAAATCAAATTAAATCCTAAGGGTACATATACGAAACGAAATTTCATAGATTAAACAAAACGAGATTTTATTACTAACAGACAGTTCAATTTTCGAAATTTCAAAACCATTCCATTACAAAGGAATAAATATTATTCTAAACTTTCTAGGGTTTCCTCCCAGTACTATCCAATCTGCTAAAATTTCTCTCTAACCTAATCCTCTAAGAGTAGAGGGTTTAACACTGCTCCAACTCTTGGCCCGGTGTCTTTGATACTACTTCTGCTAGAATTTCCCTCGCTTCCTCTGGCTGCTCCAAGGCCTTTTTCATTGCATGAAGCTGGACTCTTAATTGTTCTATTAGTCCATTCTCACACTCTTTCCTATGTCGAGCCTCTTGTTTTGCTTGTACCATTTCTCTATGTGTTGCTAGCCATTTCCATCTGGGTACATAAAGGTGAAGGGAAGATTTCCTTGCAGTTTGTATTGTTCTCACCATTCCTACAGGTCAACACAATAAGGTCTTGTCAGTCCCGATGAATTATAGGGTTATAATTACTTATAACTAAAATCATAGTCTCAAAAATGCAATCATTTCTTATGTCTAACAATTTTCGTGTTTCTAAACCTTAAGGATCTAAAGCCTAAGCTCTGATACCACTCTGTAACGCCCCAAACTCGGTTCCAACAATGCGGTCCCACAGTTTGGCTACGTCACCAATAATCAATGCTTAAATGATAACAAACCCTAATCTCATAATCAATATCGTTAAAATCCCCAATCTTAATTAAAACAAACCTTAATAATCTCAATACAGTTCTCAAAACCAAATCAAATTTAACTCAATATGATTACAAAGTATTTCAAAAGAAACTAGTAAAGTTCTAAATCCTTGGATGACTTTAACGTCTACCCGAGTCCACGATCTAATCACTTCACTTGTTACCTGGAAGGTAGAATAGGATAAGGGGTGAGCGAACAATGCTCAGTAAGTTCATATACAACTCCTCCGGTTACTAAGGAGGAGTTGACTCGAAGAGAAAAGAATTAATCAAAATATTTTGTCGATCAAATAATAAAAGGGATGATTCTCAATCATCGGTAACAAGGAATAATCGTTGATCAATAAAGCAATGTCCAATGCAATAAATCAGATATTAATACGACGTTTCAAACGAAAGACAAGAGACACAAAAATGACTACGAGAGGTACAGCTACCGCCAACCGTCCCATACCAGTTGGAGATAGCGTCCAACTCGCGGATACCATGATCACATAAGTAATGACTCCAAAGAATCCGACAATACGATAATTCAACAATACGATAAGTTTTGGTATATCCGGATAACCACACCACTTCTCCAGTAGTGTTCGATAAATTCAACAATACAATAGTGTCACGCTTAACCCCGTGACGGGTTGTTCTGACTTAGTGATCAAAGTGAAATTTCAAAAGATTTAAATATGTCAATATGCAATAGCGATGTAACAGTTTTCGATTCACAATGATATCTCATGAGGTAGAAAAACGGATGCATGAGATTTCGAAAATACAATTAATGAAGTAAGAACAAACGTACGTTCGACGGAATTCAAAGCAATTATCGACTTAAAGTCGGCATACGTGTACAAAAACGTTATATCAATAAAATATAATGGAAGCCTAACGATTCGGGAATAAAAGAGTTCAAATACCTAAACGAAGTATAATCTCTTACCTCGATAAGCTTAGCAAAATAATCCACCACACGCACGATCGTCCTAAGCTCGTTTGTCCAAAGCTAAATTCAACATGTGTAGAACTAATTACTAAACTAATTTTTTTTTTTACCCAAAGAAATATAACTAAATACTAACATAGATTTAGTATTATATAATTGCTATTTTTATTACTCTACATTAAACATTAGTTAACACACATGCATTGTTCACACTAACACACACCCGCACTGTTCACACTAACACACACATGCACGCACTGTTCATACTAACACACACATACACGCACTGTTCACACTAACACACATACACCTGTAATATCACACACACACACACACATGTAATATCACATACACACACACACACAGAATCACACGCACACACTGACCACACACATATGCTGAAGCACACACAAACACACACAGAATACCCACACACACACCCCTTTCTAACACACACGCACGCACGCTTGCACACATAACATGCATACACACACACCTACACTGCAACACACACATAAGCAACATACACAGCACAACACGCATACACAACCTACTGCCCCAAACAGCACGCACACACTCACGCATGCACACACACAGACACACACTAATAATGCACATACAACCAATGTTACAAGGTATGGATTAAATTATTCCTTAATCCTACCTCAAGATTGTCCGTCGTCCTCCACTTCTCTTGCACAGCCGCCGACTCCTCTCGGTTGCTCTATTTCACGATCCTTGGCGACCCTTCCAACTGATTCTCACCATATATATACAAACCCTATTAGGTTTTCCAACCCTAATAAGGATTTACCCAATTATTCTTTTATTCTCGATTAATATTTCTAATTAGGTATTTATTTATTAGTGTTATTAATAACGGGTGGGCCAAGCCCAAACGTACAAATAATTTACTGTCACACTTTGACCTAATTAAAAACTGTAGTATCGAAATAAAAGCGACTAGCCCACAACAATTATAATATTAATTTATGCAATTTAATATTAGTAAATTTATTTATTTATTTATTTTTTGAGATATTACATCCACTGCATGCTTGCCGGCCGGCGGTGAGCTCTCTGCCATAAACCTACCTAGGCAAGGTTCCCAATCCTAACCTCCACCTTAAGGTTTGGAGAGCACAAACAAGATTGCAATCACCTTTTCATCCCATATCACTGGCCCAAACTTGCCCAAGTTACGTTGTCGGCCTTTTTAAAATGCAACGTATTTAAAAAATAAAACTTTTAAAACGCAGCGTATTTAAAAAGTAGATTTTTTCAAAATGCAGCTTTTTTATTATAAATGCGTTTGGAATATTACTTCAACACGCAGCTTGTTTTTGATCCTAGCAGCGTTTTAAAACTTGCGTTTTGGAAAAAAATCAGAAATTTCAGTATTTCAAACCGCAGCTGCGTTTTGAAAATGCAGTTTTTTCTGATGCAATATTGAAACGCAATTTTTGCAAATAAGCTGCATTTTATCCCTATATTTTGTCCAAAATGCATGACCAAACGGGCTATAAAGAGTAAACCACCTCATTTATTTGTTTCACTTCTTTTATTGGTATACAATCATTTAGTAGAAAAGCTAGGATAACATTAATTAATACTATAACATATAATGTATTACTTTAATCAAAATTATTTTATCATAAATATAAAGTTATTTTATGTTTGGTAAATCACAGATAAAATTACTTTATTTCGCTAGTTTGATGTTTGGTAGCCCAAATTAATTTCAACATCATACTATTTTTCCAAAAACACTCTTATAAATTAGGTTGATGCAACATCACTATTTTTATAAATTATTCTAATGAATATAAAAATAATAAAATTGAGCTTTCATTTTCTATTTATCATAAATCCAAATTTAATGTTTCAAAGTTGAGAAAATTGGTTGATTTATGAGATATAATTTGTTTATTGCAATAAAATACTGTAAAATTTGTTCCCCCATTGCTATTCATTTTTGCCAGTGATGGCCGCAAGCTTGCAGCACTTGGAATGGGTTCTAATCTTTTATTGTTGAACAGCAATACCTATGTCATTACTAAATAAATTGTAATACCTATGTCATTCTTAAATAAATTGTGTCCCACTGAATAAAATTCCTAGACCGCCACTGCCGAAGCACCACGTGTCACGCTTACACGGTGCATCACGGCTAATAGCGACACACTATTGTGACAAAGTGATTTAAAAAATGAGACTCATTTTATAACACTTTGACAATATAATATGCCCCTATTAGTCGTGGTATATGACGTAGGCATGCTATGTAATATTCCAGGACCATTGAATATTATATATATATATATATATATATGTGTGTGTGTGTGTGTGTGTGTGTGTGTGTTATCAATTTTGGACGAAAGGTTAGCACTCCTTGATAGACAATTAATCTTAATAAATTGAACTTTGAATTCTTCGACATGCTTTAAACATAAGTTTTGCTTCCTGTACGGTTTAACTGCTAATTACTTGTTCAAAGTTGAAATTTCCTATTCTAAACATATCTTGTTTACTTAATTAAGCACATGAAGGCAAGTGAAAATTACCCTATTAAGTTGACTAACAAAGTTACTTTTTCAATAGTTTCAATATTAGTTTCTAATACAAAACATTTTAAATAATCTTTGATTAGAGTCCACATGAACGACATTATTATTCTTTATTTCGTTTTTATTTATTTTAAATATTTAATTAATTAAGCACATGATTATAGTCACGTTGCATTATAGAAAATAAGCATATTTTTTGTCAACCGAACTTTGAAAAAAACATGTGATCTTTGGAATAAAAACTTCATAGTTAGATTTAATTGTAAAAAATTAATTAAATAGTAAAATCATATTGTGGTATACCATAGTAAAGTTTTAATACATTTTGCCTACATATAACAATTAATTCTAAATTTTAAATTTTGAATTGATTGAAACGGACAATCAATTTAATATCTAACATATTGCTATTATTGAATTTATTATTTAAAAATAATACTTTTTAAATTAAATTAAAGTTTTTTATTTTAGTAATAAAATATCACATATTTTCTAAAATTTTGATCGATAAACGTTTTAAATTTTTTTTATAATGAAGCATAAAACGAGCCATAAGCATAATTGAGAAAATATATTTATTAAAAAATATAAATAGAAAAAGCAAAATTACGTCGTTTGTTGATATGTTATGAATTAAAAAGTAATTTGAAAATGAGAAATATATTAATCCACTTCAATAGACAAGTAATTAATTAAGGGATAATTTTGTTCAAATATGTATTTATTTAATGTAATAATTAGTAATAGTCTCTTCCTTTTCTTTAATACTAGTAATAGTGAATTATCATGCTTACAGGTTGCCTACGTAGGTTGCTTAAAGTGAAAAGTATAAGGTTGTGTTCCGTCACCTAAACCGCCTAATTGCTAATTACTTTGTTCAATGTACCAAAGGAAGACGTATAAATAGATAATTAATAAGTCTCTATCTAAAGAATGTTTCAAAGGTTATTAAAAATGACTTATTATGTTTATTGTTAATTAAAAAATCACTAATCCAATATAAAAAGTCTCATCACTCCCTACCAACCATCTTTTCACATTTTTAGAAGAATATAAAAGAAAAATAGTTAAATAATATTTTCTTAATCTGAGTGCGTTGGTAAACGTGACTTTTTCTAAGAAAGGAATTTAAGGAGTGTTTCATTGAGTCCCACTAGCGGGTAAATGGTTCCGGCCTGCTTCGCTTTGGACTAAAACACAAGTCGAGCTGTACGTGATTAATTAATTTACGAATTTTAAAACCAAATCAAACCGTCTAAAGCTTGAAATCGAAGTAAACCAAACCGCAATAGTTCAACTCAATTCAATTCAAAACCACAGTACGGTTTCTTGGTTTATTTCATTAGTTCAAGTTTGCTTTTGTTATTCAACTATCAAAAAATTGAAAGAAGGAAAAAAAATATTAAGCAAATTTCAATAAAGTATTATGCAAGACTTGAGGATTGAAGTAACTTTACATAAATTTTTCATAAAATCTCAAGTTTTTAACTGAAAGCTTAAAAAAATATTATTTCAGTACCTTAATACACTAAACTAAACAAACCTTTATAAACTCCAAACAAACCAAAATAAGGGTTAGAGTGCTTAATCAAGAGGTAGTTTCTTTTTACTATCCAATAACTGAAATGAAAAGTTTATTAATTACTAATGAACGGTCAAATGATACATATGCTTTGGTGGTTCGATTCTGGTTCAAGTTGGTAGTTCGAAACCGCTGTTCATGAGACAAAATCGCAAATTGAACTGATCTGCCTGGTTAATTAGTGAAAATCCAAGTTATACCGAACCACACATTCCATTAAACCAAACCAAACCACCCAATTTGATTCAAATTATATGGATTCAAATTTTGTGATGGTATCAAAGGTTGGTTCATTTATTTTTTTAAAAATACACCAAATATGACACATTATGAAAGAGTCTGTTTATTCTTGCGTTTTGGTGAAAACGCAATTTATTCGTTAACTTAGTGTATCAATGTTGCGGTATAAAAAACAGCGCTTTTTAAACGTATTTGCGTTTTAAAACGCTATAATTTTTTCCTAAAACGCATATTTTAAAATGCTGTTGAAAAAAAAACTATAGTTTGAATTTATATTTCAAACGCGTTTATAAATTTTTTTTTAAATTGTGTTTTAAATAATTTGTGTTTTAAAAACGCTAGACCAAACGGGCTCAAAGTAGTCTTTGTTACTGATCATGAAAAATATTACTGTAGAAACTAAACACGTAAGTATTTTATTAAGAATATTGTGTACAGTGTACACTAATTCACGTACCAAATACACATCACAAAGTACAAGATTATTTCATTTGCTTACTATACTGCATATACATCATATGTGTATTTATTATATGTAGTTATGCATCAAGAGATACTTATTTCCTTTGGGCTTTGTGTATTAGAACTACTAGTAAGGACGTTGGCCAACAATGTTGCCGCGGGGATAATAGTTGCATGTAACAAACTTATACCCGTTACTGCACTGAACCCTAGCACATCCAAGCTGCGTTGACCTACGCCAAACCACTTGCGTATAGTGACCGCACACTCTACCGCTTGTGCACGAGTTTGAATTATAGTTGTAGTACTGCCTCTCGTCCACCCATAAACCCACGGCCCGTCTGCCAGTAAAGACACCGCTGCCCGCAGCTAGGTTCTCGCCATAAGGCCCTCCGGAGTGTACGAGATTAAAGCAGTCACCACTTCTCAGTACCTGATCAGCATAGTCTTGAGCATAGGCTGCCACGGTGTTGTTCCAACTCATTGGCCCAACTCCCACTTGTGCACGAGCCGCATTGTGTGCATCTAGGTAATCCTGGCGCGCGTTTTGGCCTCGGGAGGGATGCACCATTGCTAACCCTAGTACACAAACAATTAGAGCTATTGAGATCTTACACAACGCCATTTTGTTTTTGACCTCTCTAAGCAAGATCCTAGGTTATTTGTGAAAATTAGAGTACCAACTGAAGACGTATTTATATATAGGCCAAGTCTGGGTTGAAAATTCTCCTCCAGATAAGAGAATGTTTCAAATGTGATTATGTTAAGTATCTATGTTGGCATAATTAAATAAATTGTGATCCGCTGATAGCAACAAATATTCATTTTCTTATAAGCTATAATCCTATATTTTTTGCGCGGATTTCTTATTATAACATTTGTCTACTTTTTAAAAAAACAAAAAACTAAAAAATTGAATTATCTCAGAAGTTAGTTGACGCTTGCACGTCTGATATGTCATTTAAATGGAGAAAAGCTCAACTCAAAATTAGCACCATATATATAATCATTATTATTATTTCTACTATTATTATTAGGGGAATCTATCTACTCTACAAATTTTATTTTTTAGAATAATTAAGTTCGTATAAAACCAAAATACCATTTCTTTGTTTCAGTTAGTAAATTATATTTCCTCCGTTCTACCTAAAGAGTTCATGTTTGAAAAGTCTAATAATTAAAAAATATATAAGTATTATTAGTGTCGGTCATAATCACAAAAATGTTTGAACATGGTCATGATGCTTATACATCATATGGAGGGTAAAGTTGAATGATTATATAGAGATTAATTACTAGCATAATTTTTGAAAAGTGAAACATCACAAAATAAAATATTGAACTCTTTACAAGATGAACATTAAAAATATTTTTTGTAGTTGGTCTGATATATATATATATATATATATATATATATATATATATATATATTCAAAATCTCAAAATTAGAACATGTTTTCTTTCATTTTTCTAGACAATGCAATGGCTTTAATTTTATTGCTGGTCAAGCTACGTCAAACCCCTTCAAGATGTACAGTTCTTGGTGTTTGCTGATAGTACGGGAACTTTGTTATCCAAGCTAGCTTGGAATGTTTCTTTTCCCGTCCTTGTAACCAAAAGAAAAAAGGATTTGCTGTTGGTATCATAAAGTACAAATCCTCAATGAGAATAGATTAAATATAGTCTACTCACTCCCTAAAGAGATCATGTTTAAAAGTTTAATAATTAAGATATACTTCCTCCGTCCTACTCAATGAGTCAACGTTTAAAAAATTTATTTATTAAGAGATATATTAACATCATTGGAATTGGTCATAATTACAAAAATTCTTAAACACAACCAAGATGCTTACAACACAAGTCGAGGGTAAAGATGAAATATTATTAAAATTGTAAGCATACTTATTTAAAAGTGGACTCTTTAAGTAAAACATCTCAAAATAGTATAGTGGACTCTTTGCCTGGAATGGAGGGAATATATAATTAGCATTAAAGTTAGTCATAATTATAAAAATACATTAGCATAATCAATATGTTAATATCAAATGTGGATGGTAAAGTTGAAATGTTATGGATATTGTAAACATAATTTTTAAAAGTGAATTATTTAAGTAAAACATCTCAAAATAGTATAGTGATATTTGTTTACAATAGAAGAAGTAATTATTAAGATAGAACGAAAAGACATACTTCCCCTGCACGTGATAGTCACATGCTTAATTCCATTAATTTTTTAACCTATTGTGTAAGATTAAATTTAGCATGGAGTGTATAAATGGGACACTTTTGGTGGATAAATTGGGGGTTAATTTGTATTTTAGTTTAAAATCTAGTATTGACTATTGACTTCATAAATGTGTTGTATCAATCAAGTGATCTTTTTTGTTAGGCAAAACATACAATCGGGTGACTGTACTTTGGGAAAGGTTGCAATTCGGCCGCTAATTATTTGAAAATTTATTTGGGTCACTGTACTTCAATTATCTTGCAAGCGAGTCCATTTTTTTGACAAACGTTAGTTTAGCAATAGCCTTTAAAATAATATAAAATACCAATTTTATTTGGGACACTGATTGTACTTTTATTACACTTTTTTTTTTTTTTCAGTTTCTTATTTTTGTTTGTTCTTTTGATTTCATTTAAATTTGTTATTCTAACCAATGTGTATGTTATATAATTTATAAGAAAATGAAACTATAAGAAAATAGAATAAATGTATAAACATTAGAAAACACAAAAAAAAAAAAAAAAACAAAAACAAAAAAGTCAAACAACCAACCCAATCAAATGAGAGTTACGTTAATTTCTGTTAGGTAAAATAGTTCAGGGGTACAACTAGGAAACCCAAAATAGTTTGGGGGAATTTCTGTAATTTGCTCTTTAATTTTTTTGCTTCACAAAGTAATACCAAATTCATAAAAGATAAGTACCCAATGCATTTTCCTTTTTCATTAAGGAAAATCTCCAAATTAAGGAAGCGCCTAAAAGTATAAAAAAAAAAAACAAGAAACAACTTTAATAGGGGCGTTCGCCAATATAGTTTCCCGGGGGATCGTAGTTACAACCGATAAACCAACCCCCCATTAAGACACTGAATCCTAGCACAACCAAGGTGAACTGAATCGTGCCAAACGACTTGAGTATAATGAAGGCACTCCCCATCAACACATGAATTTGAGGCATAATTGTAGAATGGCTTTTCACTTACCCACATATCACTGCATCAGCCCCTCAAAAGGCATACGAAGCCCAAGCAATGTTCTCACCATATGGGCCACTTGAATGTTGTAACTTACAATCAACTCTTTGCTTAGCATAGCTTTGAGCATAGGCAGCAACTGTGTTGTTCCATCTAATGGGTCCGACCCCGACTTGAGCCCGAGCCACATTATGGACATGGACGTAGTCTCTAATGGAGCTTTGGGCTAGGGTGATATGGGTGAGGGTGAAGAACAAAAAGCAGCATAAAATTGCCAATGATTTCTTGCAAAACCACCCCATTTTTTGTGTGAATATCATCATATGGTTAAGGGAATTTATAAGCAGTACGTAGAATGAAACAAATTAGGCAACTTACTAATTTCTCGTTTAAGGTGACTCAGTTATATCCAAATTTCATTCACTTAATTTTCTTTAGATTTTTTACTTAAAATGTTAAGAAGTGGTCAAAGCTTGGTAATTGATTACAAATTTCTTAAAAGATTTACTGAGTTGCCCAATTGTTGGGCGTGGTGGGATATATTATGGGCGTGTTTTTTGTAGTTTATTACTTCCTCCGACTCACAAAATCAGCCTTATTTTCTATTTTAGTTTGTCACATATATATATATATATATATATATATATATATATATATATACATTTAAAGTTGGTGAGGATGCCTCTAAGTGTGCCACCTCATCCAACTTTTGGTTGTTTTGATTCTCAAGCCTCCAAGTAAGCATGACCTTTGGAGTGAAATGACTTTTCATTTCTAAGTCATTAGCTAATAACAATACCTAATAATAATAGGTTTTACAATATGTATTACTATTAGGTAATACTAATTGGAGAAAGACTTTAGGAAATAAAATAATGTTGTCAATGAGATTTGAACCCACATTCTTTTAAATATGATTATACACCTTAAACCAACTCAACCAATTATATTATATGTAAATATTTTAAAAACATATTATGTTATTCTATAAATTATTTTATAATATAAACCAACTAGATTTTATTTTTATATGTGATACTCTCTCCATGTTAAATTGAGTCTCATATTCTTATTTAAAACGTCATAAAATAATATATATAATATGTGATCCATATTAACAAAAAATTTAAATTATTTATTCAAAATTGATGCTTATGTTTTATTGATATTTGTGTAAATTTCTTTTTCAAACTGATAGTGTATAAAAAATATGTATATATATATATATATATATATATATATATATAGTATCCAATTAAACATTTTTAATTATTGAATGATCTCCAAAAATTATTTCAAAAAATATAATTACAATTCTTAAACAATTCTCATTTGTTCAGAAAAATGTTATATTTCTTCAATATGTCCCAAAGTAAATATTTTATTTTTAATTTTGTAAATTTTTTCAAATATTTGTCTAAAATATCTTTACTAAGTGCAAGATGAAAAAAAGAGATAAAAAAACCAAATAATATGATATCATTAAAGGGTACTAAAAAAATTAAAAAAAATGTATAGAAACAAAAATATATGTATTGACCACCAATAAAAAATACTTATTTTGAAACGAAAATATTATAATAAATAACTACCAATTTGCATATATTGACAAGACTTAACTTTTGTCAGAAATGAAGTCAACAAACATCTATATTCAATAATGATAATTTTTTTCAAAAATATTTTTAAAATGTATCAATTGAACACAAAAGTTAAATTGCACCCGTGCATTGCACGGGCTTTATAACTAGTTTCAACATATAATCATGACTCAAAAGCAAGGTTCTAAAAATCGCTAGGCGCCAGAGCAAGGCCTAGTGCCTAAGGGCCTAGTCACTAGTCAGGATCTAAAAATCAAGGCATAATTACACTATGGGTCCATACCAACCTGCTGCAACAATAATATATAACTAAATATGATCAAATAAACTAAAAATAATGATCACATTACAAGATTAAAGTTAAAAGTTAAAAATTAAAATCAAATTTACTATCATTTCAAAGTAGAGGGAAGAAGGGGAATACTTTAATAACTTGAGGAAAAAGGAGAAATACTTTAATAACTTGAGGGAGAGGTTGTCATTTTGAAAATTTAAAACCTAAAACTAAAAGCTCACACGCGCCTCTCTCACAAATCCAGTCTCACACGCCTCTCTCTCTCTTTCACTGTCTCACACTCAGACGACAAGACGGGATCTCTCACGGCAACGGCAACGACATCTCACACGGCAATGGCAGCTCTCACGAAAACGGCATCCCTCACGGCAATCTCTCTCTCGCTCTCTTACTCTTTCTTGTCTCTCTCTCTCTCTCTCTCTCTCTCTCTCTCTCTCTCGCTCTCTCTTAATTTCTCTTACTCACTCTCTCTTTCTCCTCTTCACCGACGGCGTTCTCCCTCTCTCTCACCGGAGTTTTCCCTCGCTCTCATGAAATTAGGGCTGGGCGTTGGCGGCGCCGATGCCGACTAGTCGTGTAACGCCCGCACTATTTGCATCATTCGCATTCATTCTATGTTTATGTCTCCTACATTGACATCGTCATTTCATGTGCATAAGTCATTCAAATGTACTTGCAATTGAGTTTTTTGTACACTTTTCAAGTGTATGGATATGTGTTAGAAGTTTCATAGTCATTTGCATTTGATTTGATGTGCATCTAAAGCTTCATTTTATGTGGTTTGGAATGTGTTGTGCTTGTGTTTTAAACTTGGTTTGAGTTTGGTATCATCATTTGATGACTTGGGAATGTTTTAGAATCACTTTGGTTTGATTTTGGAACTTTTTGACCTGAACCAGACACTATGCAGCTGCATAGTGCCAAGGCCTAACAATCTGGATTTCATGCGGCCGCACAAGGCGTCCGCATGAGTCCTATGCGTGCGCACAATGCTAGCCGTACAAAAACCTTTAAGCTACTGGATTCTTTGCGGACGCATGGCGCGCTCGCATAGAAGCTATGCAGACGCATAAGGCGCCCGCATAGCGACGGGCTCTGTTCTTTTAATTGACTTTTTGACCATCATCTAAAGGCTGAAATTTGATCATGACCATTGACCATCTCTCCAGTTTTACTTAGTCACTTAAACACACCTAGAGTTTCATTTTTACACACACTTTGAACCTTCAACCTTGGCAAAGATTGAGAGAAAGAGAGGAGAGTTTGTGCAAGAAAATCCTTGTTTCTTGCTCATTTGAAGACCAAATTGTAATCCAACACTACCATTGTGAAGCTCTTGGCTAGGAGAAGCCATTCTTAACCTTGTATGTGACTTTACTTGGGTTAAAACTTCAAGTTGTAAGCTACTATCCCTTGTTCTTCCTCAATTATGAATTGTTCTTTATCCTAGACTTGTTATTTGATGAAACATGTTAGAAATCATCATTTTTTAGTATGTTTGACCATGTTGACTTGTTAAATTTGTGGTTGACTTTTTGAATGTGTTTGGAGACTTATGTTTACATGTTAGAAATGTAAAATATGATTAGTAATTGTTAAGTTTACGGTATGATTAATTCGCGTAAACTCGAACTCATTAGAAACCAAAAATGACTCTAACGGAGTTCGTTAGGATTTCATAATTTATAAGACCACGTGTGTGATTTGGGAATTCTTAGATGATTCGAGTGATTCGTTTGAAAATTTGGTTACACCGGTTGTGTGTATTGATATTACGTTAATTTTCGTAATTTTTATAAGTTGGTTATTTGTGGTGTGAGATTATTATAACTCACTTGAGACATTCGTATCATTGTTGAATGTTATTGTTGTGGTATACTCCTTACTTTGGAGTATGACCTTTTATTTTAAATGTCGAGTAAACATCTACTTGTGCATTTAGTTAAGTCCATGGCATATGTGTTGGCGGTGTATTGACGGTCGATTATTGCAGGAGCTGGGGCTACGTAATAGTCGAAGGCCAATACATTGGGCCTCGCGCTACCATTGGCCACGGTAGGGGTATAGCGCCATTTTTTGTACGGAATAAACGCAACCATGGTAAGCTATATCCATGGTTGATTCTTGGGTTGTAGGGACCGAGATCACCCGTCGACGTGAATACAGAAGATGGTTCACACCGTGTTATGTTATTTGGTTTTCTTGATCGAGCACGTCAACAACGGCTCTACATTTGGTATTATATTGGTTGGTTGGTTGGAAGTATTGGTTTGGTCGGAGGTGTACCTCGGCGCCGTATCCTTTGTAACTTGTTTACTTATAGCTCTTATGTGCTTCCTGTATAAGCGAATGTTGGTCATGGTTTCCAACCGGTATGGGACGATTGGCGATCGTTGAGCCTCTCGTGTAATATGGGGTTAATTGGCTATGTGCAACACTTGTTACTTTCATCTTGTATTGGGATTGTTTCGTGATGGCATAAATGCTTATTATACTTACTATCTTGCATCTAGCATGCCATATTGTTGCATTAGTAGCATATTGAGTTTCGACTCACCCCGTTTCGTGTTTATTTGTTTTCCTTAGATCAAGGGCCGGCGAGGAATCCCTAGTTCGTTCGGGTTCAGTTTCAGTCGATTGTCTTCTTTTGGTAGTGCACCTTGTGCCTAGTATTTTCTTTTGGTGAGGCCGAGGGTGTACTTGTTATTTAAACAATGTATTTGTTGGGTAGTAGTCTCGTCTGTTGATTGATATATTCTTTTGTTATGCTGGCATGGTTGCCGTTCTGTTGTATATATTTATTCACTTTCTATTCCGCGCACTCTGATATAGTTTATGTATATACCGAGCCTGTTAGCTCGTGGTAGTTGTTGCTAGCTAACGTGTTGTTTTCTCCGGCTTGTTGTTTCGCCGTTGAGGTTTAGTCTTGTTTAAAATATCTTGTTGTTTTTAAAGAAAACTTGCACGTGCATTACAGGGTTTTCACATGACTTTGCATTCTTTTTAAAAGGAAATTTTGAGATGTTACTTTCGTGGTTCCCGTTTAATCGCGGTCCGAACGGGACTCCACGTCGGATCTCGGGTCGGGTCGCTACAGTTTGGTATCAGAGCATAAGTTAGCTAGCCAGGAGAGAATCTTTGGCTTAGGAGGGTTGGTTGTGTGTTTAAGTCGTTAACGTCGAGTGTTTATTGCAGTTGTTTAATCATGGTTGAGACTAGACATGGTGCTAGTACTGAGGAAGGTGGCTCGAGTGGGGTCGGGATTACTTCAGCTGAACAGGGTAATACTCCACCACCTACACAGCCTAGAGTTCAACCTGCAGGACAGCCGGATGTACAACCTAAAATACCGGTTAATCAGAATGAGGGGATTGTGAACATGATGCAAGGGTTCATACAGTCGATGATGGAAATGAATAGACAAAATATGGAGTTGCAATGATAGGCCATGGCAGGTTTGGGACAGGCAGGAGGTCACAGAATGGCTCAACCAGCTGAGGGCAATGGGGACTATGACCGGAGGTTGGGGAGATTTTTAAAATGAAGCCTCGAAGCTATGACGGCGAACCTGATCCAATGAAGGCGGAAAGGTGGATAGAATCAATAGAGAAAATATTTGCAGCAATCGATTGTACCGATGGTGATAAGGTCAAGTTTGCAGCTTTTAAGTTAGAGGACGCAGCTGAACATTGGTGGCGGGTGCTCGAAGCAAGTTGGGTTCAGGAAGGTATGGATCGAACATGGGAACTCTTCTTACGACAGTTCAGAAACCATTTTGTTCCAGATGTGATACAGGCTAAAAAGGAGGTAGAGTTTCTTAGTCTTGAACAGGGGACGTTATCGGTGTGTCAATATTCTGCTAAGTTCACTGCATTAGCAAGGTATTGCTCGCACTTGATTCCCACGGAAGAAAAGAAAGTTTATCGTTTTGTGAAGGGTTTGAGAACGGAGTACCGGAAGCAACTTTTACCGCTCGATCTGCCAAGCTACCAAAGCGCAGTTGACAAAGCTTACAAGATTGAGCACGACATCGAGGAGCATCGTAGTAAACCAAGTAACACAGTTGGAAACCAGCAAGCATCACACCAAAACTGGAAAAGACAGAATGTAGGCGGGACTCCTAACAAGGGAAATAATGTGAGTCGACAAGCAGGCCAAGCGTGGCAGCAACAAGGAGGTCAAGGACAACGGGAATCGAGGTTTGTTTGTAACTTTTGCAAGAAGTCGGGGCACATTGAAGAGAGGTGTTGGATGAAATAGGGTAAGTGCCTGTTATGTGGTGACGACAAACATTTTCAAAAGGACTGTCCGAGGAACAGAGGGTTACCCCAAGGTGGTGCACAACAGAATACGGGGGTAAAGAGGAACAATGACGGTCGACCAATTTTCATGGAATCTAGTTTTGGAATAAGTCCTAAGCCTATCAACTTTCTTAGTGAAGCACGATTCACATATCCTAAGCGACTATGCCATAAGTTAGAAGACTCGCACAAGTAAATAGAATTGTTAATTTTATTGATAGCTTGTGGGTACAGATATGTGGACTTCTTGTCCACTACAACAGCATTGGCCTTAAATAGACCATCAAGCAAATATCCCTTCCCAACATACATCCCTCCCTTAGTAAGTACAAACTTATCAGATTCAAATACAATCTTAAATCCTTTTTTACTAAGCAATGAACCAGAAATTAAATTCTTTCTTATGTCGGGTACATGCATCACATCATTGAGAGTTAGCTCTTTCCCAGATGTGAATTTCAGGATCACCTTCCCAATGCCTTGAATCTTGGAGGTTGTAGAATTTCCCATGTAGAGATAGTCATTATGATCCATCTCCTTGTATTTCGAAAACAGTCCTTTATCGGCACATATGTGAGGAGTGGCTCCGGTGTCAATCCACCAATCTCTGATGTTTGACAACAAGTTCACTTCGCATACAACCACAGTTACTTCGAAAACACCTGTAGAGAGAGTATCCACTTCTGTTATGTTGGCTTGGGGAGGCTTCTTCTTCTTGCTTCGGCAATCCTTTGAAGCGTTTCTTGTTGCTACCTACCGTCATTACCCTTCTTGTTCTTTGACGAGTCAGCACGCTTTCGCTTGTTGTTCTTTGACCCAGAGTCTTCAACCATGTTAGCCTTTGCTTCCATGTTCCGAGCAACGACTCTCTTTTTTGCACCACGATTGTCTTCTTCAATACGAAGACGAATAAGTAGATCTTCCATTGTCATCTCTTTGCACTTGTGCTTGAGATAGTTTTTGAAGTCTTTCCATGAAGGGGGCAATTTCTCGATCATGGTAGCAATCTGGAAGGATTCGCTCAAAGTCATGCCTTCCGCTTCAATATTGATTTTCATCTCTTCCACCTGATTCATTACAGTCTTTGAATCAATCATTTTAAAATCAAAAAATTTAGCAACAAAGAATTTCTTTGTTCCTGCATCTTCAGTTTTATATTTCTTGTCGAGAGATTCCCAAAGTTCCTTGGCCGTCTTAATGATGTAGTACACATTATACAATGTGTTGTCCAGCACATTCAAGACATAGTTCCTGCAAAGGTAGTCAGCATGTTTCCATGCATCAATTGTCATTTGCGCTGCCTTGTCTACAGCATTCTCCGCTATCAGACATTCTTCACGCAAAAACTTCACCAAACTTAGCGTCGTAAGGTAGAACAACATCTTTTGTTGCCATCTTTTGAAGTCAATCCCATTGAACTTCTCCGAATTCTCGTACTGCAAGGCCGGTGGTATGACAAGTTGATTAGCACTTGAAGTGCTTGCAATCACAACATTTACATTTGTTACACTTGCGTTTGTTTCACTAGCAGTGTCTTTACTAGTTGTCATTTTCTGTCACAATACAGAAAATCAAATAAGAAAGAGAGATGAAGAAGATAAAATTAAAACACAAATGCCTTAATATTGTCTTAAGATATATTGTTGTAAGTTTAATTTCTTTTTATCTTGCAATCATCTATACCAAATAAACGAGAAGGAAGAAAGAGGATTGAAGTGAGGTATGCCAAAGCAAATATCCTTAAGACAATATTCGCCTCCGTATTAGTGCAAACGGAGTTGATGGCGATTGTCTCCCAAGATACAACACTCCTTACCAATGTTAGACTTGCACTTGTACTAACCTTGATGGGCGAACCAAAAAACTAAGTAGCTCTTTAAGCTTTCAAGAACGAAAATGGAGAAGAAAGAAATCTGGAATTTCTTAAAGTAAAGAGACAATAATTTTGGATTATAGATTAGAAGAGTTTGTGTATCGATTGTATCTAATTCGAATGAATTCGTGTTTATGACTGAAACATGGAGTCTATATATAGTTGGTGTTGCATCTATTGATAAACAGTTGCAACTCATGGCCTGAGACAGTTTGTATTGAAGAGGTCTCATCAAACAAGCATGTCTGTTCGGTGAAAGCAGCCTCAGTGCGGCTATGTTGCGTTCGTCATCACCATACTTTCTGTCCATCCTAGCCACCACCTTTGCGCTTGCGTACCAGACTTTAATGCGTCCACGTCCAACTACTAGGCACCATTTTCCAGTTTTCACAAAATGGAAAGGCTCCAATCGCGATGATGCGAAGTGCAAAGTGCGCCTCTAAAACGCCCAATGCGAACTTTGCGACATGCACAGGCTCGAGGGAGTGCTAGAGCATTTGTCCAAGTAACAGCTAGCGAAGCTAGCTGGTGCGCAAGGCATGGCTACAAGGGATATAACTTAAATGGTTAATTACACCATTAGTCCCTCGACTATGAACTATTCCACCAGTAGTCCCTTAATAATTTTTTAAAATTTCAGTCCCTAGAGTATCAAAAAGTCACGCGGCTAGTCCTTTTGATGGATGCCCTTAAAAAATTCCGTTAACTCCCACGTGTGCAAGGCACATGACTTTTTTTTGGGCATTAATGAAATTTCACCAACTCCTTCTTCCCCACCCATCTCCGTCTTTCTCCCTTATCATCTTCAAACCTAAACCCAGTAAATGTAAGAATAATTGGACCAACCCTTAAGTGGGTTTACCAGCACCGGAAGATTGAAGCCGTCGACTAAAGTGACATAGTAGAAATTAGGCGTACCATTGATGCCGATTGAGAACTCAACACGCGTGGTTGCGGGTGGATCAACGATAACAGTAGGGCATTTTATCTTTCCCAAAGCCACAATCACCAATGACACAGGTGAAATTTTGGCCCGGGCTTTGGGTAATGTACAGAGAGTCCGACCACAGATCCGACCATTCCATGACGATGTAATTGCTTCTTTTTCATGAGATAATGTTGCAGTAGGGTGTTCCTGGCCTATTGGGCAATTTCGGCGATGGCGCCGCTGCAGCTCATCAAGCTCGTGAGAGTGGTGGCGGCGGATGTGGTAGTACAGAACTGAGTGGTGGGTACAGAACTAGTCACCACCCATCACCAATCTCCTACTGTTGAGCCCCAAATCCAGTCCAAATCTGAATGTTTTCAAACTAGGCTATCACCACCAAAAGTCAAACAAAAATAAAAAGAAAATTACAATACAAACAAGATCTAATTTTAAAAATCCCCAAATCTTGACGCGCACACACGATTGAAAAACTGTTCTGATTCTCTCTCTCTCTCTCTCTCTCTCTCTCTCTCTCTCTCTCTCTCTCTCTCACTTCACCCCCCTTTAATGGCAGAATTACCGCTACCTGACCCCCCAATCACCACCGGCACAGGTCATTGAGTCCTTGAGTTTTTTTGCGGAGGCCGTTGACGATCTGTGGAGCTGCCGGAGACGTCGTTGTCCATCAATTCCCTCTTTGCATTCATTATTGTCTGTGGATATGTGTGTGTGTGTGTATCTGTGGATGTATGTATGTGTGTGTCTGTGAGAGAGAGAGAGTATATGTGCGGGTATGCTTGTAATTTTTTTATTGTTTAACTATTTATTATGAATTTCCCATAATAACCCTTAAAAAATGGGATGTGCAACGCACATGATTCACTTAACAGAATCTTTCTAACGGCATCCATTAAAAGGACTAGCTGCGTGACTTTTTGATACTCTAGGAACTAAAATTTGAAAAAAAATTGTTAAAGGACTACTGGTGGAATAGTTCATAGTCGAGAGCCTAATGGTGTAATTAACCCTAACTTAAATGTTACTCCTCAAGAGTCAAGACATCCCACTATGTAAACAAGCATACTTTCTTGTATATTTCCAATGTGGGTTTAGACATTTTGGTGGTCACTTCTCAATTCACCCATATATTGACCTAATATTCCAACAATGATTTGTTGACGACATGGGCTTCTCCACCATAACCACCTACAAATCAGAGAAAATTGGAATGTATTTATGGTTTTAGCATTGTCCTCTTCTTGTTTTTACTATTTTTTTTTTGCCCTTCCTATTATTGAAGATACTCAACCAGGTTCATGAATCTTCGCAATATGGCCTTAGATATGTGGAATTTTGTTATATGGAACTAGGAGGAATAGCCATTGACTTTGACTGATGGCTGACTAATGATACTAGATCCATGATCTCCAAAAGAAGTTTTACTTTGATTTTATAAAATTGTATTTAACTATTTATAGTGTCAATATTTAATGTATAACCACTTAGTTTAAGAGAAAAAAGTTATAACAATAATAAATGACGAGGAACGACTTGCTGAGAAATTTAAGGAGTAACTTGAGCTAGCGCAACTGTTAAGGCGTGCCCACGCCTTATCTAAAGAGAGTTGCTAATTATCCAAATTTTCAGCTTATGTTTCCTATTGTAATTAGCATTAGCATTAGAGTTCTCTTATTTTTGGTATTCCTTTAGTAAGTTGGATTAGGATTATAATTTCAATTAATTAGCTTTAGTCCTAGTAGGTTAAGGATTAAATTTCTGCCTTATAAATATGATTGTAATCCTCATTAGAAAACACGTTAGTTTTAATTGATCAATAAACTCTTTGTTGGTGCGCCAATATCCGAGGAATTCTTCCCTTTGTCCATTCGAGCATATTTCTTCTATCTCCGTTCATACGCTAACAAACATAAATCTTATTTTATTTCACTCATTTGTGTATTAATTACGAACATAAAAATTTTATTGTTTCACGCTTCTGTTCTACGCCAATAAACGACACAAAAATATTTTGAACTGCAAAATTTATAGTAGTATTTTTAGAAAGGGAAATAAATTATAAATCTAATTAAATTGTCATTATAAAATAGTGAATTAGTTGTCTTTAAAAGGTTAAATAGGACTTTTTGTTTTAGAAGATGGAACTTCTTAAAATTAAGCAAGTTTAAACCCTAACGTGAATTAGAGTCAGTTTGTTCGTGCGTTTTGGCCAAAACGCAGGGTTAAAACGCAGCTTATTCCTTAACTTAGCGTTTCAATGCTGCGTTATAAAAAGCAGCGTATTCAAAACGCAGCTGCATTGTTCCTTAACTTAGCGTTTCAATGCTGCGTTAAAAACCTACATTTTGACATAATATCCCAAACGTATTTATAAATAAAAAATGCGCGTTTTAAATAATCTGTATTTTAGAAACGCTGCGTTTTCAAAACACTGTATTTTCAAAATGCTACACCAAACAAGCTCTTAGTTTTCTGCAGCACTTTGATTGTGTCACCTAATTGATTGTACTAATAAGTGCGTACTCAAGCTTTGTACTCCCTCCGTTCCAGGCAAAGAGTCCACTTTTCTTTTATAGAAGTCAATATAAGACTGAATCAAATAAAAAATTTACATACTTTACTTATGTTTTAAGAAATAAAATTTCATTAATTAAAAACTATCTTAATAATACTATGGATTACAACTTTAATAACTTTGTAAAAATCACTAGATTTATGTTAATTATTGGTCAAACTTTAGCTTAGTTGACAAAAAAAAATCAAAAGTGGACTCTTTACATGAAACGGAGGGAGTAAATGCGTTGAAATTTTAAATGTCTACTCTCCTTTTTTAATCGCGTTAAAACTTTAGATGACTTGCATATATATATATGCGATATTGGTCAAAAATCATGCCAACTCCCCCAAAATTCGAAGCTAGCATGGTCCAAGAGGGTTCAGTATGGTCCTTAAGTTTGAAAATTCGTAAGTTGATATCAACACTACCGCATGCATTTGTTAAGATCCACATAAATGAAAGCAAAAATGAAGTTGGATAATAACACTACTACATGTTTTTTTTTACAAACCATGACGGAATTTCAATCATGTTAACTTCTGAATATGGTACTTTTTCAAGCCCATCAGGTCATGGAACCTTTGATAATTCACTTCACAAAAACTACAGGAGCTAGTAGATATGTATACTGATCTACTACTCTTATTCATTGCTACACATAATAGCTTATTGTTTCATCTTCTTATTGCAGCACTTTGAACACTTCACTAGTAAGGACGTTGCCCAACGTAATTGCCCGGAGGATCATAGCTACAGATCACAAAGTACCACCCATTACTACACTGAACCCTAGCGCACCCGAGCCGAACCGAGTTCTGCCAAACAACTTGTGTATAGTGCCCACAAACCTGCCCACTTGCGCAAGTATTCGTTGCATAATTATAATAAGCCTTCTCGGCCACCCACAAATTGACCGCATACGTCCCTGTCAAGGCACTACTGCTGCCCTTGGCTAGGTTTTCCCCGTATGGACTATTCGTCGAGTGCACAAGATTGCAGTCTCCGATCCTCTGATTAGCATAGTTCTGCGCGTAAGCTTCCACGGTGCTACTCCAGGTCATGTTTCCAACACCTACTTGAGCGCGAGCGGCATTGTGAGCATTTAGATAATCTTGTGGCGAGTTTTGGGCACGGGAGGAGTGAATTAGGGCTAGGGTAATGAAACAAATGATGATGAGAGGTAATGGAAATTTGGAGAGACCCATATTTGGTTTATATATATAAATTAAATGCACAAAACAAGGCTTATTGATGAGAAAGAAGGGCAATTTTCATGAGTATTTATAGGCCTCAAATAAAATTGGATCAATTGCATGTACAAAAGTGGAATTGCATGTGCACAAGTGGAATAGGGTTACTAATTTAAGCAAACCAGAGAGTCAACTAACAGTTCCCATTGGACACAATTAAGGCCTTTGCGTGTATATGATTTTTATTTATTTCTTTAAATTTTATTTCCTTAATTTATTTATAGCTCGATCAAGAACAAGGTCGGTCGATCCGTTTACTAATAATTACTACAATAACCAAGATTACAAGTAGACTAATACCAAACAAATACTAATATCTAAAATCTATTTTTTTTTTTTTAAAGAGGATCAATAGTGGTTCCCCACTTACCCATTTGGTGACTCGAACCCACAACCTATCGGTTATAGGTGAAGCATCTTACCAACTAAACTGTACTTACTTGTCTAATATCTAAAATCTAATTTGCGTCCATATGAAAGTATTGTAGAGGATATGATAAGTATATATATGGGTGGGTGCTTGGAGATGATAACCAGCTTTGCATATAATTAATTAATATTCTATTAAAAATAAAAATATTTTTCTAAAATTGTGAAAGTAATTACTATACAACCCAGGTTCATTCATGTTCTCATCTTTCGATAATAGTTTAATCACATATAATTTATGAAAGCAATAGTATGCCACGATTTAATCCATATGGCTTGAATTCTTGAACGTTCCAAAACGCTGTCACTTCTAAATAGACTTTTAATTATAATCAAATAGAACTTTGAATTTCTTATGATTATTTATCTGTTTTTTGTTTTTTGTTTTTTTTTTGATTTGGTTTCTTGTACGGTTGAATTGCTAATTACTTGTTCATATTATTCTTCTAAACACGTACTGATTAACAGGTGTTAGGAAATTATGAAAATAATTAAAGAGCTTTTTGGACAAGTACAGGATGATTCGAATTTATTCCAGTTGAGTTGCATGTAAAATTTGAATGGGAGAAACACGTAGATGGTCACATACTACGAACATGGTTTTTGATAATTAATAGTGCCTCTTTTGATCAGTAACTTATTTTCTACGCTTGATTATTTTGAATTTAAACATTTCACCTTTGCGACTAGTTGATAATTAAACATGCTAGTTTTGTAAGTCATCTTCCTTTTATCTTAAACTTGAAGCATTTCTCAACCAAAAAATTGAAAATCGATTGGCAGAGATTAGTACGACTTTCGTAATTTTGATCTTAGATGAACCCCAGCCGATATCTCAGTTTCGGTTCCAAATTGAATATAAAGCGGTGCAACTACTAACTAAAGCTATGACGATGTGTGTCACAGATCGATTAAATGGTCTTTTAAATGATTGAGTGCGCTTTCGTCAATTACATTAATGTGTTAAAAGACATTTCTGAATGACTTTTTTCAGAGACCAATTAAGCGTGTATATAGCTTCTCCAAATGGTTTCTCATTCTAGCACTCTTGACCGCTACACTTATGATTGAAAAGCACTTTTTTGCTCTTCCCCATGTCCTGAAACTGACGCTATGCGAAACTAAGTTTCGAACCCTTGACCTCCAGGATATAGTCTTTGGGTAAGGGACATGGGTACCACTTGGGCTACTAGCTCAAGTGGTACTCATGTCCCTTGCCCAAAGACCAAAAACCTGGAGGTCAAGGGTTTGAAACTTAGTTTCGCATAGCGTCTGTTTCAGGACATGAGGAAGGCGAAAAACCACGGCCAGGCGTGGGACTCAATGAGGTGAGGGCTAGACCCACTCCAAAAAAGGGGCGCCTTTTCTTTTCTGATGCGACATAATCGTCCGGGCTTAGCCAGTCTCCGACCATGCTCACTGGGGTCTCCCCGCTCCATGGTAGCGGGTTTTTGCTCTCCCTCATGTCTTGAAACTGACGCTATGCAAAACTAAGTTTCGAACCCTTGACCTCCAGGTTATAGTCATAAGGCATGGGACATGAGTACCACTTGAGTAGCCCAAGTGGTACTCATGTCCCTTGCCCAAAGACCAAAAACCTGGAGGTCAAGAGTTCAAAACTTAGTTTCGCATAGCATCAGTTTCAGGACATAAGGGAGAGTAAAAACCCGTAGCCATGGTACGGAGAGACCCCTGTGAGCGTGGTCGGAGGCCAGCTAAGCCCGGACGATTATGTCTCATCAGAAAAAGCTTCCCGGTTTGAAGACCTTGGGGGGAAGTTATTAACTGGGGACCTCGTCTTAAGTCCTCGGATGATTCTTCAGCTGATATCCTCGGCTACTTCCGAGGACCGGACTACCATGTTCGACGAGGAAACTGGGACCTACTTGGGCTGTCGTGGACAACACGTAAGATGGGAAATTAGGAGAATCCGACCTCGCTGAAACTGAGCTCGACGAAGCCGACCTCGCTAAAACTGAGCTTGCCGAAACTGAGCTCGACGAAATCAACCTCGCCGAAACCGAGCTCGACGAAACCGAGCTTGCCGGAACCGACCTCGCCGAAACCGAGCTCGACGAAACCGAGCTCGTCGAAGATGTCGGGCTCGAAGACTCGATAGGGTTGAAAACAAAATTGACTCCTAAAAATGACATACTAAAGACTGTAAAAGGGGGAGCCGAGCGAGAAATTACCTGAGTCGAGGTGAAAATTTGGGGCGACGGGAAGAGAAGATGAATAGTTCACCTGAGAATCTAGAGGACACCGGAGTTAGTACCAGCGGCGGAACTCGAAAGAACTCAAAGTTACCAAACAGGAATAGGCCAAGCTGGCTAAAACCGATAGTAAAGAAAGCGGGAAAGGAAAGAAGAGCTAATTTACAGAACGAACGGGAGCTAGAGTGGCTGAAATGAGCAGTAAAGAGTCTCTCAGACGGTAATGGCACCGGAAGTCTCTTGGAATCACCAGAGAAGGAGAAGGGTTTTTGCACGGGTTTAGTGAAAAGTGAAAATCAAACAGTGATTTGGAACCTCTTATAGCCCGGGTCATCGGGTTGACCCGGGTAGAAAACACGTGGATCCTAGTTAAGCTTTTTTTGGAAGTTAATGAAGTGGAGTCTACGCGCAGATAAAGGAGCGTCCAGCTGTGTTTTTGAAATTTGAAATGACGGGAGAATTGGTAATACTATCGGGCATTTTTTACGGGCGGATGATCGTACCTTAACACTATCTCATCCAATGTTTGTCCGAATTTGTATAGAGGTAGATGTTTCTCTAGTTCTTCCGTCTAGGATTTGGATTGGCACGAGTAAAGACTGTGGGTTTTGGCAATCAATCGAATTTGAAGGCAATATTTCGTATTGTGAGGGCTGTGGTTTGTTAGGTCATGTAGAGGATGATTGTCGTAAGAAAAGAAGGCAATTGCCTAAACTAAAGTCTACGAAGGAAAAATCTAAGGCTGTTATTAATGGTCATGGTGATGATAGAAGTAATCTGCCTACTGATAACCATACGAGGCCATTTACGATGGCTAAACCTAAGGTGGTCATTGACGGCCACGGTGATGATATGAATACAGGCTCAGCTAATACTAAGATCAATCAACAGTGGGTGCCAATTAAGCCAGGGGTGTCGAATGAGAAAGGTTCAGGGTCTAACTCAAAGGATTTCGACGGCTGTCCTAAGGAAACTGAGGTTATTGACATTGCCTCTACCCCAGAACGGAAGGACGATACTATGGGAACCAATACTAGGGTCAATCAGGATGGCACTTTTATTGATACTTGTGTTCCGCAATGTAATGGGTGCACTCTTGCTCCTAAGCCTCCTGTTGGGTGTGAGGCGGATGCTGGGACTGAACAGAATAATGAGGATAATCCAACTGCTGCAACTGACTGCGGGACTGGTACAAAGATGCTTGACATGGGACCTCGTTTGTCTAACTCATTTGCAGCCTTGGATGACTTGCAAGATATGTGTGAGTTGAACAGTTTGCACCAGCCTATTTCGCACAGTGCTCCTAAACCCAAACCCAAACTGGAAGGAAATAAATCTGCTTCATCGCTGGGTTTTTTGAAACGGTCTTCTTCTGTGGATGATATTGAACAGTTAGCTGTGGCCTCGGTGAATTATTTGGGATTTCAAAAACAGTGCCGTACTCTTTTTGCAAGGAAGAAAAAGACAGCGTATATGGCACAGAATAAGCGTATTACTAGGGCTGCTTCAAGAGCCCATCAGGTCAGTCTTTAAATTTGTTTCTTTATGGCTGCAATTCTTTGGAATGCTAGAGGGATGGGTAATAAGGAGACGGTGGAGTATCTTAAGTTGCTTAAGGTACAACATAATCATCTTTTGTGTGTAATCTTGGAGCCAAAACTTCTAGGGTCTCGTATTACTAAAATTGCTAAAAAGTTACGCTACAGTAGTTGTTTACATCAGAACCCTAACAACATGCATATTTGGGTGTTTTGGGAGAGAGGGGTGGATGTTGATGTTATTAATGCTACGGCTCAGTTTATTACTATTCGTATTGCATTTGGTAATGTTTTCTCTGTGGTGTTCTCGTTTATTTATGCTAAGTGTACTAGGTGGGAGCGGCAGGAGCTGTGGAGGGATCTTCTTGATTTTTCAAGATCTCTTACAGAACCTTGGTTGGTTGGTGGGGATTTTAACATTATTTCTCATTCTGCTGAGAAGTTGGGTGGTGCTCCGTGTGATTTTTCAGCCATTGGGGATTTTAATGATTTTATGCAGCAGGCAGGTTTAGATGATGCTGGTTATGATGGACGCATTTTTACTTGTTGTAATAATCAGGATGGTATGGATCGTATCTGGAAACGTCTGGACAGAATATTGGTAAATGGTTTTTATAAAGCGGCTTTCCCTGGGCTTCGTGTTCAACATTTATGTCGTGTTCTTTCGGATCACTCTCCTCTCCTTGTTGAGTTCTCGTGCTTTGCTAAACCTAGAAGCACTTTTCGTTTTCAACGTATGTGGTTGGATCATCCAGAGTTTTTACAATTTGTTAGGGAGCACTGGCAGCATTCGGTTTTGGGCAGTCCCATGGAAGTTTTGAGTAGAAAGCTTCAGAATTTGTGAGGTAAGCTGCGTCAGTGGAATTGGGAGGTTTTTGGACATGTCCAGAGGTTAGCAGCTGTTCAACAGGATATTATTTTGCATTTGGAGGTGGCTTTGCAGCAAGGCTGGGATGATGTTCTTGCTAGGGAGCTTTTTTGTGTTCGTCAAGAATTGGCTCAGTCTTTGAAATGGAACATGGAGATGCTGCAGCAAAAGTCTCGACAGTTATGGTTGTCTGAGGGGGATCGAAATACAGCTTTTTTCCATGCCAGTATTCGTGAGCGTGCTCGCATTAACACTGTGAAATTACGTCTTTCGGATGGATCTTGGTGTATAGATAACAAGCAGATCGGGGACAAGGCTGTGGAATTTTTCTCTGAGTTATTTTCTTCATCTAGGCTGACTATTAATGATGATTTATTCCAGGATTTTCCAAGCTACTTGGATAGTCTTGATAATGCATACTTACACCGTATTCCAGAAGAGGATGAAATTTTAGAAAGTATAAAAGACTTGAATCCCAACAGTGCGCCAGGGAGTGATGGTTTCACAGGGTGGTTTTTTCAAGGTTGCTGGGATATTATAAAAGGAGATGTTGTGGCAGCAGTGTAAGATTTTTTTCGGGGTAGTATGATTCCGAGAGGGATGTTGGCTACTACTGTTGTGCTTATCCCTAAAGTGGATAATCCTGCTTCGTTAGGGGATCTTCGGCCTATTAGCTTATGCAACTTTTCGTGCAAAATTCTATCTCGAATTATGACTACTCGGCTTGCGAAGTTCTTACCTAGGATCATCTCCGTTGAGCAATCAGGATTCATTAAAGGTAGAAGTATTCAAGAAAATATCATCCTAGCGCACGAATTAGTTCATCGTATTGACATGAAAGTCAGGGGTGGTAATGTGCTTTTCAAGCTGGACATGTCAAAAGCATATGATCGTCTTGAATGGGATTTTTTATTGCGTGCTTTGAAGGCAATTGGGCTGAATGATGTTAGCTGTGATTTAATATACAGGCTGATTAGCAATATTTGGTATTCTTTTCGGATTAACGGTGAAGGGTATTGTAACGCCCGCTTCATTTGCATCTTACACGTCATTCATATCATTCACGATTATTACACGTGTCACATTGAATAAACTTTATAAATATTTCTTGAGCATGTTATACATGATATATAACATATTCATGTTGCATTCTATGTGTTTTACATGCTTAGACCATCATTTGATTCTTGTGATTGAACATACTTTAAATGTGTTGAACTTCTCGCACTTTTACGGTTCGCTCGCGGGACTTTTCTTAAGTGTTTTGACCTTCCCGTAGACTTAGAATCACCTTGGGATCATTTAGGATCATTTTGGGAGTGTTTCAGAGCACTTTACGAAAAATCGGAGATTCTGGAACCTGAGCGGCCGCCCAGGCGCGCGCGCAGGAACCAGAAACATCAACCAAAAAATTCTGGAAAGCGAGCGGCCGCCTAAGCGGCCGCGCCTTGCCCAGCCCTTCAGCCCGAGAAATTCTGACTTTTTCTAAAACTTGAAATTGATTGGCTGGGGTGTTGCCACGTCACCAAGCTGGGAAAGGGACATTTCTCAGCCACATAAACACCCTTAGAAGACTCTAAACTCCCTCACTTCTCCCCCATTTCATCCAAACATAGAGAGAGAGTGTAGAGAGTTCAAGAAAGAGTTTGTGGAGTAATCTTGCCACAACTTCATCATTCGGAGTCGGAATCACGATCCGTCTTCGCCGGAGTGGAGAGCTCGACTAGGTAATCGTTTCTAACCGAACGAACTCTTCATCTCATGGTGGATTCTTGAGTATTCACCTCTACCCACGTTTTTAGGGAATATGTGTTGATTTCTCAAGATTTCAAACTTGGAAGTTAGAGATTCAACCTTGTGTGACCTTTGTGACTAGAGGAGACATCACCTTTGGCTCAAATTCTCCTTCCTTGGTCTATTTCATCAAGAGGTAAGCTACTACCCCCTCTTCTTCATCTTTTATGTCTCATATGACATTTCAAACTCCAAATGAGTAGGGTTACCATGCTAGAAATGTGAACATGTGATTTTGCTATGGAATGTAGTTTGGGATTGTGAAATATGATGTAGCTTGTATTTTGTTGTTGGGGACTCGAATTTGGGCGTTAATGTGCTAGGATTAAAGTGTAAGACCACATTCGTAACTCGACAATATTAGTAACCTAAAATGACTCTAACGGAGTCTACTAGGGTTTGATAATGAATGTGACCACGTGTGTGTTTTGTGAGCCCTTTGGATGCTCGAGAGACCCGTTGGGCGATTGGTTGTGCGATATACGTATAATGGTATTGTGTTGGATTTGATATTGGCATGATATGGCACACATTAGTATGTTGTTGATATGGTCGTTATACTCCCTACTTTGGAGTATAACACTTTTATTTAACGTTAAGTAAACACCTACTTGAACATTTGGTTAATTGGTTTAATGTGTCGAGTAAACATCTACTTGAGCATTGTTTAAGTCCATGGCATATTTGTTGGAGGTGTATTGACGCTAGGTTATTGCGTGAGCCGGGGCTACGTAATAGCCGAAGGCCAATACACTGGGCCTCGCCCTACCGTTGGCCACGGTAGGGGTTATAGCGCTAAGTGTTGTACGGAATAAACGCGACCTTGGTAAGCTATACCGTGATTGTTTCTCGGGTCGTTGGGGACCGAGTCTTCATGTCGACGTGGATACGGAAAACGGTTCACTTTGGTTTTGTATTTGGTTCGATGATCGGGTACGACATCAACGGTTCCTTCATTGGTATTTATTGGTTGGTTGGTTGGAAGTTGGTATGTCGGAGGTGTACCTCGACGGTATCCTTTTAAATGTGTTTATATATTGCACCTACGTGAGATGCATGCTACTTGACGTGTGATATGAGACGTTTGTTTCTACGATGATTGAGAACTATCTTGTTATGATAACCTTATTATATTTGAATCTTATTACTGTTCACATCTCGCATGCCATATTGTTGCATTAGTAGCTTATTGAGTTTTATAACTCACCCCGTCCATTGTTGATTGTTTTACTTAGATCCCGAGCCTGCGAGAAACCCACAGTGATCGTTCGTTGTTGTCCGGCGTCATCTTCAGTCTTCTTTTGGTAGTGCTCTTTGAGCCTTGGTATTTTTCTTTTGGTAAGGCCGAGGGTACATATGTTAAGTAAACATTGTAAAGTTGGGTAGAAGTCCCGTACATGTGATTTATTCATATTCTTTTGTAGATGCCGACATGGATGTCAGGCCTTTTGTAAATGTTACTTACTCTTATATTTCGCGCACTCTGATAATGTCACATGTTTAGTCCCGAGCTTCTAGCTCGTGGTTTGTTGGTTATGTTATATGATCGTTTCCGGCTTTTGTGTGCCGAGATATATTGTTTTGGTTTTCAAATAAACATACACTTGCATTACAGGGTTTTTTGCACGAAAAGTGATTTTTAATTGTGCATTTTGTGTCCCGTCTCGCGAACCGGATGAGTTTCCAAATAGGATCTCGGGTCGGGTCGGGTCGTGACAGTTGGTATCAGAGCATAAGTTAGCTCGCTGGGATTTGGTATCCTTGGCTTAGGTGGGGGTTGGTTGTGTGTGTCTGAGTCGTTAACGACGAGTGTTTGTTGCAGGTAATTAGTCATGGTTGAAACACGAAATGGAGCTGGTAGGAGTAGGGCTGGGGAAGCCGAGAGAGAAACCCGTCGTACCGGGCCGTCTAACCCATCTCCTACCCAAGCTACCGGGCAGTCATCCGAGGGTCACATGAATCAGAATGAGGCCTTCATGCACACAATGCAAGGGTTTATGCAGACGATGATGGAGATGAATCGACAGACTATGGATATGAATCGACAAGCTATGGATGGACAAGGCCAAGTGGGTGGTCAACGAGTAATGCAACCGGTCGGGGGAGTCGGGGACAATGACCTCCGATTGGAGAGATTTTTGAAGATGAAACCAAGGAGTTTCAATGGTGAACCGGATCCGGAGAAAGCCGAGAGATGGATTGAGTCAACAGAAAAGATCTTTGCAGCGTTGGGATGTACGGATGTGGAGAAGATTAAGTTCGCCACGTTCAAGCTAGAGGATGCGGCTGAACATTGGTGGAAGGTTTTGGAGGCTAACTGGATACAGGATCAGACGGTGAGAACATGGGAGCTTTTCTTGCAGCGGTTCCGGAATCAGTTTGTTCCGGATGTGATACAAGCGAAAAAGGAAGTAGAGTTTCTTAGTCTGGAACAAGGGAGTCTATCGGTAGCTCAGTATTCCGCCAAATTTACTGAGTTGTCCCGATATTGCACACATCTATTACCGACGGAGGAGAAGAAGGTCTACCGTTTTGTGAAGGGATTGAGGACTGAATACCGGAAGCAACTCATACCACTCGAGTTGACAAACTACCAGAGGGCAGTGGACAAAGCCTACAGAATTGAGCACGACATTGAGGAGCACCGTACTAAACAGGGGAATACCAGTGGGAATCAGCGGGGAAATACTAGTAGTACTCAACAATCGGGACAGTCAAGGTGGAGGAATCAGAATAACCGGGGGACTAACAACAGAGGGGGAAATGATAGCCGTCGAGGAGGACAAGGTCAGCAGAGGACGGGGAATCAGGGAAAGACCACACAGGGGCAGCGGGCCCAGGGGATGACATGCAATTTTTGTTTGAGGACTGGTCATACGGAGGAAAGATGCTGGAAGAAACAAGGGAAGTGTGTTCTTTGTGGTGATGGCACGCACTTTTAGAGGGATTGCCCAAGGAATAAAGGGGTCCCACTGGGAGGTGCGCAGCCAAATGCAGGCGTCAAGAGGGACAACGAGGGTCGTCCTAGGGTCCAGGGTCGAGTCTTCGATCTAGACCAAAATAGAGTACCCGAAGCCAACAATGTCATAGGAGGTACCTTATTTGTCTCTAGTGTTAAAGCCCGAGTTCTCATAGATCCAGGGTCATCGCATTCATACATCGCATCACATTTTGCCTGTCATTTGTATACCATGCCTGAATCTTTACCGTATGTGCTTGAGGTGTCTACTCCGATGGGAGAGTGCCAAGTAGCTTCTGAAGTTTATCATGATTGTGATGTGATTATTGATGGCCACCATTTACCTGCTGATTTGGTTGTTTTGCCTATACGGGATTTTGATGTGATTTTGGGAATGGATTGGTTGCACGCACACCATGCCGTGGTTGATTGTCGTAAGAAGTTTGTTACATTTGATATACCGAATCTGTCGACTTTTGTGTTTGTTGGTGATAAGTGCATGGGTGGTGTTCGACTTATTTCGGCTTTGAAAGCCCGTAAATTGTTATCTCGTGGTTGTTCGGGGTACTTGGCTTGTGTGGTGGATAAATCGAAAAAGGTGGTTATGATGGAAGATGTTGCAGTTGTGCGTGAATTTCCGGATGTCTTTTCCAATGATTATGAACTACCTCCTGATAGAGAATTGGAGTTTTGTATCGAGTTGTTACCGGGTACCGCGCCGATATCGAAAGCACCGTATCGCATGGTGCCGGCCGAGTTGAAGGAATTAAAGATTCAGTTGCAAGAGTTGCTTGATCGGGGTTTCATTAAACCGAGTGTATCACCTTGGGGTGCACCGGTGTTGTTCGTAAGGAAGAAGGATGGTTCATTGAGGTTATGTATCGATTACCGGGAGTTGAATCAGGTTACCATTAAGAATAAATACCCTCTCCCACACATTGACGATTTGTTTGATCAGCTTCGAGGTTCCGTAGTATATTCTAAGCTCGACCTTAGAAGTGGTTACCATCAGCTGAAGGTTCGGAAGGAGGACATTCCTAAGACGGCATTTAGGACTAGATACGGGCATTTTGAGTTTGTGGTTATGCCCTTTGGGTTGACTAATGCACCCGCGGTGTTTATGGATTTGATGAATAGGGTGTTCTTGCCGTATCTTGATTGTTTTGTGGTTGTCTTCATCGACGACATTTTGGTGTACTCGAAGTCTCGGGAGGAGCACGAGAAACACTTAAGGATGGTATTGACTGTTTTGAGGGAAAAGAAACTGTATGCTAAGTTTAGCAAGTGTGCCTTTTGGTTGGAGGAGGTAACATTTTTGGGCCATGTAGTTTCAGGCAAGGGGATTTCAGTTGATCCGACAAAAATTGAGGCCGTGGTAAGTTAGAAGAGACTCGAGACGGTGACTGAGATTCGGAGTTTCTTGGGTTTAGCGGGTTATTACCGGAGGTTTATCGAGGGATTCTCTAAGATTGCAACCCCTTTGACGACTTTGACTCAGAAGAATAAGCCATTTGTGTGGAATGATAGGTGTGAGTCGAGTTTTCGGGAATTGAAGGAGAAGTTGACTACGGCTCCTATCTTAGCATTGCCGAATGGACATGATGGGCTTGTGATTTATAGCGATGCTTCGAAAGAAGGTTTGGGTTGTGTCTTAATGCAGAATGGAAGGGTCATCACGTATGCTTCACGGAAGTTGACTCAGTATGAACAGAACTACCCGACACACGATCTCGAGCTGGCTGCGATTATTTTTGCTCTTCATAAATGGAAACACTATTTGTATGGGGCTAAATTTGAGGTGTTCACTGATCATAAGAGCCTTAAGTACTTATTCTCGCAAAAGGAGCTGAATAATCGGCAGCGTAGGTGGATGGAACGGTTGAAGGACCATGACTGTACCATTTTGTATCACCCGGGAAAGGCCAACGTTGTGGTGGATGCGCTGAGTAGGAAAGCGTATGTTTCATGTTTGATGACTAGGGAATGGAAGATGCTTGAAGACATTCGTGATTGGGGTCCTAGTGAATCTAGCCATGGGGTGATTTTTGCGAATATTCGGGCTACTCCGGTGTTGTTCCAACGGATTAAGGAGACTCAAGAGAGTGATCCGGAGTTGAAGAAATTGATTGATGAATTAGATGTGGGTAAGACCCCAGATTTTGCTAATAATAGTGATGGTATTCTGACGTTTCGGGGTAGAGTTTGTGTACCGGCGATTGAGGAGGTGAAAAGACAAGTGTTAGATGAAGCCCATAAGTCTAAATACACAATTTACCCCGGGAGTACCAAGATGTATCGGGATTTGAAGAAGAATTTTTGGTGGAATGGAATGAAGAGGGAAATAGCCGAGTTTGTATCGAAGTGTTTGACGTGCCAACGGATTAAAGCGGAGCATCAGAGGCCAGCTGGGTTGTTACAACCTTTGGAAATTTCGGAATAGAAATGGGAGAATATTGCAATGGATTTTGTGACAGGGTTACCGAGGACTCGACGAGGTCATGATGCGGTTTGGGTTATTGTCGATAGATTGACTAAGTCGGCCCATTTCCTTCCTATTGCGATTTCGGATTCGTTGGAGAAGCTTGCTTCATTATATATTCAGGAGATTGTGAGGTTGCATGGGGTGCCGTGAGCATTGTGTCGGACAGGGATCCGCGGTTTACTTCTCGGTTTTGGCAGTCACTTCTGAATGCTTTGGGGACGAAGTTGAATTTGAGTACAGCATTTCACCCGCAGACCGATGGACAATCCGAGAGAACGATTCAGATACTTGAGGATATGTTGAGAGCTTGCTTGCTCGATGGACTTTAAGGGAACTTGGGATTCGCATGTGCCATTGATCGAGTTCGCCTACAATAATAGCTATCAGTCGAGCATTGAGATGGCTCCGTATGAGGCACTTTATGGTAGGAAGTTTCGTTCTCCGATTTGTTGGGATGAAGTCGGTGAAGCAAAGTTGTGGGGTCTGGAGATGGTTCATGAATCGGCGGAAAGTGTGAAAATCATTCGGGAAAGATTGAAAATGGCCCAAAGTAGACAAAAGAGTTACGCGGACAACAGACGTCGGGATCTTGAATTTGAGGTCGGTGATCACGTGTTTTTGAAGGTTTCACCTCGGATTGGGGTTAAGAGGTTTGGTAAGAAGGGTAAATTGGCCCCGAGGTACATTGGACCGTTTGAGATCTTGGAAAGGGTTGGAAAGTTGGCATATAGACTTGCTTTACCGCCATCGATGTCAGGTATTCATGAGGTGTTTCACGTGTCGATGTTAAGGAAGTATTTGACGGATGCCTCACATGTGTTGGAGTATGAGCCGGTGGATTTGACACCCGACCTTTCGTATGTTGAGCAACCGGTGCGAATCTTGGACACCAAGGAGCAAGTATTGAGGACAAAGATTATACCCCTCGTGAAAGTGTTGTGGAGGAATCACAATGTCGAGGAGGCCACTTGGGAGACCGAGCAGGAGATGCGTGAGAAGTATCCCGCATTGTTCGATGGAGTTGGTAAGTAAATTCGCGGACGAATTTATTCTAAGGGGGTGAGAATGTAACGCCCGCTTCATTTGCATCTTACACGTCATTCATATCATTCACGATTATTACACGTGTCACATTGAATAAACTTTATAAATCTTGAGCATGTTATACATGATATATAACATATTCATGTTGCATTCTATGTGTTTTACATGCTTAGACCATCGTTTGATTCTTGTGATTGAACATACTTTAAATGTGTTGAACTTCTCGCACTTTTACGGTTCGCTCGCGGGACTTTTCTTAAGTGTTTTGACCTTCCCGTAGACTTAGAATCACCTTGGGATCATTTAGGATCATTTTGGGAGTGTTTCGGAGCACTTTACGAAAAATTGGAGATTCTGGAACCTGAGCGGCCGCCCAGGCGCGCGCGCAGGAACCAGAAACATCAACCAAAAAATTCTGGAAAGCGAGCGGCCGCCTAAGCGGCCGCGCCTTGCCCAGCCCTTCAGCCCGAGAAATTCTGACTTTTTCTAAAACTTGAAATTGATTGGCTGGGGTGTTGCCACGTCACCAAGCTGGGAAAGGGACATTTCTCAGCCACATAAACACCCTTAGAAGACTCTAAACTCCCTCACTTCTCCCCCATTTCATCCAAACATAGAGAGAGAGTGTAGAGAGTTCAAGAAAGAGTTTGTGGAGTAATCTTGCCACAACTTCATCATTCGGAGTCGGAATCACGATCCGTCTTCGCCGGAGTGGAGAGCTCGACTAGGTAATCGTTTCTAACCGAACAAACTCTTCATCTCATGGTGGATTCTTGAGTATTCACCTCTACCCACATTTTTAGGGAATGTGTGTTGATTTCTCAAGATTTCAAACTTGGAAGTTAGAGATTCAACCTTATGTGACCTTTGTGACTAGAGGAGACATCACCTTTGGCTCAAATTCTCCCTCCTTGGTCTATTTCATCAAGAGGTAAGCTACTACCCCCTCATCTTCATCTTTTATGTCTCATATGACATTTCAAACTCCAAATGAGTAGGGTTACCATGCTAGAAATGTGAACATGTGATTTTGCTATGGAATGTAGTTTGGGATTGTGAAATATGATGTAGCTTGTATTTTGTTGTTGGAAACTCGAATTTGGGCGTTAATGTGCTAGGATTAAAGTGCAAGACCACATTCGTAACTCGACAATATTAGTAACCTAAAATGACTCTAACGGAGTCGACTAGGGTTTGATAATGAATGTGACCACGTGTGTGTTTTGTGAGCCCTTTGGATGCTCGAGAGACCCGTTGGGCGATTGGTTGTGCGATATACGTATAATGGTATTGTGTTGGATTTGATATTGGCATGATATGGCACGCATTAATATGTTGTTGATATGGTCGTTATACTCCCTACTTTGGAGTATAACACTTTTATTTAACGTTAAGTAAACACCTACTTGAACATTTGGTTAATTGGTTTAATGTGTCGAGTAAACATCTACTTGAGCATTGTTTAAGTCCATGACATATTTGTTGGAGGTGTATTGACGCTCGGTTATTGCGTGAGCCGGGGCTATGTAATAGCCGAAGGCCAATACACTGGGCCTCGCCCTACCGTTGGCCACGGTAGGGGTTATAGCGCTAAGTGTTGTACGGAATAAACGCGACCTTGGTAAGCTATACCGTGATTGTTTCTCGGGTCGTTGGGGACCGAGTCTTCACGTCGACGTGGATACGAAAAACGGTTCACTTTGGTTTTGTATTTGGTTCGATGATCGGGTACGACATCAACGGTTCCTTCATTGGTATTTATTGGTTGGTTGGTTGGAAGTTGGTATGTCGGAGGTGTACCTCGACGGTATCCTTTTAAATGTGTTTATATATTGCACCTACGTGAGATGCATGCTACTTGACGTGTGATATGAGACGTTTGTTTCTACGATGATTGAGAACTATCTTGTTATGATAACCTTATTATATTTGAATCTTGTTACTGTTCACATCTCGCATGCCATATTGTTGCATTAGTAACTTATTGAGTTTTATAACTCACCCCGTCCATTGTTTATTGTTTTACTTAGATCCCGAGCCTGCGAGAAACCCACAGTGATCGTTCGTTGTTGTCCGGCGTCGTCTGCAGTCTTCTTTTGGTAGTGCTCTTTGAGCCTTGGTATTTTTCTTTTGGTAAGGCCGAGGGTACATATGTTAAGTAAACATTGTAAAGTTGGGTAGAAGTCCCGTACATGTGATTTATTCATATTCTTTTGTAGATGCCGACATGGATGTCAGGCCTTTTGTAAATGTTACTTACTCTTATATTTCGCGCACTCTGATAATGTCACATGTTTAGTCCCGAGCTTGTAGCTCGTGGTTTGTTGGTTATGTTATGTGATCGTTTCTGGCTTTTGTGTGCCGTGATATATTGTTTTGGTTTTCAAATAAACATACACTTGCATTACAGGGTTTTTGCACGAAAAGTGATTTTTAATTGTGCATTTTGTGTCCCGTCTCGCGAACCGGACGAGTTTCCAAATAGGATCTCGGGTCGGGTCGTGACAGGTATGGTTTTTTTAAATCATCTCGAGGTGTCCATCAGGGCGATCCTTTGTCTCCGTTACTTTTTATTATTGCCCAGGAGGTTTTATCTTTTAATATTAAGAGGGCTGTTACGGAAGGAAAAATTCAGCCTTATTTGCATGGTCGAGACGGGATTGTGATTTCACACTTGCTATATGCTGATGATATGCTAATCTTCTGTAATGCTAGTCGTCGATCGATTATGGCTCTAAAAAAGGTTCTTGTTACTTATGAAGAAGCTTCAGGTCAGCTTATTAATATAGCCAAGAGTGGTTTTTATCTTTCAGACAGGTGCTCTCGCAACAAAGCTCGTAACATATCCTCTTGGTCTGGATGCTCTCAGTGTTCTCTCCCAATGAAATATTTGGGCCTTCCTTTGTTTAAGGGGAGGATTAAATGGTGCTATTTTGAGGATATAGAGAAGAGGGTGATTAATAAGATTAGCGGATGGAAATCTAAACTTCTTTCTTTTGGAGCTAAGATAGTCTTATTGAAATCAGTCCTTGCCAGCATTCCGATATATACTCTTGCGGCTGTCAAAGTTCCAAAAGTGGTTCTCCGAAATATTGAAAAGGCAATGGATAATTTCTTATGGGATGCGGCTGGAGTTCATAGAGCTCATTGGTTAGCTTGGGAGGTGGTGTGTCGGCCTTTAGCTGAATGGGGACTTGGTTTGAGGTCTCTTTCTCAAGTTATGGACTCCTTGCATGCTAAGCTCGCATGGAGTGTTCTTCAAGGTAAAAGTTTATGGGCAACCTATGCTCGTGCAAAATATGGCCAGATTAATGGTTTTGCTTCTCCTTTTTCAGCTTCTCATATTTGGAAGACAATCATGAATGTTATGCCGAAGGTTCAGCAATGTAGTCAGTGGGTTCTTGGGCGGGGAAATGTGTCTTTTTGGAATGAGAATTGGTGTGGAGAATTTCTGCTTGGTCCTCAGCCGCTAGACATCAGGTTGACTGTGAAGGAGGCCTTCGAACAGCTCCCTGATTTTCTGTCTTTCATTCCCGACAGGTTGCATGGGTGGATTTCTAAGGTCTATCTCGATCCAGACCTGGAGGACCGACTGGTTTGCAGTTTAACGCAATCTGGGGAGTTCACTGCTGCGGCTTTTTGGGATAACTTTCGACTTCGCAACCCCCAGTTGCGCTGGGCTCAGAAAATATGGCAGCGCTGGATCCCTTTGAAAGTAAGTGGCTTTATGTGGAAGCTTTTCCATGGTGCTCTTCCCGTGGACTTGGCTTTACAACGATGGAAGATCTTTATTGTTTCGAAGTGTGTTTGTTGTGTTACGCATCCTGCATGTGAGACATTGGTTCATTTGTTTTTACAATCGGAAGTTGCAACTCATGTATGGGGCAAGTTTGCTACAGCTTTCAATAAAGTGAACTGGTATGTTTCGTTACAACATCTCTTTGAGGTTTGGGCTGATAGCGCTTCGGTTCGTAGTCAGATTGGAGCTTGTCAAATTGGTATTTTGGTTTTTACCTGTTGGGAGTTGTGGAAAGCAAGATGCAAAGCTGCTTTTGAAAACATTCCTATGAATCCGGCCCTGATTTTTAACAATGTTCTTCATGATTTACAAGATATGTTTTTGATTTATCGGCCCAAAATTTCTATGGATCGTTTGGGTCCCCTTCCTTTGCTGTTGGGGTTATTGGTCCTTGATGTTCCTATCAGGCGTGGGACTTGGCTGCGTTGGAACCCTCCTTTGTCAGCTATGTATAAGTTAAACACTGACGGTTCTGCAGTTGATGGTAATTGTGCGGGCGGAGGTATTATTCGGGATAGGTGTGGTAAAATGGTTCGTGCTTTTTCTAATTACTATGGTCCGAGCACAAACACATATGCTGAGATTTTGGCTCTTCGGGATGGTTTGCTTCTTTGTCGCCATCTTGGTCTGGATTTGGTTGATGTTGAATCAGATTCTTTATTGGCAGTTATGGGTATCTCTGCGAAGACTCTCCTACCGTGGTCTTATATTTATGACCTTAGGCTTTGTAAGTCCTTGCTGGGAAGTTATCGGCTTCAGCATGTTTTTAGAGAAGCAAATCATGTAGCTGATTGGTTGGCTGCTCATGCTTATTCTCATAAATCCTCTACCTTGTTCCTTAGCAAAGGTCTTCTCCCCATAAGCGTTTGGCAGGCTTTAGGGCATGATGAATTAGGTTTATATAGCTTTAGGAGGTAATGCTTTCCCTTTGTTATTTTTGGATTTGTATTTCTTTTTCGAGGTTAGGCTCCTTTGTCCTCCCGCTTATAAGGGCTAGGCTAGTTGTCCCCCTCAAGTTTGTAACTTTTTTCTTTTCTAATAAAACTTAGCAGGGTGCCGCCCCTGTTTCTCCAAAAAAAAATTTTGAAATGACGCGAAATTAATGAAAAACAACCTCGGGTTTCCCACTCATCATCATAGAGATGTCATCCCCTGCACTCATGTCTTCCCAGGCCGAGTTTATATGTAGCTTCCAGGACAGCTCGCTGAAATGGATAGATCGAACTGGCTTCTCGACTTCTAGAAAATAATGAAGCCTGGCGCGCCTATACCGAGCTAGGGAGTAGATTCCTCTCCTTCAGGATAAATCCATTACACTCAAGGACTCGGGGGCTACTGATGGGATTCTCCTAATTTCCCGTCTTACGTGTTGTCCACGACAACCCAAGTAGGTCCCAATTTTTGCGTCGAACATGGTAGTCCGGTCCTCGGAAGCAGCCGAGGATATCAGCCGAAGAATCATCCGAGGACTTAAGACGAGGTCCCCAGTTAATGACTTACCCCCAAGGTCTTCAAACCGGGGTTGTCTTCCGAGCTTATCCTTGGAGCTAGTTCCAGAATGCCCTCACCAATGAATGAGAGTACCTCGGCGAGCAGAATACCCCTCCTCGGTCAGGAGTCAACATAAAGCATTCAATGCTCACTGACTGTCAGCGCATTTCCTGAAAGAGGCAAGACATTCCCACTGGAAGAAGAGCTTTCTTCTGAACAAAGCAACAATAGCATTTATGGCTTCTCCGTTCCCAAGGAGAAAACTTCTATCTTGTCCCTGCAGGCTGACAGAGGAATGGGTTCATTAATGATCACCAATTCCCCAAAATCCAAATGGGTAAATTCATACACCTCAACACGCCATCTCCGCCTATAAAAGCAAGGTATTATCTTCATTTTGAGGTAGGTGGCATTTACTCCAAAGAACTACCAAAAATACTGGAGAATTGCATCTATTCACTAGCATTAAAACATTCATGCATTAACAGCAGGTCAGAGCATTAAACACCAAATTGCCTCCATATTTACTCTTAGAACTGATTCTCACGCCTGAGGGTGCTAGTTGGCAAAACCCCTGATATCCTTGACGATGTTTTCCTTGCCATGCAGCCAAAAGCCAAGCTCATTCACGATGGTTCGGTCCGAGAAAATGACGCCTTTTGAGAGCCGAGGCATCCTGACCAGAAGCTAACTATCTACGTGGATCCGACGTGGTCACAAAGATCATTTTAGCGTGATCAGTTTGGTTTCGTTGCCGGGACCTTTACAAACAACCTCGACGACAGAGTGAGATGGCTACGAGTAAACAAACACCTGTTAAGCAGTCTTCTCCCACAACTGCTTCGATAGCACCTCGGGCAGAATCTCCAGCCTAGAAGACTACAGAGCGTGCCTTGGAGACTACTTCAAACCTCATTCTGGAAACACCCGTAAAAGCCCCAGGAGCCACGACGACACTGAAAGCCACCTAAGCGGCTCGGAAGATAGTTCAAGCTGGTAAAGGCAAGAGAACGAGTAGTGGGCGCCCAAGGGAGAGCCCACCCACGAGCAATGCCGCCGCAGGAACAATTGCTCGCGCTACTGGCGAAGTTACAGCTCGGGAAGAACCAAGGATCCTCAATCAGAAATAGTGGGACCTTACCGAACTCGAGCACATCCGTAAGGAGAAAACATTCATGGAGAAACAAAGGGAGCTGGAGATACGTGAGTTCGAACTAGCTCGCAGGTTCGAGGCTCCCCCGCAAAATGATCAAGGAGATGATTGCCGGAAAGGCGCACACACTGGCAGATCGATAAGAGGATCTGAAACGAGGTCTCATCTACGAACATCCGGCTCTAGCGCGACCAGAATAAGTGTTCACGAGAGGCTTGAAAGACCTGCTAAGGAGGTCTAGAGGGTTAGGGCTCATGACAGGCTAACCAGAGACGATAAAGGAGCCCGCCCAAGGCCGAGTGTGCACGACAGGATCTCTTACACTTTGGTCTCACAGGGAGAATCAGGACAAAAGGAGCGACGAGAACGGTCTCGTGGAAGGTCAACGCATCGAGTACGATCGCCCACACCGGAGAAAAGTGAGGCCCGATCAGATGCCACATCCCATAAACCATGAAAGGATAACGACCTTCCTCCCTGTTAGGAATATTCCTGAGAAACAGCTGATAAATATGTATGCATATTCCAACACAGTGATTTGTTTGTTCCCATTACAACGCATGTTTCACAAGTGGCTAAAAGGGCTGCGTACCGGTTAGTGTGGCAACTTGTTGAAACAATGCATAGGTCATTAGACTAAGAAGTCTTTGTACATATCTGAGTCTTTGTCTTACCAAAGTGATGACAACTTTCATATGGATTAGCTCTTCAAGCGCCAGCAGACATGTCCATCAGCAATGTCTCACCAGCAGACATTCCTACGAGCCATGTCTCATCAGCAATCTTTACACCAGCAGTAATATATCGGTAGATCTTAGTATCAGCCATGCTCTTCATTACACAACTGCAAAGAAGCTGATTATTCACAAGAGGAACATCGGTCGTTGCTCAAAGCTACAATTCAAAAAAAATCCATTACAAGATCTTTCTGACAGCTCAAGATACGCATCGATGTTTGTGCTAGGACTATTACTCATAAGACCAAACACAGTGCGCTACATCCTAGGCCTGCTTGACAAGTCCTATTCTGTCAACTTGATTCACGGACCTCTTCAAAACAAAAGCTTAACGGAAGGTCTTTGTCCAACAGATAGAACAATGCACTCTGATGCATTAATAATCCAGAACTTCAACGGGCAAAAACTCATCAAAGCTCCAAACGACTGCTTCACCTTCTCCAGCCTATAAAAGAAGACTCTCATTCTCATAATAAAAGAAGAGGAGTGTTGGTGTTGGTATTGTTGGTTGATATTGTTCTTAATTCTTCCAATCTGCAACAACACCTAGAGTGAGAAAAACACAAGTGTAAGAATAAACACTTTGTGGGAGAGAGAACAGAAATTTCAAAGGCTAAGAAGCTCTGCTTGATCAAGAAAACTTGTTCTTGATTTGAGTTCTTTCTTCCTTCGAAAGATTCAGTCTCTTCAGTTGCTGCACTTCAAATTCACAGCTAGTGTAATACCTTGAATTCGTTATGCTTCAAATGTTTGTCTTGATGTGTGTCATTTGTGTTGATCATATGTGTCTAATTGCTTGGATAACATGCTCAATGTGGTCATGCCTTAGTTTTGTGCATCTAATGGTACTAGTATGGTTAGCATGTTAATGCTTTAACTCATTATAGGTTCTTGTATTCCTTCATGGATGTGAAGTGATTGCTTTTGGCTATGTTGCATGTTGTTTAGGATGAGTTTCAGATGTGTTTCAAACTTGGTTAGAGGTTAGAATCATGTTAGGATTGATTGGGAACCCTTTGGATACATTTTAGAACATTTTTGGACTCCCAGGCCGCACCCTAGCGAGCCCCAGGCGCGCCCTAGCGCGCACTTGTCCAGCAGTTTACAAAATCAGGCCAAACTTCAGTCAGCCACCGCGCCTTAGCGCGCCCAGACCCGCGCCATAGCACGCCAGCGCGCCTTAGCGCGCAGAATGCCGCGCCCTAGCGCGTGTACGGACAGAAAATTTGACCTTTTTGTAATTTTTCCAATTTTGACCCTTGGACCCTAAGCTGATTATGTTGTACCTTGGTTTGACCATTTAACCATATATAAGTCACTTGAGACTCAAAAGACTCCATTTCTTCCATAGTTCTTCCATGGTAGTTTAGAGAGCTTGTGACAAAGGTGAGATTAGTGTGTGTAATCTACACTTCATCATCCACCCATTAAACCTTGCATGCAAGACCATACTTGGGTTGCTAAAGACTAGGAGAACAAGTTGGAAGGTTTTGATTCTTGTTTTAGTGGTTTGATTTGTGCAATTGAGGTAAGTTACTAAACCCCTTAAGTATGTTAGAATTGTTACATGTATGAATGTTTGTAAACATGCATGACTTGAATTGTTGTTGGATTCATGTGAAAATGTTATGTTGATGAGAATTACATGTTATTATGTGAAAGACATGGTTTAGTTGGTTTAAAATGTGTAGAGATTGATAATCACCAAAGTAGTGAAATAAAGAACATGTTAGAAACTGTAAATGGTGAAAATTGCATATAGCAATTATACCCAATTTTATGAACTTAATAAATTGACACCAAAAGTGGATTTTTGGGAAGATTATAATTTTCCGAATCACTAGTTAAATTACTATGAAAATTAGAGTCCATTTGATATGGTTTTCAATCCTCCGAGTATTTGATACTGGTATGTTAGAGACTTGTAAAGTAACTCTAAAGTTGTGTTTTTGTGGCTTTGAACAGTATGTTTGATGATTATATGTTGTAGAAAAATATAATCCATATGATGTTTTTCAAGTTCACTACTTTTGAACTTGATGGTTATTTGTAGAAGTTGTGTAAGGTTACCTACTTGTGTGTTGTGTAAGTCCAGCTGGCGTCGTCGTTGTTAATGTCATGGTGGGACGACCTATAGTCTTTACGAATGGAATTCGTGATCGCTATAAGTCGCCGTACCGGAGTTCACACACCCCTCATCTGTTGGCCACAGTTGGGAAGTAGCCCCATTGTTGTAGCAATACGCATGACTTTGGCTTGCTAGAAGAACCCGATGGATTTTGTTGGGGTACCCGGTGGATTTTGTCGGAATAGTCGATACATCACACACGAGTATCGATACACGTTTGGTTATTTATGTATTGCAGGAGCTACACAAGGTTGAAGAAAGAGATATGATATCCTTCTCTAACATGGGTTATTTAAGAGCACTTACGTGATAACCAAAGTGCTATGTGAGTTGAATGATTGGTATATCAAGTATGATGATATATGTTTAGATGTGGTATAAAAATGTTAATGCCATGATATGTTTATCGCTTGAGCATCACGCCATGCCATGTAGTTGCATTAGTAACTTACTGTGTCATTATGACTCACCCCATTTGTTGTTTAAATGTTTTTCCTTAGATCCGAGCCAGCCTAGCGGTTCCCGGTTAGGTCGGTGAGACTCCGTTTAACTCAAAGGTTGTATTTTGGTCTAGTAGCTCTTGGAGCTTGTTGTTGTTTAACAGTATTTCTTTTGGTAAGGACGACGGTTATGTAAAGTTATGTAAACTTTACTTGGGTAGTATTTGTTGTGTTGTAAACCATATATTCTTTTGGTAGCCGACGTATGTATGTCGTGCTCTTGTATAGTTTCGTTTTAAACAGTTTCTCTATCGAGTATGTTGTGGCTCGTGGTTATGTTTTGTTCCGGCATGTTGTGGCCGTGGTTGTTATAGTAGTTTCCTTTCCCGAGTTGTAAACTCGTGGTTGTTGTTAGTTGCTTTCCGGCTATGTTATCGCCGAAGATTGTTCATACTTATGTTAATCAGGTTATCAGTTGTGTTTTGTCGTAAGTACGGGTGGTTACGCCACGTGCTTTTCATTTTCTTGTTTGTCGTGTTGTTGTTTTGGCGACCCGACCTCGGGATTTCGTATAGAGATCCGGGACGGGGCGTCACAGTTGGCATCAGAGCTTTGTGTTAGCTATTCGCCAGGATAGGTTCCATGGCCTAGGTGGGTATGGTGTTTATTAGTGAGATTTTAACGTCGAGTGTTGTATGTAGGTTAAAATGATGCGAACTAGTCTTGGAGTGAGTACCAGTCGGGTTGGTACGAGTGACGGCGGGAATGACGGTCGAGATGAGGATGTGAATCGTCCACCTAATGTCCCTCCTGAACTGAACCAAGAAAACCAAAATGAAAATGTGGCAGTTATGATGGGAAGGATGATGGAATTAATGAATCAGATGACCGAACGTATGAATGGGGGAGCAACGACTACACCGGAGGTAGAAACTCCACAACCGGAGGTCGAAGTACCACAACCTGAGGTGAGGCCTAGAAATTTCACTACTACACTGGAGCGTTTCTTGAAGATGAAACCACGTACCTTTCTTGGGGAGCCGGATCCCACAAAAGCTGAATTGTGGATTGAACATATAATCAAAATATTTGCAGCTTTGGGTTGTAACGATGATGAAAAGGTTACCCTAGCTGTGTTTAAACTTGAAGGAGCGGCTGAGCACTGATGGCAGGTATTACAGGGGAGCTGGGACTTGCGGGGAGAACCGCACAATTGGCCCAATTTTTTGAGGGAATTTAAGGCACAATACATTCCAGAAGTAGTTCGTGAGAGAAGAGAAAGGGAGTTCTATGATTTGGAGCAAGGCAGTATGACGGTAGCGCAATATTCGGCCAAGTTCACAGAATTGGCTCGTTATTGTAGTCACTTGGTCCCTACGGAGGCGAAGAAGGCACAGAAGTTCATCAAAGGCTTGAAAACAGAGTACAGGAAACAGTTGTTATCTTTGCGGCTTGCTGATTATAGGAGTGCTGTGGATCGGGCTTATGGTATTGAAAGTGATATAGAGGAGCACCGGGGAAGAAATTTGAACAACCCTCCGCAGGCATCACAGAATCAAGGACGGAGACAGAGTTCGAGTAACCGGTACAGTGGTAACAACAATAATAACCACAAGGGAAGTCAGGAAAGATCACAGTCCAGCGGGCAATCAAGGCAACAGTCCGGTGACCAAAGTAATAATAACATGTTTGCTCCGAGTCAACAGGGTGGTCCGTTGATATGTAGTTATTGCTCGAGACTGGGACATTCAGAAGATAGGTGCTGGAGTAAGGTAAAAGGACAATGTTATAATTGTGGGGATGCAGGTCATCTGAGGAAAAATTGTCCTGGACAGAGAGGTGGTCTATCAGAAAGTGTTAATCAACAAACGAGTGGGACTAAGAGGGATAGTGAAGGTAGACCTAAGGTTCACGGTCGAGTGTTTGCGCTTGATCAGCGCGGAGTGTCGGAGTCTACGTCGGTGCTAGGAGGTATTCTATTTATAGGATTATGAGTACACATATTATGGTAGCACATGTTCATGCATTCATATGTTGCATTGTGTGGTTGGAAACTAGAGTACTATGTTTCCTGGCGTTATCTTGTGATTGAGGGAGATACCCCAATAAGAGATTGAATTGTTGCTATTGATATAGTAAGCTTGTGATAGACCAATAGGTAATCACATATTGTGTGAAAGTAGTATGTCTTACCTTTACATGGCTTAAAAGTGTAAGAAGTTATGATATACGAGTTAGTAACTATACGTTGTATGTCAACTTTGTGGATATGCCTATACATGATATTTATAAGATACATGATATAGATTGTTAATGTGTGCATGCCATGCATTAATGGTGTATCATCATGAGATGATTATATTCTTTCATGTGACGAAAATACTTGGGTTGTATTGATATGATTGTTATTAGCATGCATATCATTTATGTTTGGAAAGTTAGTATGCTGTTACAGCATGATTGAATTGAGTATTTGGATTCATGTTACAGTTGCGAATGAAACTACACTAGAGTTAGAGGATTCTTTACCTTATGAGAGTGTCCAGAAATGTTCGCAGTTGATTACTTTATATGTCATCTAAAATGGGGACTTGAACATGTGTTGAGTCGATACTAAGGAATCAAAGAACCTAGGGGATCACCATAAATTGGATTAACGATTGATGGATATCTTAAACCATGTGGGTAAGTCTTGCTTGGAGTGTTTTGTAAAGGTGTCATTAATGATATGAATATTCACTTTCAGTTTTAATACGAAGTGAACCTTAAAAGAAGAATTGAGTTGTGACCTTAATCAGAATAGAGAACAATAGCTTCAGCATCGAAAGATTGATATGGTATAAGTGGAATTAATCTATTCACTGACATAGAGTTCATTGCGTTAGTATTGACATACTTGAGTCGGAATACTACTATTATGAAGTTAAAATTGCGTTATGTACGGATTCAAATGTTTGAAGTTTCTATTCTCACAATATGAACAGATCATGAAACATTGTTGATAAGAGGAAAGACTTAAAGATCTTAACTATGTACCTTCTACTATTTAATGGAGTTTAACATGGTAATTAGTAGGTTAAAGATTGAAGATTTACCAATGATAACGAGGTCATCTTCTGTATGTCAAGATTGTTATACATCATGGATTTTGATGGATTGATTATCCAAGCGATCATGTACCACTAATGATAAGGATAAGCACATCAAATAGATTAACACCCTTGCAAGAAATGAGACATCAGGGAACTACATTGAACACAGTGAGTAATGAGATCAGTAAAGAATCCAAGAAGTACTTTGAGTATATATATCTTATTTTTAAACCTTCTTCTAATTGGAGAACCATTTATGACATACGGGAGATACTTAAACATGTATGATGGATTTCAGAGAATAGTTACTTACCACAATAATTGTCGACGGAGTATGAAAATGATATTTACTGAGAAAAGTGTGAAGTCTACTTGAGAATGATTACTAGACAAATCTAAATTGATGGAACACCGTTACATTGTTGTGATAAATATATTCTTGAGAAAGTTGTCTTATCAGAATGTAACCATGAAATTGTTCGATGAGATGCTTGTATGAGACCTCGTGATTTTCCCTTTTGGTTGTGTCTTGTTGTTGTATTGGCGACCCGACCTTGGGATTTCGTATAGAGATTTGGGTCGGGGCGTCACAGTTGGTATTTGTCATATGTAGAACAACCAGTGAGGATTCTCGACACTAAAAAGCAAATATTGCGAACCAAACGGATTCCGCTTATTAAGGTGTTGTGGAGAAACCATGAGATTGAAGAGGCTACGTGGGAAATCGAGGCTGAGATGCGTGGGAAGTACCCTCATTTATTCAATAAACTTGGTAAGAAATTTAGGGGCTAAATTCTTTTAAGGAGGAGAGGATGTAATACCCTGAATTCGTTATGCTTCAAATGTTTGTCTTGATGTGTGTCATTTGTGTTGATCATATGTGTCTAATTGCTTGGATAACATGTTCAATGTGGTCATGCCTTAGTTTTGTGCATCTAATGGTACTAGTATGGTTAACATGTTAATGCTTTAACTCATTATAAGTTCTTGTATTCCTTCATGGATGTGAAGTAATTACTTTTGGCTATGTTGCATGTTGTTTAGGATGAGTTTCAGATGTGTTTCAAACTTGGTTAGAGGTTAGAATCATGTTAGGATTGATTGGGAACCCATTGGATACATTTTAGAACATTTTTGGACTCCCAGGCCCCGCCCTAGCGCGCACTTGTCCAGCAGTTTACAAAATCAGGCCAAACTTCAGCCAGCCGCCGCGCCTTAGCGCGCCCAGACCTGCGCCCTAGCGCGCAGAATGTCGCGCCCTAGCGCGTGTACGGATAGAAAATTTGACCTTTTTGTAATTTTTCCAATTTTGACCCTTGGACCCTAAGCTGATTATGTTGTACCCTGGTTTGACCATTTGACCATATATAAGTCACTTGAGACTCAAAAGACTCCATTTTCTTCCATAGTTCTTCCATGGTAGTTTAGAGAGCTTGTGTGGGAGACAAAGGTGAGATTAGTGTGTGTATTCTACACTTCATCATCCACCCATTAAACCTTGCATGCAAGACCATAGTTGGGTTGCTAAGGACTAGGAGAACAAGTTGGAAGGTTTTGATTCTTGTTTTAGTGGTTTGATTTGTGCAATTGAGGTAAGTTACTAAACCCCCTAAGTATGTTAGAATTTGTTACATGTATGAATGTTTGTAAACATGCATGACTTGAATTGTTGTTGGATTCATGTGGAAATGTTATGTTGATGAGAATTACATGTTATTATGTGAAAGACATGGTTTAGTTGGTTTAAAATGTGTAGAGATTGATAATTACCAAAGTAGTGAAATAAAGAACATGTTAGAAACTGTAAATGGTGAAAATTGCATATAGCAATTATACCCAATTTTATGAACTTAATAAATTGACACTAAAAGTGGATTTTTGGGAAGATTATAATTTTCCGAATCACTAGTTAAATTACTACGAAAATTAGAGTCCATTTGATATGGTTTTCAATCCTCCGAGTATTTGATACTGGTATGTTAGAGACTTATAAAGTAACTCTAAAGTTGTGTTTTTGTGGCTTTGAACAATATGTTTGATGATTGTATGTTGTAGAAAAATGTAATCCATATGATGTTTGTCAAGTTCACTACTTTTGAACTTGATGGTTATTTGCAGAAGTTGTGTAAGGTTACCTACTTGTGTGTTGTGTAAGTCCAGCTGGCGTCGTCGTTGTTAATGTCATGGTGGGACGACCTATAGTCTTTACGAATGGGATTCGTGATCGCTATAAGTCGCCGTACCGGAGTTCACACACCCCTCATCTGTTGGCCACAGTTGGGAAGTAGCCCCATTGTTGTAGCAATAAGCATGACTTTGGCTTGCTAGAAGAACCCGATGGATTTTGTTGGGGGACCCGATGGATTTTTTCGAAATAGTCGATACATCACACACGAGTATCGATACACGTTTGGTTATTTGTGTATTGCAGGAGCTACACAAGGTTGAAGAAAGAGATATGATATCCTTCTCTAACATGGGTTATTTAAGAGCACTTACGTGATAACCAAAGTGCTATGTGAGTTGAATGATTGGTATATCAAGTATGATGATATATGTTTAGATGTGGTATAAAAATGTTAATGCCATGATATATTTATCGCTTGAGCATCACGCCATGCCATGTAGTTGCATTAGTAACTTACTGTGTCATTATGACTCACCCCGTTTGTAGTTTAAATGTTTTTCTTTAGATCCGAGCCAGCCTAGCGGTTCCCGGTGAGGTCGGTGAGACTCCGTTTAACTCGAAGGTTGTATTTTGGTCTAGTAGCTCTTGGAGCTTGTTGTTGTTTAACAGTATTTCTTTTCGTAAGGACGACGGTTATGTAAAGTTATGTAAACTTTACTTGGGTAGTATTTGTTGTGTTGTAAACCATATATTCTTTTGGTAGCCGACGTATGTATGTCGTGCTCTTGTATAGTTTCGTTTTAAACAGTTTCTCTATCGAGCATGTTGTGGCTCGTGGTTATGTTTTGTTCCGGCATGTTGTGGCCGTGGTTGTTGTAGTAGTTTCCTTTCCCGAGTTGTAAACTCGTGGTTGTTGTTAGTTGCTTTCCGGCTATGTTATCGTCGAAGATTGTTCATACTTGTGTTAATCAGGTTATCAGTTGTGTTTTGTCGTAAGTACGGGTGGTTACGCCACGTGCTTTTCGTTTTCTTGTTTGTCGTGTTGTTGTTTTGGCGACCCGACCTCGGGATTTCGTATAGAGATCCGGGACGGGGCGTCACAGCTAGAGTCCAAGCATCCTGCAAGTCGTTGAAGACTGATCAAGCTTAAATATGTCTGATGAAGAACCAGAGCCTAATAATCCATATTGCATTCATACCGGCAGACTTATACTACATTATAAGGGCTGTCGATTGTGCAATAAATTGTCATCACTTTTGACTGAGTGCTCAGCACTCAGTTGTTCAAATACTTGTTATTTGAACAACGTCTAATATTCTTTTCTCACAACAAATCTATCGAGTTGATACCACAGGAAGACAACTCAATATATATTGACTACGTCTTCCAATGTATTTTTGATAGATTTGATTTTGCTTTCTTAATCTCTCCTTTTTATTTCCTAAGGAGGTTGCTAGGTTAGAGAGTCTAGGTTGATGTACTAAGCATGTTTGTCTTTGAGCAAACCTCTGCTGAATTTTAATAATAAATCATATTTTATTACACTCAGCCTTTACTTATCTTTCCTGCATATTTTGATATATTTCTTATGCAATTTGGTTATGGAAAGTAATTGATGCATCTAATACAAGATTTTAGTTGTCTGTTATGATAAACTCACTCTCATTTATTTACAGTAGCTTTATCTTGTCTGCCTTATGCTGCTTATTCTTCCGTTGCTTAAAATTTCATTTACCAGCTAAGTATAACAAGATCTTCCTATCAGCTTTCCTTCAAGTCTGTTGATGCATATCGGCTGATTCTACAATATCGGCTGTGACGCCCCGGGTTCGGGATTCGGTATTAAACCCCAACTCGGTGCGCCAAACTCAACGAAACAACTACAGTCCACCGAAGTGAACGAGCTACACGAGCTCAAAGCCAAAACAATGCAGCGGAAAACCACAACTAATGAAAACTGAGTTTTAAAAACTCGAGTAACAAAATGATAACTATAAATTCTCTACGGCCGAAGAACAATACTAATAGAAACCCCAACAATAGACCTCAACGGCTAACTACTGAGCCGGAGAAACAACAGCACCAAATACTCGCGAGCTAACATGCTCGAGGAAACTACAATAATAAACGGCTCGACATCGAGTGTCGGCTCCAAAGAATATAACATTAAAGGAGTTACAGAACAATGCTACCCATAAGTAAAGTTTACATAACTTTACATCAAATTAACCATCATTCTCACTGAACTAAGAAACTAAGAAACATAATTATACACAAGCTCCGGGGAGCAACTACCCAAGATCAATCTGCAGCACCCGCGAGTCTCACCGATCGCACTATGCCGTCCTTCGATTGCAATCTAAAAGAGTTAACACAATAAGAGTGAGTCTAAAAGACCCCGTAAGCCACTATAATGTATTGTATGCTATGAGTATGAATGCAACAGTAAACCAAACTCTACTTGTAGCTAGTCTAAGTAGCACTTCCGGCCTACCTAACATCTCAGCCACAAACCGGCAAGTCAAGGTACTATTCTAACTTGACCAATAATCAACAAGCTATCACATGCAACTATATGACATGGCATGATGCTCAACAGTAGGAATAATATGGCAATAACATTTATATACCATAACGATCATGTATCATATTGAAAGTATACAAGTTACATAAATCACTTAGCACTTTGGTGTTCACATAAGTGCAACTTATTTAAACCACATCACGAAGGATATTATTTCTCTTTCTTCCAACTTCGCGTTGCTCCTGCAATACACGAGAAAACATATGTGCCTCGATACCCGTGTACGTAGTATCGACGTCCCCGACACAATCCCGTCGGGTTCTAACTAGCAAACCAAAGTCGCGCGTATTGCTACAACAGTGGGGCTACATCCCACCTGCGGCCAACAGGTGAGGGGTGTGTGCAACCGGTACGGCGACTTATAGCGATTACAAAACAAATTCGTAAAGACTATAGGTCGTCCCACCTTGATTAGTCAAACAATGCCAGCTGGACTTAATGCAATGCACAAGTAGATACTCACTTGTCATTCTCAACAAATCATCATGTGTTCTTGAATCACATATCAAATCCACTCAATGTGCTTGTAAATACTAAACACACAATCAATCATCAAAGTAGGATGATTGTCCTACGATCAATCATCAAAGTAGGAAGATTGCCCTATCTCATACTAGAACAATCACGACATGTCCGTAATCATTGAGCAAATAAACAAAACAAGGCAATAGGCGAAATAGGCCCATTGTACAACTCAATCACCAAACAGTGTCTGTGATAGCTAGACACATACACGAACCCCAATGTAAGGTATTTATACCTTATAATCAACTGTCAAACAAGGTCCATAACGTGGAACCTATATAACACAAGGGTAGGTTATTCACCCTAATCTCAAAATAAGGTAACATGTTTCTCACATGTACGCAAACTCATAACCCCACATAGGTAAGTCTAGCCGTACTTATTTACACTTAACTTAGGATCCCTTTAGTATCCTTTAGTCACTCGAGACATTCTAATAAAGAGGCAACTATATACCATCAATACTTGTTTATAAAAGAACATAGTTCAACTATTCAGCGTAACTTGTGGTCAACTGATGTTTGACTAAGTCAATCGAAGTCAAAGTCCTACTAACTCATAAACCCATCAATTCATCATCCCCCCATGGTAGGGAATTAATATATGTCATGTAGGGATTAATACTACCCGTTACTTGACTCCGTAGAGTCAACTATACCCACTAATGAAATTATCATGATAATCGACGTTTATTTATTACGTCCTATTCGACTCCGCCAGAGTCAGTCACGACTAGTATATAGTTCGTACAGTATTTAAGCACAATCATACTATCTCATATTGACTCCGCTAGAGTCATTTCCAATATTTAAAATGTCGGGACAAACCGTAGTATCGTCCCTACAAACTCATATCAATTGCAATGCCCATCGCGCGAAGAGTCTTCTACTCATAACAATTTCGTAATGTTACTGCTAGTGCGTAAACGACAAAACTTCAATGATTCGATATACTCGAACTTAAGATTAACGTAATGAAGTATACTTAATTTAAACAAGTCTTCGGCGACATTACGGCCGGAACCCAACTAATAATTCACAAGTATACTTCAACCTCAATGAGTTTCTATTACTCGGCATAATGATTATCAGGACAACCGAAACAACACAACAACAACAACCATAATAGCAACAACATCAAGCTCTACGAGTCTCTATTATTCGAAGTCTACTAACTCAACGGTAATTCATCAATTCTTTCTTTATTCCGTAATCCTTAATCAAGCAAGTAATGAAGTATAACCTAACATCATTCGTAGGGACAATTATGTATTTATATATTTCCCAATAGAAGTCACGAATATCATTGCTAACACACCCTATATGCTTTACTCTTCCAATTCAACTCGTAAAACACACAAAGCATTATAGTTACTTACCTTCACCGCAAATCCACCACGAAATCAAGGGCTTATGGTGGAAGTACTCTTCTCGACAAGCTCTACGCTTCTACGGAGTCCAATCGTCGAACTCACACTCGATTCAAGTCCGAATCAAGCTTCCTCTCTCTCAAGACTTCACTTTCTCTCTCTAAAACGTGGGAGAAGAGATGGGGTGGTGATTCCTTAATAGATCGGACGATCCTTTCAGTTAGAATCGTTCTCCTCGCCGCCCTCTACGCTATGGTGAAGACAGATCGTCGATCCGACTTCAAACGCTCAAGATATCGCGATTCTTCTCTTCTTCTCTCTCCTCTCTCTCTCTAGACTCTCTCTCTCTAAAGTCTGGTTTGGAGGAAGAAAGAATGAGGGAAAATGGGTTGGGTTTTATTATTAATACCATGGGTAAGTGTTTGGTCCAATCCCGGGCTTGTTTGAGCATTTTAAACTACTTAAAGATGTTAAAAACCGAGAAATAACGAAAACCGGACAAACAGAGTGTCCGACTCTGCACGGCCGCGTCAAGGAATGCGCACGGCCGTGTCACTCTCGCACGGCCGTGCCAAGGGAAGGCACACGGCCGTGCAAAACTCTCTGGGATTTCTATCTTCTATACGCACGGCCGTGCCAAGGAAAGGCACACGGCCGTGCAAGACCAACATGGTTCATTTTCGCATCTTTTCACTCCATTTCTTAGGTTTGATCACTTGGCCACTCTTAGGTGTGATTATACAACACTTATAACACATCTTAACGGTATCGTGGATCGCATATTAAGGCATAATCAATCTAACGATTCTTATAAGTATGAAACGGAATCATGAACTAAACATAATTCAACTAACGTGTTACTACAACGAGTCTAACATGTAAATCACGCATAACATAAACAAATCACACGTATGAGGATCCAGGGTGTTACATCGGCTGTGTTGCTTAAACAAGGAAGATGACCTATTCATGTTAATCATTTCATCTTTGTTTCTCATCATAAATTCTAATATAGGATGAAATTTTTAATAAAGGTCATATAGGCTATTCACCCCCCCTCTAGCCTATATTCTAAGCACATCACCATAGACCTAACAATTGGTATCAGAGCTAGTACTCTGTGAGTTTCATACCAGGCTTGACAACCTGAGAGTTTAGATCCAGTCGCTCAGATTAGATGCATAGTCGAAAAGATTTGTTTTCAAAAATTCTCTTTTCTAAAAATCTTTTGACTAAGAGACCTGGAAGCTATTTTGAAAATGTTATTACAATTCAAAACTAATTTTGTTTTCAAAAACTTGTGAGAAAAGACTATTGTGATGACTGTGTGATTACTATAGAAAAATCTTTCATATATCAGAAGCATAATTTTCAATTGATATTATGAATAGAAGTACTATAGTCAAATAGAGTTTGACTCGCTAAGGATAAAGTTCGTTTTAAAATTGTGCCCATTTTCAAACTCATGACATATCCTCTAGCAAAAGTATCAATTTCATACATGATGGATGAATTACTCTAATATACTTCTGAAAAATTGCAATCTTGATATAAGGCTAACGATTGTCTCAATCTAACACCTTTTCGAGAAAGCTTCTCATGAAAGTTTAAAGCAATTGAAATAAGAAGAGCTTCAAAGTTAATTCAAGGGAAATCAGATTTATGTCATCTCTAAAATCACTGTGATTATTAGCTCTTAAGTCTAAGGACATCGATGATGAAATTGTTCTTCTTCAACGGAAAGCTTCTGCCTAAAAGATACACTCAAAGAACTTATGCTCAACATCAGAACAAGTTCTTCAACTACTATGAGCAGATTTGTTCAAAGGGTATAGTGGAAAAGTAACCCCGGTTATTAACTTCATGATATTTTGGGTTACACTTATAAGCTATATTTTGAGTAATTATTTAATTATTGTGCTTATAAAGTTTCACTTGTATTATTGAATTTCTGGAGCTATTTTTAGCTCGTAAATGTTGCTGATAACCTTTCTATGAGTATTATAGCAGGAACTCATATGACCAAATTCAAAAATGCAACATATCTCTCCATCAGCAGACATCAACTCGGCTGCTGATTTATGAAGAACTACTGACCACTCATAACTTTCTATGTCCTTCACTCACTATATGTCAAATCAATATCTACTGGACTACGACGTCAACTTATAGAAGTCTACTGATGAGTCCAAGATGTTGATAATGACCACCTCTCCAGCATATACAAAACAAGTCAGCAACTGCCTTGTTATATGCTTGCATCCATGTCTGCTGAATTGACCTTTTATCTGTTATCAGACATGCTGCATAAATAAAAGTCTCATCATACTATGCTCTTCATAATATATCTATATGCTTGTATGATTTGCTGAATGTAAAAGTTTTTCAAAAACCTATCAGCGCTTTCCATATTAGCTGATTTAAAATGTTTTCAAAACATCAAGTTGGCTGAACTTCCATATCTGCCAACAAACACTTCATAAGTTCAGTTATATGTGCTGACTTATAGAAGTAAAACCTTTGAATGACTTGTCCTTTTCCTAAAGTCTATTAAAGGTGGAAGCACACTTTACGAAGACTGACTACTTCGTTTAAAGTAAAGACAATTTTCAAGATTCTCTGAGAAATTTACTTAAAGTGTTTGACCAACCAAAAGATTTCATCAGACCTTGAAAAATATCATTCCTTCAGACTTTTAATTTTACTCCTCTAGGGAACAAGAAAGGACTATACCAACAGTAAATCTCACTTATTGGTATGATCCTTTGTCTAGCCTCCGTGAGTATAAGTAGAGCCCTTCCTTCGTTCAAACTCTACTATAAAGAAACTCACAAACTGCTTGAGATTTACAAGATGCTTAAACACTGATTCAAAATTTTCTCAAAAAATTACTAAGTACAAATCCTAGAAATCGATCAAGTCAACACTTCAACAACTGGGTATGACTCTTTCGTATTCATTCAAAGTTGTTTTGGTTTATTTCTGTTACTCATGATGAGTTGATTTAAAATTCTCAAAGATGCATTTACAGAATCAAAATCTTCATAACTGTGAAAAATTTCTTTTCAATCACTTTTAAAGACACAATTATAATATCTGAGAGAAATTTTATTAACTCATTTGTTCCAGAAATCATTCATTATTAATTTTCAATCTTGCTCTTCAAAATTATTTGATAAAAGAAATTTTCTTTTGTCTTGTCTGGTAATCTTAAAAGTTTGTAGGCAAAAGATGAATCGTATGCTATAGACCTTTGATTATCAGAACACTTAAGAATGTCTTTAAAATCATTTATATTAAAAGGCAAGATAGATGATTATTAATGTTCCTAGTGATTTCACTCCATTCCTAACATTTGGTTATCAATCTTACTGATACACTAAATTGATTTCAGATGAATCACTATGAAAACCACTTAGCATACTCCTTTCTGTCCTTCATAACTCTGCGTGTATACGTGAGCATCACAGAGAAGATCCCAGATAAGATTTATCAAATGTCCGGAAAGCATCTGGTAAATTGTTGCTACAAACAACTCATCTGGTCATATGTCAGTATACCAGCCGTCACCCCAAAGATGGCTGATGCAGATAATTCAGCTTGACTGAATAGTATAGCTAAGGAAGTATTATCAAAGATTATAAACTGCTGAAAATTATTGCCCATTTCTGCGCTCTTCCCCGAAGACTCGCAGTCCATGCAGTAAATCTTTGGTGGCTATCACCCTGAGGTTCTTCCTGAGTAACCTCTAGGTGAACACATGTTCTTCCTTCCCCCAGAGTTGGAGGAGATCAAAAATGGACACAACCAACTTGATCCATTCCGAAGTACATGATTTCTGTCCACTCACCATGTTCTCTGGACTAGGATGTCTTGGATAAAACTTTGTAACAATTTTCTATTCAAAAATGAATCATTGTTTTTCTTTGTCTTGTAATCAGCAGTATAGTCAAATTCTTGTTGTATTGTTCTTGTAATCAGCTGATCCCTAATGATACATGTTCAATATACTTGGATTATTGAATACAAGTTCTGCAACTCTCCTTCATGTTTATCTATTTATCTGAATTCTTCTGATAGAATGAATTAATGTGTTTTAATTGTGTTGATCTTATATACTGTTCTCCTTCAAAATATTCTTTTCATTCTTCTAATGATTGGAGAAATTGACTACATAGAGACGATCACACAATCCTTACACAAACTCTGCTGAGACCCCATCAGCAAACTCATCCTTCAAAATCTGCTATATTGAGTCATGGTCTATTTTTGGAGTTTACCTCTTTTTAAATCATTTAGATAATTGCCTTTCTGAAAATGATCATCTTTTCCAAATCAAAGTCAAGGTCTGCTGAATGCACTATGTGTTCAATATAAGTAGACTACAACAATTTAAAGAAAGACTTTTCATATCTATATCCACCTTTTAAAATTGACAAAGTTAGTAGTACATCGGTTATAAGTAAAAGTTGTCTGATGTGTGAAAGAAAAGACGACTGAAAATTCTATTTTTCAAAATGAGATAAATCGTAATAGATAAAAATGCATATGTATTTTAAATTCTAAATCTTAAGTGCATCATAAAAAATCAAGACCGTTCTACTTCTTTCAATACAACAACAACTAGTGTTCATCTCAAGACAACTACTTGACACTGTATAAATATTGCATTTAATTAAAAGGCAAAGGTTAAATATTTTTCAAAATAAATTGGTGAACTTTGTGCAAATTGACCTATCTCAGAAGATAGCTAGAAATTTTAGGATTCATAGGAAGACCTTCGTTTCCAAAAACTAGTCTTTCCTCAGGAGTGAATGGTTGATATAACCCCTGTTGTATATATTTTATGCCTCACTCTCGTCAGAGATCAAAGAACAGGTTAGTATAGAAGTACACATCAGCAGAATCCCTTCTCTGCTAATGAATAATATAATCTGTTGCAAAGAAAGAAGCTCGGACATCACTTCAGGTATGTCTCAAATATCCTACTTGTCTGTCTTCTCTCTTCAATAGCAAAAAGGTTGTCCAATAAAATTTGTATTATTAGTAGAGCTATGCCTCTCATAAAAATATATGTCTTTCTACTATTTTTGTGAACATCTGCCAAAGACACCTCATTTATATTTCAAAATTATAATAATATTGATTATTCTACATCTGTGCTGATATGATTATTCTAGTTTTTAAATTAAATTACTAAACAAACCCATCAAAATATTCCAATATTAATCAAACATTTTCTAAGATAAAAATCAGACAAATTCCTTACCGGCAGCTCTCATTTTAGCAGATAAACTACTCTCATTGCCGATAATGTCCAAATCCTTATAGTCTTATCCAATCCTTCATACATCTATAAAATTCTTATAAGACTAAGCCTAACTTCAATGCACATTGTTCTTCGAAGCTGATCATTAAGAGTGTACCTAAAATAAAATAATAACAAATTAATATTCCATTATTTTTCTAAACAATTGGTATCTAAACAAATTGGTATCTAACAAATTTCCATAAGAAAATCTCTAACTTAATCACAATACTCAAAACAATTGATAGTTCAAGACAACTGTTACAAAATTCAACTCAGCTGGTATAACCATTCTTGTCCCTTCCTCTGTAAGTCAATTATCTTGACGAAATATTGTTTTAAACTTCTCGTTTAACCATTCAATGCATATCCTTTCTAGTATCATAGCTATACCCACTCTCTGTACATCTACATAATCTTTAATTAATAATAGTGCATCATTGCAACTCCATTAAATACGTTCTTTCTCTTAAGCCTGAATTATGTCTTATCAAATTCCTTTACCAAAGAAAATGGCGACAAAGAAATCTCTTTACATTCTCAAAGCCCTTAGAAAACTTTGTTATGAAATCCATTAAAACCACTCTTAATCTTCAACTCCTACAACTTATACATTTTTTTTACCACTGCATAATGAGTAACACAAATTTGTCAAGAACCGCATCTCGTCCTATCTCTTACAACGAATGGCGAACTCGTATGATGACTCTCTTGACGTCTCAACCTCAAATGATTCGAAGACCTCGTCGAATCAGTCGTCGGCTTAGAAATCGACTTCAAGATCTAAGGAACGATGTTTCAAATTTCATCCCCTGGATTCCCACAAGAAATCCTGTGTCAACTACAGAGTCTATTTCCTTCCCAGCTCCTTCCTCCATTTCCTCAAATGCTCAACTCGAGCAAGCTCAAATTCAGGAGGCGCATCAACTTGTGAATGAAAACTCTGAAGAAAACTCAATAGTTAACATTCCAGACGACTAAGAAAGAAGACTTACTTCCCCTAATATCTACTTGTTATCTATGTAAAATATTTCCTTTATGCTTTATTTACATTTTCTTTGTTGATCTTGCTAACTTAGTATCTTTTATATCCTTATGATCTTTGTGTAATATATTCTGTCTATCTTTTATCACTATTATTACTTTTTCTCGATTGCCTTTCCAGTCCTACTTATCAAATATATTGATAACTCATGTTTCTTATTACTTGAACATAGACATTCTGAAACATATGTCTCACATATTTTTATATCTTGTTTGATAAAAGAAAACGCATCATACATACGGAGGAGAATTATATTTTGATAACTGTCCTATATACATTAATACGAAGGAAAATTATACTTTAATCTCTTAACTTTCTGTGATGTATATCTTATACACTAAAGAAAAGTTATATATCTTAGTAATATACACCTACTCAAAAGGACAATTCCACATCTAGATAAAAAGACACAATATATTGAATATAGAAAAAGTATGCTTAAGCCATTGTAACAATAAGCAACATACGAAAATACTGTTTTTCAAAATACATTCTTGTACAAACTTGTTACAAGCAATGGAACAGCACTTTCTTCAGAACGTTATTTCCTATCTTTGAAATGTATATCTTGTACATTACTCTTCAACCTCTGATTTTTATAGGAGCAGAGGTTATAAACAAACCACTTATACTTATGATCTTAAGAAAGAACTTTTTCCATAACCAATATTTTTACATTAAAGAAAGATAAGCTGACCATTAAGAAGGAGAATTTAGCCAGTAATCATCAAGGAGAATGTGCATAAATTGATATATTCATCAAAGAAAAAATACTTTGACATTTGCCTTTGAGAAGAACTAACTCATTAAAGTATTTCACTAAGGAGGAGAATACTTTGTCATTCACAATAAAAAGAAAACACATATACTTTATCATTCACAATAAAAAGAAAACACATATACTTTGTCATTCACAATAAAAAGAAAACACATATATAGAAAAATCTTCTGCGTTTCATAGTTTGTGAATTGACCGATTCAGTCTTTATGACTTATCCCATTACATTTACTTTCTTGTAAAACCCCTTTACAAGCCATGGAACAAATTCCTCACTTTACAACTTGCTTGCGTACCTTACTTCCTATGTTTGATATGTATATCTTATACATGATGGCTGTACACCATAACTTATTCGCATACTCATGTTCTTGAGACGAAGAGTCACGCTTATACTTAAAAATAAGTTCAAAAATCCGGAGGAAAATTACTTTGATAAGTATTTTGTTAAATCAAAAGTTTTACTTTGTTCCATAAAGACATTCTGAATTGTATATCTTATACAAACCGAATGATTTTGACTAGTAACACTATGCCAAAGGTTATTTTGTAGAATAAACTCTCTTTTCTACTATGTGTCTAAAAATATTTCGTACGCTTAAACGGAGGAGAGTTAAATAATCCAAATTTTTGCTTGTGACCATTAAGGAGGAGAATATCCTTGACATTCTGCATTAAGGAGGAGAAGTTCAAATAAGCACTCGTAACCATTAAGGAGGAGATGTATGACATATATATTCAGAAATTCCCTCCTCTTCAACTTTGCTGATCAACTTCATGAGACATATCTATCAAACGCTTATATCATAAAATTGATCTCAAAACTGCTATAAGACTTTTTATATCAGGAGGAGAAGTTCAAATAAGCACCTCTTATTTTCTCTTGAAAAATAAATACTATCTTGCACAAATTATTTCAACACTCTTACATTTTCTAGCAAGATATGTTCCCTTCAAGAACATCTTTATGGCCTACTCATCAATTATATCTAATAATTGCCTAAAAATGTTTCTGTTATTGCTTCATATTTGTACTTTCATTTATTGAGTCTGTAAATTCGTAGCAATAGGTGACTATACATACGCCATCGCTTGTAAGTTCAACCTAGGGCATGCCTTGAGATAAAATGATCATTCATTGGAAGGCACATTATTACTAAGGATTGAACATCTACTTTAAGAGCCGTATGTATATGTCAATTGTAGTAATGGCCCCAAGTAAATAGGAGGAGATTGTTAGGAATATGCCTGAGAAACAGCTGATAAATATGTATGCATATTCCAACACAGTGATTTGTTTGTTCCCATTACAACGCATGTTTCACAAGTGGCTAAAAGGGCTGCGTACCGGTTAGTGTGGCAGCTTATAGAAACAATGCATAGGTCATTAGACTAGGAAGTCTTTGTACATATCCGAGTCTTTTTCCTACCAAAGTGATGACAACTTTCATATGGATTAGCTTTTCAAGCGCCAGCAGACATGTCCATCAACAATGTCTCACCAGCAGACATTCCTACCAGCCATGTCTCATTAGCAATCTTTACACCAGCAGTAATAGATCGGCAGATCTTAGTATCATCCATGCTCTTCATTAGACAACTGCAAAGAAGCTGATTATTCACAAGAGGAACATCGGTCGTTGCTCAAAGCTACAATTCAAAAAAGATTCGTTACAAGATCTTCCTGACAGCTCAAGATACACATCGATGTCTGTGCTATGACTATTACTCTGAAGATATTTCCTCTTTTGTGTATTGGTCTTAGTCTCCAAGGCTACATTCTATATAAGACCAAACACAGTGCGCTACATCCCAGGCCTGCTTGACAAGTCCTATTCTGTCAGCCTGATTCACGGACCTCTTCAAAACAAAAGCTTAACGGAAGGTCTTTGCCCAACAGATTGAACAATGCACTCTGATGCATTAATAATCCAGAACTTCAACGGGCAAAAACTCATCAAAGCTCCAAACAACTGCTTCACCTTCTCCAGCCTATAAAAGAAGACTCTCATTCTCACAATAAAAGAAGAGGGGTGTTAGTGTTGGTATTGTTGGTTGATATTGTTCTTAATTCTTCCAATCTGCAACAACACCTAGAGTGTGAAAAACACAAGTGTAACAATAAACACTTTGTGGGAGAGAGAACAGAAATTCCAAAGGCTAAGAAGCTCTGCTTGATCAAGAAAACTTGTTCTTGATTTGAGTTCTTTCTTCCTTCGAAAGAGTCAATCTCTTCAGTTGCTGCACTTCAAATTCACAGCTAGAGACCAAGCATCCTGCAAGTCGTTGAAGACTGATCAAGCTTGAAAATGTCCGACGAAGAACCAGAGCCTAATAATCCATATTGCATTCATACCGGCAGACTTATACTACATTATAAGGGCTGTCGATTGTACAATAAATTGTCATCACTTTTGGCCGAGTGCTCGGCACTCAGTTGTTCAAATACTTGTTATTTGAACAACGTCTAATATTCTCTTCTCACAACAAATCTATCGAGTTGATACTACAGGAAGACAACTCAATATATATTGACTACGTCTTCCAATGTATTTTTGATAGATTTGATTTCGCTTTCTTAATCTCTCCTTTTTCTTTCCTAAGGAGATTGCTAGGTTAGAGAGTCTAGGTTGATGTACTAAGCATGTTTGTCTTTGAGCAAACCTCTGCTTAATTTTAATAATAAATCATATTTTATTACACTCAGCCTTTACTTATCTTTCCTGCATATTTTGATATATTTCTTATGCAATCTGGTTATGGAAAGTAATTGATGCATCTAATACAAGATTTTAGTTGTCTGTTATGATAAACTCGCTCTCATTTATTTACAGTAGCTTTAATCTTGTCTGCTATACTTATGCTGCTTATTCTTCCACTGCTTAAAATTTCATTTACCAACTAAGTATAACAAGATCTTCCTATCAACTTTCCTTCAAGTCTGTTGATGCATATCGGCTGATTCTACTATATCGGCTGTGTTGCTTAAACAAGGAAGATGATCTATTCATGTTAATCATTTCATCTTTGTTTCTCATCATAAATTCTAATATAGGATGAAATTTTTAATAAAGGTCATATAGGCTATTCACCCCCCCTCTAGCCTATATTCTGAGCACATCACCATGGACCTAACACTCCCCGACCACTTCGTAATAACAAGGCGACATTGTTGGAGGAAGATCTGCTCAAAAAGCTTCAGGACAGGTTGGACGCCCTGGAGTCAGGAAAGCTCGACACCAGGTCGAGAGATCAGTTTGCCCCGTTTTGCAAAAGGATCAGGGAGACCTCGCCCGATTCTTATCTCAAACTCCCTGCACTCAAGTCCTACAAGGGGAAGACGAATGCCAAGGAACACGTATCCAGCTTCGAAGCCAAGATGGGCATCTGCTCGAGCAAGCTAGATTTATGGTGCAAGCATTTTTTAGCACTTTTGAAGGTGCGGTGTTAAAGTGGTTTGAAGAACTTGAAAGGGGCTCAATACCCGACTGGCATGAGTTCAAAACCTCGTTCCTAAACAAATTCTCCGTTGCCGGAGATATACCGAAAACTCAATCCGACCTCGCCAAAGTTAAGCAAGGCAAGGACGAGTCCCTAGTGGCATACTTGAAAAGGTTCAGAGCTGTGGCCGAGGAGCTTTAGAGCGTGCCTGAAAAAATGATCATACTCTGCTTCGAGACAGGAATCCATCCTGGCATGATGTCTCATGTGTTCAACATTCAGCCACCAGCCTTAAGTGCGACTATGTATCTGGCTGCCCAGAAGATCGGGGAGACAGAAAGCGGCATTGAGGCAAAAGCTTTAAAGAGGGGGACCTCAACGCCGGTCAGTAAGACCGTCGAGGTAAAAGCCAGTGGACCGACGTCAAAAGCGACTGTGAAGAAGGATAAGAACAAGACCCCAAGGGAGGAGGAGTACTATACGCCCTTGAATGAAACAAAAGAACACATCATGAACGTGTTGTTCCGGGAGAACAAGTTAGAACGACCCCGCCCGCTGATGAAGGTCGATTATCAGCGCAACCCCAACAAAAAATGCACTTTCCATAGAAAGAATGGCCACGATACAGAAGAATGCTTCCAATTAAAGAAGGAGATACAGAGGTTGATTGACCGAGGAGCTCTAAAAAGATTTGAGCTCGAGGGCGCTCGGCCCGCAAATCAGACCAGGAACCCCCCTAGGGACAACCCCATCAAAGAAGATGTCGATGTCCACGCCATTCAGGGGGACACAAGGAGTATAACGTAGCTCAAGGACACCATTCATAGCCTGGACAAAGTGTTCAGCCCGTTGCCCCACAAGAGCGAAGAAGGAATTACGTTTTATCCCAGCGAGCTTGCAACAAACCCTATGGCAAAGGAACAGCCATTGACTCTTCGTGTTCAAATCGGGAGTCGGTTTATCAGGAGAGTGTTGATCGACACGGGGGCAGGGCGGAATGTTATGTTTTATGATTGTTTCAAAGCACTGGGATTCAGAGATGCTCATCTTAGCCCAAGCAGAGTGAGGCTCGAGGGATTCACAGGACACAAGATCTCGGTCAAAGGGGTGATAATTCTCCAGGTTACCCTGGGAGATAATGATCGAAGATGAACCGAGGATGTCGCTTTCCATGTACTCGACCTCGACTCCCCCTACAACGCAATACTTGGGCTTCCCGCTCAGATTAAATTCGAAATGATCTCCTCGCCAGCTCACCAGAGAATCAAATTCTCGACCAATAGAGGAACGGGTATGATGAAAAATGACCCAAAAAGTACTCTTGTACACCTGAAACTCGTCCGACAAAATAAGAAGATAAAAAAAAGAGAGCCGTCGTCATCATCGGAAAGGCTTCCTGAAGATTCTTCTCCCAAGAAAGGGAGATCTGCTGGTGCTCGAGTGCAGAGAAAACGATTGAAGATACGGAAGTTGAAGGGGATCGGGCTAATCAGACTAACCCATCTCCATCAAATCATAGCAATCAAAGCGAGCTAGGAAAACTAGCTTGCCAGGACAAGATAGAGATTCAGAGATGACCGAGGTGGCCCAATTGGACTCCATCCCTCGACCGAAGGACCGACCTAAAGATGGAATGATTGTGGTGAAAAGCCTGGATAACTGGAATGAGCCCGGCATCCTACCCCATGAAGACCTAGATGAAGTTATCATAAACTTTGATTATCCGGACCCAAGAATCAAGGTAGGAAGGGAAATATCTCTTGCAGAAAGGGAAGAGATCATCGAGTTCTTACGGGCCAACACAGACGTCTTCGCCTGGACTGTCGAAGACATGGAAGGGATCAATGAAGAGGTCGCAGTACACAAATTAAACGTCGATACAAGTATCACACCCGTACAACAGCGATCCCGAGTCTTCTCCCCGGAAAAACAGGCTGTGATCAAAGAGGAGGTCTAGAAACTACTACTAGCAAGGATCATTGAGAAAATCCTATATCCAACATGGCTAGCCAATGTAGTGATGGTGAAAAAGACAAGCAAAAAGTGACACATGTGCGTAGACTTCATAGATCTTAACAAGGCCTGCCCAAAAGACTGGTATCCTCTCCCCAAGATCGACCAGCTCGTCGACGCTATAGCCGGCCACAGGGTTCTGAGTTTTATCGATGCATACTCTGGATATCATCAGATTCGTATGTGGCTCGCCGATCAGAAGTTAATTGCCTTCTGAGCAGCAGGGGCACTTTACTGCTATGTCATGATGCCCTTCGGACTGAAAAACGCGGGAGCGACATACCAGAGAATGGTCAACAGGGTATTCGGGGACCAGTTCGGGCAAAATGTAGAGGCATAAATCTATGACATGGTCATCAAAATGAAAGGAACAAGCCACGTGGTCGACCTCAACGAGACATTTTTGGGCTATATGGTGAACGAAAAGGGGATTGAGGCTAATCCCAAAAAGATTAAAGCGTTGGTAGACATACGGGCTCCAACCTCAGTGCGAGGAATCCAACAGTTAAATGGGCGTATTACGGCTTTAAGCCGGTTTATTGCCAAGGTAGCAGAAAGGAGCCTGCTGTTTTTAAAGTGCTGAGGGGAACAAAGAATTTCTCTTGGAACGAAGAGTGCGACAGGGCATTTGCCGAACTGAAGGAATACCTCGAAAGCCCGCCGTTGCTGTCCAACCCAAAACCTTCCGAAATCCTGTACGTATACCTCGCCACTTCAGACTCAGCAGTAACATCAGTCTTGCTAAGGCAAGACAAGGAGATTCAAAGACCAGTGTACTACGTTTCCCATGTCCTAACCGACGTGGAGACAAGGTACCTAAACATCGAAAAGGTAGTCTAGGCATTAGTTATGGCAGCCCAAAAACTCAGATATTATTTTCAAGCCCATGCTCTGATTGTCTACATCGACCTACCACTAAGGAGAATACTTCACAGGCCCGATGTAGCGGGAAGGATGATGAAGTGGGCGATAGAATTGTCGGGGTATGATATTACTTACGAACAGCGAAAGGCGGTCAAAGCTCAAATCTTGGCAGACTTCATCGCAGAAACATCCTTTGCCAGGGATGACTCAATTTCAATCGAGCAAGGTAAGGCGAGCACATCCAACAAAACCCCTGGTTCGTCCGGGAAAGGAATGAAACCTAGCTCCTTGGTTAGGCCCGAAAAGTACTGGGCAGTGTACGTCGATGATTCGTCTAGCAAAGGTGGCAGTGGTGCAGGGTTATCACTATCATCGCCCGAAGGAAAAGAGATAAACAGAGCAATTCGATTCAACTTCCCCGCATCCAATAACCAGGCGGAGTATGAGGCTTTGATCGTCGGCATCAAGCTCGCCAAAGAGGTCGAGGCCAAGCACTTGCTCATCTTTAGTGACTCCCAACTCGTTGTGAGGCAAATTTTGGGGGAATATGGGGTCTGTCACCCCGCGTTACTAAAATATTGCGAGCTCTCGATAAAATTGCTGGGGGAATTCAAGTATTGGGATTTGGTGCAGATCGAAAGAGCAAACAACGCTAGGGCTGACTATCTATCAAAGATAGCTTCTGGCGAGCTGAAAGATCTTCCTGAAGGAATACAGACAGAGTTCCTAGATCTACCCTCCATTAACAAAGAGTCTGTTTTGCCCATCGTACCTGCCCTTAAATGCTGGATCGATGAAATTCAGGAATACATCTAATGGGGAAGACTGCCAGATGACGACAACATGGCACAGATCGTGCGAAAGAGAGCAGCAAGGTACACTGTAATCGGGGAGGTGGTCTACAGAAAATCGTTCACTAAACCACTGCTCCGATGCGTGCGACCAGAAACGGTGGAAGACCTGCTCGCCGAGGTTCATGAAGGCATTTGCGGAGGACACCCCGGAACGAGGACGTTGGCAGATCAGATTATTTTCCATGGTTACTATTGGCCAAGCTTGAGAAAAGATGCTGAGGCTTATGTGAGGAAATATAAGTGCCAAAGATTTGCAGATATCCCTCGTTTACCAGCAATCCCTCAGACTCCAGTCGTAGCGGCCTGGCCATTCGACATGTGGGGAATAGACCTTATTGGTCCCTTCCTCAAAGCTAAAGGAAACTGCAAATTTGTGATCGTCGCGGTCGATTACTTCACTAAATGGGTGGAAGCAAAACCCTTAGCTAGCATTACCGAGGATAAACCCATTAGTTTCGTGCACGATCACATCTGGTGTCGGTTTGGTCTACCTCGGGTCATTGTTTAGGACCATGGAACGCAATTTTCTACCAAATTCACTGCAAGCTGTGAGCGCATGAAAGTCAAGCATTGGATGTCCTCGGTCGCTCACCCGCAGGGAAATGGTCAAGCAGAAGCTGGGAACAAACAAATTCTCCATGCCTTAAAAAGAAGCCTTGATGAGAAAAAAGGAAGATGGTTTGACGAGCTTTCCGCAATCCTATAGAGTATTCGCACCTCGGTGAAAGGACCAACTGGAGAAACGCCATTTGCCCTAGCGTATGGCTCGGAAGCTATGGCACCTGTAGAAATGGCCCTTCCCACTCCCAGGGTGACCTACTTTGACGAAGAAGTAAACAAAGAAGCCCGGGGGCTCGACCTAGACCTACTCGAAGAACGAAGGCTTGAGGCAAGATTGAGAATGATAAATTATAAACAACTCACTAAAAGCCATCACGATAAACGGATGAAACCGAGGTCCTTCTCGGTGGGAGACTGGGTACTCAGAAAAATAGAAGTAACGGGGAAAAACGCGAGCAGGAACAAGCTCTCCCCAAACTGGGAAGGTCCCTTTAAAATAACGGGCATTATCCGAGAAGGCACATATCGGCTGGCAGAACAAGACGGAAGGGAACTAAAAAATCCTTGGCATGCTGATCACCTCCGAAGATATTATCAATGAAGAGAGATTCTATTTGTAAAAGCTGAAGCTATTGTAAAAGCACATATATGTGGAAGTCTTGAGTTTTATATTATTTGTTGCCACCAAAACCTTGTAAATGCAAGGTCAAGAAACATACTCTCTTCACTAAAAGTTGAACGTAGGGCTTTATCTGAAATGTTCCTCGAAGGGGAATTTTAGAGCCCTACCCTTAAATCCTCGACAAAACGAGGACAACAAAGGACAACTCATCTAAAACACTCCAAACAAAATATAGAAAGTAAAAAGTAAAGGATTATATATACATAAAGCTCGGCATCAAGGCCGGTAACGCTTTTAAGAATACAAGTACAAAAATTGTTCAAAGCCTTATGGCAAGAATAAAGCTCGGTACAGCGAGGAAGAAGTAAGATTAGAGAGCTTTCTCGGCATCATGAGCAGCTTGGCTATATTCATCTTGATTCGTTTTCTCACCCTCGAACTGCTGCAGCCTTAGATCGCCATCAAAAGGAGCTTTTGGATCGGCCTTCAAAATATTAACGAGGTTACGGAGGTTGTGATCAGGATTCCACGGTTATTTGCCTTTTTTAACATCACCCTCATGCAAAGTTTTCAGCTCATCCTCCTCAAAGGGCACCATTACGTGGCCCCTCCTCGCTTCTTCCCCGAAGAACAGAGTTTTATTCCAGCCGAGAAGGTCACCCATTGGTATGCCCGCCGCCGCAGCCACTCGGAGGACATGCACCTTCCCTCGGATGAAATAAGGGGCAAGAGCCTGACCCCACTCCCGGGATGTCTTAAACTTTTCAATAACTTGATCGGCTGGGGGCGCAGCTTTTGTAGCAGCAAGCTCTCCTTCAAGATTAGCAAGTCTGAGCTTAAGGTCGATAACCTCGTGCTCAGCAGCTTTGGCCTTCTGCTCCCCTACGAGCTTCTCGGCAACTAGGGCCTCCTTCTCTGCGACCATCACAGACAGCGAGCCACGAGCCTGCTCGGCGTCCCACCTCGTCTGCTTTGCCTCCCTTTCCAACTGGGAAGCCTTGCTCTGGGCCTCGTCAGCTTTCCTCACAAGAGCCTCGACCTCACCTTTGAGATGAAGATTCTCGTTACTCAGCTTCTCCATCTCCGCCTCAAGATTCTTCATATCAGCACGGGTACTGTTCAGCTCTTTGCCGAACAGTTGGAGAGTGGTGCCAATCTAAACAGAAAAAGTCAATAAAGAGGGTAATAACATAAATAATTTCAGGAAAAGAAGATTACCTCGCTCATAGCAAAACCAGCTCGGCCCAACGCTTCGGCAGGATTCATGGCCCCATGCTCCTCAAAAAGGTCATCATCGACACAACAGAGGATGACACCCTGACCAGCGGTCACTGCCGGAGATGACTTGTCCATATGGACAAGATTTTTTAAAGCAGGGACTGCACCGATAGCTCTACTGAGCTTGAGGCCAACCGCTCGAGTCTCAGGGAGCTCAAAGTCACTCTTCAATCAGGGGGCACCACCCTCCTTAGCTCCAGCACGAAGGTCATCAGTAGGTGAGAGAGCTGAATGCTCAGAAGAAGGCCTGCCGGCACCTACATCATTGGGGACCTCGACTTCCTCAATGTCCTCATCAACCAAGCCAGAGACAACGGACACCTTCTTCCTTTTGCGGCAAGGAGTATCGTCGGACGGAAGCTCGCTGGAAGAAGAAGTCGACCTTTTAGCAGCACGAGAAGTCCTCTTCGACGGCTCCTCAGTTGGGGGCTGACTGCCCACATCGATTGTGGGGATGGCCGTAGTTTCCCCCGTAGCCTCGATTTCAACCAGATCACCGGGAAGCTGTTTGTTATTGGATTGTTAGATCCGAGACATGTAATGGTACATCTGAAATCTGGTGAGGCTTTGATTAGAGCTTTGTCCAAAGAGTCTCATATGATCAATAGCTATATATATCGATCTTTTCGATGGTCCCTGTACTTTGTTCTTAAGAAAAACATCCCTAATATTACGGTGTGGGTAAGACTCTGCCATTTTCCGTTACCTTTGTTCACTCCATCGTATTTACAAAGGGTTAAAAATTATTTGGGTAAGTACCTCCGGGCTGATGATCGAACATTGGATTTGTCGCGACCAATGTATGCTCACATTTGTGTTGAGATGGATGTTTCTGTTAGGCTGTTGGAACGTATTTGGATTGGTACTACTAAGGAGCAAGGGTTTTGGCAAAGCATTGAATATGAAGGGAACATTGCTTATTGTGAAGGATGTGGTTTGTTGGGACATATTGAGGATGATTGCAGGAAGAGATGGAAAGCTCCAAGGGCAATGAAAGCTAAGGGGAAGGAGCCTACAGGCGCTGAGATTAACAATTTAGATGAATTGCATCCAACTGGTACTACTACGGTGGGCAAAAGTGTAGGGCAACGATGGACACCTGTAAAAAATAATAATAATCAGGATACAACGGTGTCGAATGCAAAAGATAGCCAAGGGAGGCCTCATGGGAAGGAAGTGATTGACATAGATGATCACTTGGAGAACGACAAATAGGAACCAGTAAGACATATAAGTACGACAGGCATAGAAAAATCAGGTTAGGTCTTGAAGAATAAGGAAGGGACTATGGCTTCGGTAGTGGTTACAAAGAAACAAAAGGAGCTGAATATGGCTATCCATAATAGTTTTGGGGTTCTATCTGACCTTGACGAGGTGTGGGAGCGGCAAAATGATAACGAAGAGTTTGAGGAGATGAATACTGCGCAGCCGATTCCCAATGTAGCTATAATGGATGGGCAAGGGCGAACTTCATCTGAAACCCATCCAACATTACTAGAGGTTTGGGATAAAATTACAGATACTCAATATAAAAAGGTTATGAGATCAAACTCGGCTCTGGTAAACCATGAAAGTGTTCTGATGTCTGATTTGAATCGATCTCAACCTTTTGATACTAATATCAATGTGGAAATTCAGCCAAGTTTTTAAAAGTACATTCGTAAAAAGCAATCTGAGGTGTTTTTGCAAGCGAACAAACGTATTACTAGGGCTGCGTCTCAAGCCCAGAAGACTTCTGATTAACTTGTTTCCCTATGTCGGTTCTTATTTGGAATGCTAGGGGGTGGGTAGCAAAGATATAGTGGAATATCTGAAGGTTCTTAAGGCTCAACATAGGCCTTTGTTATGTGTCATGTTAGAGCCTAAAATTAATGGTAGTAGAATTGGCAAAATTGCAAGGAAGCTTCGATTTAGATATAGTTTACATCAGAATCCTATGAATATGCGTATTTGGTTGTTTTGGGATGAGAGGGTTGATATTACTTTTGTGGGAGCATCGACGCAGAGCATTACAGTCCGGCTTAAGGTAGGGGATAATTTCATTGCTTTAGCGTCTTTTGTGTATGCCAAGTGCAACCGGGAGGATAGACAAGATTTATGGACAGAGCTTAGTGATTTATCTATGCAATATCAAGAACCATGGATTATCGGAGGAGATTTTAATGTGATTGCTTGTTTTGCTGAAAAGTTGGGGGGTGCAGCTTGTGATCATGGTAGCGTTCAGGACTTTTTAAGTTTTATGAATCAGGCAGGGCTAGATGATGCAAGGTATGAGGGTAGTATTTTTACGTGGTGTAATAATCAGGAGGATGGTGATTGAATATGGCAACGGTTAGACAGGGTGTTAGTTAATGGTCTTTATAAAGCTCGATATCAAAATTTTACTATTAAATATTTGAGTAGAGTTCTCTCTGATCATTCTCCTTTGTTCATTACGTTTCCAATTTTCTCTAAACCAAAAGGTGGGTTTAGGTTTCATAGAATGTGGTTGGATCATGCAGACTTTCTGGGCTTTGTTCAAACGCAATGGAATAGGCCAGTGTATGGGTTAGCGTTAGAGGATTTATTTAAAAAAATGCAGCTCCTGCGGGTGGAGTTGAAACAATGGAACTGGTCAATTTTTGGTCATGTGCAGCATAAGATGGCGACTCAGCAGGACACTATTTTGAGGTTGGAAATGGAGTTACAACAAGGGTGGGATTTTCGTTTGGCCAACCAGCTCGAAGAATCTAGGAAGGATTTACTTCAGTTTGTTAAATGGGATGCCGAATTAATCCAACAGAAATGGGTTCAGGAGGGAGAGAAGAATACTATTTTTTTTTCATGCTAGTTTACGTGAGAGAGCTAGTGTTAATGAGATTAAATTACGTCTTCCGGATGGTAATTTGTGTGAGGATAATGCTCAGATTGATGAGATGGCTGTTAGGCATTTTGATTCGTTATTTACCTCTTTTAGGACTGTTTGTGCTGATAGTCTTTTTCGTGATATTACAGTGGGTGTTGGTGATATGGATAATGATATGTTATGTCAAATTCCAAGTGAAGTGGAGATTTGGGGGCCATTAAAGGTTTGAATCCGGATAGTGCCCTAGGTAGTGACGGTTTTACGGGATGGTTCTTTCAAGGCTGTTGGGATATTATTAAACAAGAGGTCATTGCGGCTGTCCATGATTTTTTTCGTGGAGGTATCCTTCCTAGAGGTATTACTTCAGCCTCTGTTGTTTTGATTCCTAAGGTAGAAAAGCCAGCTGGTCTTGGGGATTTAAGGCCTATTAGTTTATGCAACTTTTCGGGTAAAATTTTATCAAAAATTATGGCTTCTCGAATTGCAAGTGTGCTCCCTAAATTCATTTCGCTTAAGCAATCAGGGTTTGTGAAGGGTAGGAATATTCAAGAAAATATTGCTTTGGCACATGAGATGGTTAGCCATATAGACAGGAAAGTTCGGGGAGGAAATGTGGTTTTTAAATTTGATATGTCCAAAGCATATGACAGGGTAAAATGGAAGTTTCTTCTGCAGGCTTTAAAATCATTTGGTTTTAGCAATGGGAGCTGTGACATTATATATCGACTTATCAGTAACATTTGGTATTCACTGCAAGTTAATGGGGATAACTAAGGTTTCTTTAAGTCTTCGAAGGGAGTTCGACAGGGTGATCCGTTTTCTCCTCTCTTGTTCATTATAGCTCAAGAAGTTCTCTCTCTCAATATTAAACGAGCTATCGATATGAAGGGACAGTTAGGCCGTATTCTCATAGACGGGGAGGTACAATTATTTCTCATTTATTGTATGCTGATGACATGTTGGCATTCTGTAATGCAAGCAAGAGTTCTATATTGGCAGTTCGGAAGGTTTTCTTAGAATATGAAACTTCGTCCGGTCAATTTATCAACCTTCAGAAAAGTGGTTTCTATGTTTCTAATAGATGTTCGAGGAGGAAATCTCAACTGTTTTTTCGATGGTCTGGGTGTTCTCAGAAGTTTCTACCAATGAAATATCTTGGAGTTCCTTTGTTTAAAGGGAGAGTCAAACAAACTTACTTTGAGGAGCTTGAGAGTAAGATCACAAAATGGACAAATGGGTGGAAGGCTACGCTGCTCTCTTTTAGTGCTGAGTTGGTGCTGCTTAAATCAGTTTTAAGTAGTATTCCTGTGTTTACTATGGCAGCTATCCATGTTCCTAAGTCTGTTTTGAAACGTATTGAGCGGGCAATGGCCAGTTTTCTGTGGAGTGTAAATGGAGAGCATAGGATGCACTGGGTAGCATGGGATGTGATATGTAGCCCTATTAAAGAGGGTGGCCGGTTGCGATCTCTCTCGGATGTTATGACGTCTTTAAATGCTAAATTGGCTTGGAGTATATTACAAGGGGGCAGCCTTTGGGCTAAGTTTGGCACTGCTAAATATGGGGCAACCGATGGGTTTCATAAGCCAGTTCATGCATCCCACTCTTAGAAATCTGTGATGGATCAAATGCCGATAGTTCAAGCGCATAGTAGGTGGATTATTGGGGATGGAGAGATATCCTTTTGTTGTGAGAACTGGTGTGGACAAATTTTGGAAGGGCCTGCTCCAATAGATGCATCTTTATCAGTCCATGAGGCTATGCAGAAGCTAGATAAGCTGCTGCCGTTAATTCTGCATCATCTGCATTCGGCAATTCGGTCGATAGATTGTCGGGTTGGGATTCATGATCAATTAGTTTTCTCTTTGACTAAATCTGGAGCTTTTTCTACAACAGCTTACTCGGATTTGATTCAGAGACGTTGGCCAACAGTTCCATGGGCTAAACGTATTTGGCAGCCGTGTTTTCCAAAAAAGGCCGGGCGGGTTTATTTGGAAATTAATCAATGGAGCTGTTCTGGTGGACTTAGTGTTGTATTCTAAAAATGTTTCCATGGTGTCGAAGTGCAGGTGTTGTGTATCTCAGCCTGCTCAGGAATCAATTGATCATTTATTCGTTAGTTCAGAAATTGCAACGCATGTCTGGCATTTCTTTGCTCGGCCTTTTCACAAGATTAGCAGGTATGATAATATAGGGCATTTATTTGATTCTTAGGTTTTGGATGGTTCCTTTTCACAAGATTAGCAGGTATGATAATATAGGGCATTTATTTGATTCTTAGGTTTTGGATGGTTCATGCCGAAGTCAAGTGGAGATTTTTCAGATTGGTGTCTTTATTTTAGCTTGTTGGGAGATTTGGAAAGCGAGATGCCGTGCTATTTTTGATGATGTGGCCATGCATTCTAATAGAATAGTGGAGAGTATCATTCGCAATTTGCAGGATGCTAGTATGGTTTTTCATCCTAAAAGTAAGAGTAGTTTTATTGGGCTGAATGGTCTTCAACGCCTTCATCTTCCAATTTTGCAGTATAGACTGCGTCCTGGTCGATGGTTTAAGTGGCATCATCCGGATATGCTTGTGTATAAGCTTAATATAGATGGCTCGTCTATTGATGGTATGTGTTCAGGTGGTGGTATTATTAGAGATTTTGAAGAAAATACCGTGAGGGCTTTCTCTAAGTTTTTTAGGCCTAGAACTAATATGCATGCAGAAATTTTGGCTCTGCAGGATGGGTTGAGGGTTTGTCGCAATCTTGGTCTGGATAGGGTTATAGTAGAATCGGACTCGTTGGTAGTTGTTTCTGTTATCTTAAAAAAGAATCTCCCTCCATGGCTGTATATTTACGATTTACGTAGATGTCAGGATTTATTGGGTAATTATACTCTATCTTATGTCTTTTGGGAACAAAATCATGTTGCGGATAGGCTCGCTCCTTATGCTCATCAGCATATGGTTTCTAGGTTTTTTGATAACCATGGTGACCTTCCCCGGGCTGTTCGAAGTGCGTTAATGCATGATGCATATGGTTTGTATAGTTATAGGAAATAGTTTTTTTCTATGTTCGTTTGTTTCATGCTTTTTGTTAGTTAGAGGTAAGGCTCCTTTGTCCTCCCTATTTTTGGGCTCGGCTGGTTGTCCCCCTCCTTGTAGCTTTTCTCTCTTTTTAATAAATTGTTGCAGGGTGATGTCCCTCTGTAATATATATAACATAGTTTATTATTTTACTTACAGTTTAAATTGAATTGTTGGGTAGCCATGTGAATGCTATGAAATCCATGGCTGAAAGTAATTTGTTACTTGTTATGTTTAAGGATTGAGTTAAAAACATAGACATATATTTGTCTAAGATTGCCTTGGGAGGGGGGTTAGTGTAAATAGGCTATTTTAGAAGGGATTTGAGTGTAAATAGGCTATTTTAGAAGGGTTTGAGTTTAAATAAGTGGTTTAAGAAGGTTTTGAGTGTAAATAGGTTGTCTTAGTAGGGTTTTAAGTGAAATAGGTAGTTTAAAAAGGGTTTCAGTGTATATAGGCTGCTTTAGAAGGGTTTTGAGTGTAAATAGGCTACTTTATAAGGGTTTTGAATCTAAATAGGCTACTTTCGAAGGGTTTTGAGTGTATATAGGCTGCTTTAGAAGGGTTTTGAGTGTAAATAGGCTGCTTTAGAAGGGTTTGAGTATAAATAAGCCGTTTTAGAAGGGTTTTAAGTGTATATAGGCTATTTTAGAAGGGTTTTAATCTAAATAGGCTGTTTTAGAAGGGATTTGAGTGTAAATAGACTATTTTAGAAAGGTTTTGAGTCTAAATAAGTTGTTTTAGAAGGGTTTGAGTGTAAATAGGTTGTCTTAGCAGGGTTTTGAGTGAAATAGGTAGGTTTAGAAGGGTTTTGAGTTTAAATAGGCTACTTTAGAAGGGTTTGAGTGCAAATAGGCTATTTTTAAAGGGTTTGAGTGTATATAGGCTGCTTTACAAGGGTTTTGACTGTAAATAGGCTACTTTAGAAGGGTTTGAGTGTAAATAGGCAATTTTAGAAGGGTTTTGAATGAAATAGGTAGGTTTAAAAGGGTTTTGAGTTTAAATAGGCTGCTTTAGAAGGTGGGTTTGAGTGCAAATAGGTTATTTTAGAAGGCTCTGAGTGAAAATAAGATGTTTTAGAAGGGATTTGAGTGCAAATAGGTAGTTTTAGAAGGGTTTGAGTATAAATAGGCTGTTTTAGAAGGGTTTTAACTGAAATAGGTAGTTTAAAAAGGGTTTAAGTGTATATAAGCTGCTTTAGAAGGGTTTGAGTGTATATATAGGCTGTTTTTATTATTTTCTTATAAGTTGATCGTGTTATAGCTTAATATGCGTTCTTCGCTAATTTTAATTCATTATATTTGTAAAATCGACACTACGGTACCGAGGTACCGATGACTGATTTATTTGCTGCGACCCACACCACTCCTGTTCCTCCTGGTTCTGATTCACCGTTTTTCTTTGTCGATGATACGACAAAGGAAGTATTTGTAAGTATTGCTTAAAATGTTTTAACTTTATTTTGTTTATTAGTTAATTAAAATGTAGCCTATTAATGTTTTTATGTTTTTATGACACAAGATGCCTATAAGGCGACTATAGACACACAGGTCGCCGACGGGCTTGTCCAGACGACCCCTGAGGTGCCGACGCCCTTTGTCGGCGACATTTGGCATTCGGTCACTGCGAAGTCACGGAAGAAGAGGGGAGCTCGCCTCTACGGCTTTGGTGACCACGGCGCCGCTGTGTTGAAACCGGGCGCATCCACTTCTTTCTCGGCGACCGCGTCTTCTGGTCCTCCGCAACAGTCAACTATCGAGCGTGCCCTGGTCGAGAAGACGCAGACTCTCGAGCAGGTGTAGCAGCAGGCCCAGCAAATGTAGCAGCATGGTGAACAGATTGAGCAGCTGCGGCGACTGGTCATGGAGCAGTAGCAGCAGTCTAGGTCTTCTATTGTGCGTAATTTGTTTGACCCCCCCTCCACAGTAGTAGTAGATTTAGAAACTTTATTTTGGTACTGTAATATTTTATAAATTGTATATATATTAATTTTAATTTAATTTATGTTTTAGTTGTTAATTATAGTTTATTGTTGCTGTGTGTGTGTGTGTGTGTGATTGTGTATATATAACTGCTTTATCAGGTGAAAAAAAAAACCAATTTTAAAATTTTAAAATTTATTTTTTTATATTTTTTAATACTTACTGTCGGAGCTCCGACAGTAATTATTTTTTAAAAAAGTATTTTTTGATAATTACTGTCGAAGCTCTGACAGTAATGCACAGTTAAAAATAATAACAGAGTTAATTTACTGTCGAATTTCCGTCAAAAAATAACCTGTTGGAGCGATCGACAGTAATTACTGTCGGACCTCCGACAGTAATTACTGTCAGAATACTGTCGAGATAAATTACCGTCGAAGGTTTACTGTCAGATACTGTCGAAACAATTCCAACAATAAATTTACAATTACTGTCGGAATCTGTGAATTACTGTCGGATTTCTCCAACAGTAATCACATTTTTTTCCAGTAGTGATAGAAAAATCTCGGGTGAATAGTAATGGGGTAGGGCAATCGCTCTGAGGAGATCAGTTTGCCCTTGCAAAATTCCCTGGTTGCAGGGCAATAGCTTTGAGCCCTGCTGCTTTGATTTTTTCGAAATTGCTCCAAAACGATCCCAAAATGTTTCCCAATGAACCTAAAATGATTCTAAGTCCAAAGTAAGGTCAAGACACTCAAGAAAGGTCCCCGTAAAGTCTGGAAACAACGCTAGAAGTTCAACATAACGCAAACGCGATTAACTAAAAGGATTTAACTACAAATCAGGGCATACGAAACACTTGAAATGACTCGGCATGCGAGTTAACGACAAGATCAATATGATTATCAATCGTGAAGGAGTTTAAACCAAGGTTAGGTCAATTAAACGGGGAAATGAACAATGTATACGAATGCTAATCAAGGTCGAGAATAGTCTCGAATGAATACAGAAACAACACACGACACAACGTAGATTAATTACTTGCAAAATACGGTCCTCGACTCAACACGTCACGCTTAACAAGCATGACATCTCACTCTCCGAGGGTTTCAAGGTTAATAACGAGATACTACAAGCGAACTAGGGAAGAAGTTGGGTCGGGGTGTTACATTGTGGGCCGGTACACTTTCTTGGATATTCAACCGCTAAAGTCCATTATATTTGTTTCAAATCGCTAAAGTCCACTTAAATTGGTGGATAAATGAATAAATTGTTCCTAAAATACCCCCCAACAGCCTAAAGACACTTCCCTCCTCGCCAAAGCTAGGGCAGAGATTGGACTTCCCTTCTTCAGGCAGAAAATCCTTCTTCTTCCTTCTAACCTTGACCACCTCTCTGGAATTTCATTTCATTTTTTGACCCTACTCTTCTTTGAAGGGAGTTGAGGGAAGTGGGTTATGAGATGAGCTGCTAAGGCCTAGGGAACAGAATCATGTCAAAGATCGATAGGGAGCAAGAAGTTAATGACTCTTCCTTTCCTCCCGATTGGCAAAGAGATCTTTTTCTTTTGCCATTGCGAGACAAGACAGCTTCCTTCGTTATTTGATTGGTCTTTTTTACGATGAATTGTGTGGTGGGTGTTCGAAATGGGCTTTGTGTGTTTGTGCATTGTGATGCAACAATTTTGTGCATTGCGATGCACAGTGTGTTGTTCTGTGTTTTTTAAGGGCATAGACGACATTTTGCAACAAAAGTGTCCTTTTCTGGTTTAAAACAATTATAGGGGACTAAAGCGGTTGAAAATTCACTAAAATATACCGGCCCGAAATTTTCCCATATATATACTGGACTATTAAGTGAGATTATGGGCCACTTTCTCATGGAAAAAATTGGGGGCCTATGAGCGCCCCGATCCGCATGATCCGTTCCTGGGCCTTTTGCTCTGCACTCTCGAATAAAATGATGTAATAAATGTGAATGACACATTTATATTGAAAACAGAGTCGCCACTCTCGTTTATAAAGTAAACGGAAGAAAAACTAAGATTGTGGGTTCGGCAGCCAAGTTACGATTCGGGAAGGTTTTACACACCCATCTCGCCCTTTCGGTCTCTACATATTTGCATGCTCGTATTCAAGTATCGCAAGTTTGTTATTTTATGCGACAGAATATTTAATATGTACTTTACATGTATTTACATATAAAATATATTGAAATAATTATATACATTATTCAAATATATTTATTTACATATTAAATGGACTAACGAACGGAAGAGGTTACCTTCTGTCGTTTTACAGAATTCGGACCAAGTTCTAGGTCGTTGTATTATAGTGGATCAAGCTAGCTCGTAGCTTGACCGTTGTGCTTCCACTACTATCGATCAAGGAAAGGAAGACTTACGTTTTTGTGTGTGTGAGAGAGAGTCAATACGCTTTTCTCTTTTCTTTCTCTCATTGCTTCCTCTAAAGAGGCTTGATAGAGAGAGAGTTGTGTGTATGTGATCTCTTGGGAAATAGTTGATTATTTTTTTATTCTTCTGCTCCTTTGAGGGAGAGAGTTGTGTTTGTTGAGAGAGAGCTGAGAGCTCTATTTATAGGAGCTGAGGGAAAGATATTAGTGAGTTACTCTCCAGGTCAAGTTTGCACGAAGCTTCGTTTCAACCTTCAAAGTCTTCAGCAGTCAGGCGGCTTGACTTTGGGGGAAATGCAATGTTTGGTTGTTTCAGCGCACTCAGCAGGGCTTTAGCGTACCAAAACAGCTTTTTGTCTTTTTCAAGCTTTATGTCTTGCACTCTGGCCCTTCTAAGCTGTGTATCTTCAGTCTGAACCCTTGATGTTGATCTAACTGATGGTTGTTTGTGTGTTCGGACATCGTTAGTCCTGTTTGATATATTGTATCTTCGAGTTTGACCCATTATGTTGATCTAATCGAAGTCATTGTATTTGTTGAACGTTGACAGTCCGTTGTATATGTTGTTTTCTGAAATAATCATAAAAATAAGTGTTAGTCCATTTGTAAATAAATAATTATTTATAGGAAAATTCGTATAATGTAGGGTACGAATCCTAAGTGTCTACAGAGCCCCTCGACTACGTTCGCTTAGAAGTAAATGTGCGTCGTCGAAAAAGATAGACATCCAGTTTCGCATTAGCAATTGGATGGTCAAACTCTGCATCGGAGTTTGTGTGACCATGTGTATATGTGCAGCACTACAACAAAAATGGTCATTAACAACGTTTAAAAAACGTTGTAAAAGGGATTTTACAACGTTTTGTAAAACGTTGTGATAGCTAACGTTGTAATAGGTCATGTTCTTTAGCAACGTTTTAATAAATGTTGCAAAAAACGCTGTTTTTGTCCTTTCACAACGTTTTTTGAAATGTTGTGGAAAACAAAAGACAACATTTTTTTGAAACATTGTAGTAAACTAAACACAACGTTTAGGTTAAACGTTGTAGTAGGTATTAACAATGTTTGCTAAAAATGTTGTAAAATGTCTATTGATATTACAACGGTTTACGATAAACGTTGTAAAAAAGGGTAAGACAATGTGTATTTAAAATGTTGTAAATCATATTACAACGTTTTCTAAAAATGTTGTAAAAAGTGTATTGATATTACAAGGTTTTCTAAAAAAACCTCGTAAAAAGTGTATTGATATTACAACGGTTTACAAAAAAACGTTGTAAAAAAGGGTTATTACAACGTTTTCTAAAAACGTTGTGAATGCTATTTTTTTTTTTTAAATAATCCTGGTTTTTGTTCCACTCCCACACGTAGCTGGCCAATCACATTGGGGCTGCAGAATCTCCATCTACTGACCCAAAATTACCATTGCCATGAATATTGAGACATCGCATGAGTGATAGACAATAAGTCAATAATTTAAATACAATATTTGACATGGAGTTTCTGCAACATGAATAAACAGGGACAAGTGATAGACAAATTGAAGTATGATTCTTGTAACATATATTGATACCACTTGAAGTGAAGTCATACATACTACTAAAAGTCTTCTTTTGATTATCAATACTCACTTTTCAAGTCAAAGATACAATATTTAGTATCATCATCTGAAAAATTCAGAATCAAAAAGCACCGACCAATGATATATTCTTTTCACCAGCATATGAAAGAAGTATGATTTTCAAAATCGTTATAAATACACAACTTCACCACATGTATGGTTAAGTGATCAGTTCATCCAACAGTTCAAAATTCAGAAAAAGAACTATGAAGAAACGAAAAAACTCAAATAGCGTAAGATACTCTGATCTAGTTATTAAAGATATCAGTATGATTCAGTATTTGAAAACTGCAAGGCACATTTATAATGCAATTAGAGAACATATATGTCTGCAGGCTGCAAATATACCAAAAGTACTTGAAACAAAGCCAAAGAAGCTTGCCTTTAAGGTATTTGACACATAAACAAACCTAGATCAGTATGTTGGCATAGCACTATCCTCTATTAGAAAAAATAGTCTGTATCAAAAAGCACTATGATTAGTGTGGCAGCTTGTTGAAACAACAAATGGCCCAAGCATATGTTTGCATATTCCCAATAGAGTGATTTGCTGGTTCCCATTACAACGCATGTTTCACAAGTGGCTAAAAGGGCTGCGTACCGGTTAGTGTGGCGCGCAGCTTGTTGAAACAATGCATAGGTCATTAATTAGACTAGGAAGTCTTTGTACATATCCGAGTCTTTGTCCTACCAAAGTGATGACAACCTTCATATGGATTAGCTCTTCAAAGCGCCAGCAGACATGTCCATTAGCAATGTCTCACCAGCAGACATTCCTACAAGCCATGTCTCATCAGCAATCTTTACACCAGCAGTATTATATCGAGAGATCCCAGTATCAGCCATGCTCTTCATTAGATAACTGTAAAGAAGCTGATTATTCATAAGAAGAACATCGATCGTTGCTCAAAGCTACAATTCAAAAAGGATCTGTTACAAGATCTTCCTGACAGCTCAAGATACGCATCGATGTCTGTGCTATGACTATTACTCAGAAGATATTTCCTCTTTTATGTATTGGTCTCAGTCTCCAAGGCTACATTCCATAAAAGGCCAAACACAGTGCGTTATTCCCCAGGCCTGCTCATCAAGTCTCTTTCATCCAGCCTAATTCACGGACCAGCTTCAAGACAAAAGCTTAAACGGAAGGTCTTTGCCCAACAGTTTGAACAATGCACTCTGTTGCATTAATGATCCAGATCTTCAACGGGCAAAAACTCATCAAAGCCTCAACGACTACTTCATCTTCTCCAGACTATAAAAGAAGACTCTCATTTTCACAATAAGCGAGGGGTCGGTGTTAGTGTTGTTCTTAATTCTTCCAAATCTGCAACAACACCTAGAGTGAGAAAAACACAAGTGTAAGAACAAACACTTTGTGGGAGAGAAATCAGAAATTCCAAAGGCTTAGAAGCTCTGCTTGATTAAGAACCAAGTTCTTAATTTGAGTTCTTTCTTCCTTCGAAAGAACTCAGTCTCTTCAGTTGCTGCACTTCAAATCCACTGCTAGAGACCAAGCATCCTGCAAGTCGTTGAAGACTGAACAAGCTTGAAGATGTCCAATGAAGAACCAGAGCACAATAATCCATACTGCATTCATAGCGGCAGACTTATACTACATTATAAGGGTTGTCGATTGTGCAATGAATTGTCATTACTTTTAGCCGAGTGCTTAGCATTCAGTTGTTCAAATACTAGTTATTTGAACAACGTCTAATATTCTCTTCTCACAATAAATTTATCAAGTTGATACTACAGGAAGACAACTCAATATATATTAACTACGTCTTCCAATGTATTTTCGATAAATTTGATTTCGCTTTCTTAATCTCTCCTTTTTCTTTCCTAGGAGATTGCTAGGTTAGAGAGTCTAGGTTGATGTACTAAGCATGTTTGTCTTTGAACAAACCTCTGCTGAATTTTAATATAAATTATATTTTATTACACTCAGCCTTTTCTTATCTTTCATGTACTATATTTCATACATCTAATGCAATCTGAATTGAGGAAAGTAATTGTTGCATCTAATATAAGATTTAAGTTTGCTGTTGTAATAAACTTGTACCCATTTGTCTACAGTTGCTTTAATCTTAATGCTATACTTGCTGCTTGTTATTCCGCTGCTTAAATTCTTCTATATCAGCTAAGTATAATGATATCTTCCTATCAGCTATTCTTAAAGTCTGCTGACGCATATCGGCTGATTCTACTATATCGGCTATGTTGCTTAACCAATGAAGATGACCTATTGATATTAATCTTTTCATCCAAGCTTTTCATTATAAATTTTAAAATAGGATGAAATCTTTAATAAATGTCATATAGGCTATTCACCCCCCCCCCTCTAGCCTATATTCTTAGCACATCACCATGGACCTAACAACAACAACTACAAGTTTTCTGATTTCAAGCATCAACATTACTATCATTTCATGCAAGTATTACTATCATTTCATGCTTATGGTGAACAAGAAGGTAGATCACAAATTTCAAGCATTAAGCAAACATCAAGCATAATAGCTTTTAAATATATATATATACTGCCTCAAATCTCAAGAAGGTAGATCAAAAATTTCACAAATTTCCATGAATGAGCAGATCATACAATATTAGTCCCATAATTCCGACACTAAACATACATACTGATACTTAAAAATAAAATAAAAATAAATATAAAATAAAAAAGGAAGTGAATCTTTTTCAGCATCCGTCGACATAATACTGCCTCAATTCTATCTAATAGTTTCAAGTGTGTCCCATCTAACAGTATATATATCTGTTGGGGAGGGGAGGGGAGGGTTCGATTATTAATAATAATAATATATTATTGTATCCTAATATATATATATATATATATATATATATATATATATATGTTAATGAGAAGGGAATTGCTATTCCAACCCCCAAAAATGCTAAGTATACCCATTTACTTAGTTCACCCCCCTTCAAACATTATACCACCTATATTACTAAGTATACCCCCATTTTTTTTTCCTATTTTACCCTTTAACAATAAACCTCCAATTCTCACACATCTCCATTAAACCCATCTCCATTAAAGACTCATCTGCAGAAAATGAACCAAGAATAATCTGCTGCTCCAATCCGCTTTCCATGAAAAATTATGGCAGGAAGGGGAAGATTCATGAAGCTGTTAATATTTTTTAAAGGATGGATTTTTACAATTTCCAGCCATCTGTGCAATCATATAATGCAATTATAAACTACAAAATCAGTCAAAACCCAAGATCAAGAATCAAACAAAAATCAATCAAATTCCAAGTGAAAAAAAAAAAAAAAAACTGGTCCAGAGCCAATGATCGTTGCAAGTCCATTCTAGCTAAAACAGCAGGATTCAATCCCAACCGGACGGGCACAAGCAAAGGTGGGTTGCCACAGACTAGCTGAGGCTGAACAGGGCCAAAATTAGGGTTTACAAAATTAAAAGGATGGAGATTGAGTTTAGTGTTTGGGACTAGAATCACTCTGTTTTGATGGGTTGGAGGAAACACAAAACGTAGTGTGCGGCACCCCCCGGCCGCACACCCTAAGGAATGTGCGGCACTGGTCCGCTGCACATACTTTAGGGCGCGCGGTCCGCCGCATACATACTTTAGCGTGCGGGGGGTGCCGCACAGTATCTTAGGGTTCTTAAAAATTTTAAGGGTAATATAGTCTTTTAAAATTGTGGCACTTTTGTAATAATGGTAAGGGGGTATACTCAGCAAAACGGGGGGTGGGAATAGCACTGCTCTAATGAGAAGAGAGTGCCTAATAATTATTGTATCCTAATATATATATATATATATATATATATATATATTCTTGAAAAAGATTCCAGAATTGATTAGGGGAATACAAGTTAGAAATGCTACTTCTTGCATGAAATTAATAATTAACATTGATTTGAGACACTATATATGATGTATCTAGCTATCAACATTACCTTCCGTCCATGAGTTAGTCGCAACCGAGGATAATCTATTAAGACATCATGAACATATTGAGCAATAGTATGCCAACTCTACAGTCATCAAATGAGAGAAGTAAACACACAGATAGAGAGAGTTGTTATTTGAATCAAATTTCACAACATTATGTGTGAAACTGAAGGTATAATAACAAAACGACACCTCACCTTCTCACCTACCTAGCATTACTCAAAATATAAATTACACTGTGGCTTCAGATATATCTACAGTCTGTCAGGTGTTAAACCAATTAGAATCAGCCCAAAGAAGATACATAAAGTCAAACATTTACAAGAGAAAACCATGTACACCAACAGTTCGATCAAATGCCGCAATCAAACTATGAGCTTGAATAGGTTGGAAAAAATAAGCAATTACCTTAGTACCTAGGTGCAGGCTGAAGGAGCTCTTCCTCGAGAATAATGACGAGCCATTTCTACCCAGCTTCGCGAAAAATCTGCTCAGTCTCAAGGTGCTGACCCTTCTCGAGAATTTAGGACGGGAGAGTTACCGATAACAGCTTCTACGTATGATTCATGGAAATAAGCTAAACACGGGAAAGAAAAGTTATATGTGTATTTACTAAAATGTCCAAATACAATGTAAAGAAAGAGACTAACCTTAAGAAGAAATTTGTTAAGCGCGGTGAAGAAAAGATCTAATGCAACTAAGTTAGAGAGACAGCAATATATCGCTAAGAAAAACCAATTTAAATCTTCTCGATTTGAAATATAAAGCAGAAACGTTACAGAGTAACAAAAAGCGAATATTGAAAATGATTAAACAAAATAACTTTTTGATTGAAATAAATATAGCTAAGTAAAGCAGAATAGCAGCTCAAACTCTGATAATTAAAGACTTGTATAGGCTGTAAAATCGAATAACAGATTAATTTACTAGTTACTAGCAGTTTAACTTTAACTTTGGTCCCCCTAAAACAATATAATGTTTTGACTTTCTGCACCAATAACCTAGTTTGGCATACAATATAGTAGCCTAATGGGAGAAAAGACACAAGTATGAAGCAATAATCACGTAACCTGATGAGAAAGATGCAACCAGTGCATCTACTGGAAGATGTAGAATCAAAAAATGTCATAGTTGAAAAATGATCCAACACTCTATATAGTTAGAATTACTTTTAACAAAAGTAGGAATATCATAGCTAATTTTTCTAAACTGTAGTTTTCTATGTTTAATTTTGACAACTTAAATTCAGAATCATTTTTGAATGCCAAGCTTACTATTTCTCCCAAGTTTTTCTACCACTTCACTGCCATGTTTACTTATAGAATAGCAACTATAGAAGTGGGTGCAGTGCCTTAAAGTAAGGTACACATACGTACCTACCATCCATACATATATCCATTTGCATCGAGTTTTGGGGATTTTGAACAATTATCCTTATCTTGCCACTGCACGAGACTAGGGGAAACTGTTTGCAAACCAACCAGAAAGAAAAGTAGAAATTAAGTTGAAAATTAATTTGATGATCAGGTTAATAAGAAGATATAGATATAGATATTCATGTGAAATAGACAATTATTAAGAAGAAAGAAAAAGAGTTAGGAATTAGTGTCACGTGTTATCTGTTGACAGAGTTAACCTTAAAATTGAAGTAAGTAGTGATTTGGATGAGATGAGGGAGTACCTTGTGTAGTAGAAAAGAATCCCCATCAACCATGATTGTAATATCCCCAGCGACATCTGAAAAAATACTGCCACAAGTAGAAAGAAGATTTACTAGTAATCTTAATTACTTCTTTTCCAAGAAACAATTACGCTTCTTGGTGCTCACTGTTTGGAAAAAGAGGGAGTACCTTGTAGTAGAAAAGAATCCCCATCATCCACATTGTTTTCGGAAACTTAAAACGCTTCGGACAAGAGAAGTCGCCTCGATTCTCCTCCCTTTCTCACCCGATAAGGTAGAAAAAGTAACCTAGTTAAGACTTGCAAGGTCACCAACCACCTAACTAACACAAATTAAGCGAGATAACATTCAATTAAAACAAGTCATAACTGAAACACAGAGAGATGGCCAAAATGGTGAAAAAAAACAATAATAATAAGGGCAAAAGCTACAGTTGTGTGATTTATCAATAGCAGAAATACAAACAAAAAAAAAATTTGATGCATTTGCCCTTAAGCATAAAAAGCAAAAAAATAGTCTGACAAGAAACTTATCCGTAACTATAGCTGATGCACCTACTGTAAAAACACAAGCTGATATGAAACTTATTTAGATTTCTTTTATGTTAAAATTAAGTTTCTTCCATGACTCATGGAACTAGAGGAATATTGACAAGAGTAAGCATTCTTTACGAACAAAAAACGTTTCCAATAGAAACCAACAACACGGAGAAAACAATAATTGAACTTAAAAGCTAAATACTCATTTAAGAATAAGCTTTCTCTGACATACATCAGTTCTAGCTCATCTCATCATACCAACACCCATAACACAAATATTATATATACACTTAAAAATCTATGTTCCAAACGCAAATTGAAATCCCTAACTCGTTGCAAGTAATAAAACGATAATCGGTTGCAAATCTCCAGAGCACAATTCAAGATCCAATTATGATTGTTCTAAGCAAACCCTAACAAAATTAACCATAAATAGATAGGAAGTAGAGCAGTGCGTACAATTTTATGCGAGTGCGAATGATAATAGGAAGATAAGTAATTTACCAAGAACGTTATTGTTAAGTCTCAAGGTGCTCAATATAGGCTAGAAGGGGGAGGTTGAATAGCCTATGTCCAATTTTTGAGAACGATTCAAAAACTACTTCACTTAAGTTATAAAGAGTTTTGCAGCGGAATATTGGTGAAGTATAGGACAAGTTGAGGATGGCTGATCTTGATAGGACAAGATCAGTAGTTCTCAAAACGTTGGAATTCTGGAAATCAATAAACAGTAGCAATTCACAAGCACACAGAAATAGACAAGGAATTTAATATGGTTCACACTTATGAATAAGTGCTACGTCCACAACCAAAGTGGTCAACTCTGGATTTGAAAATTGTGTACTAAGTTTTCCACTAGAATCTTTACAAGATATATCTCTAATGGATTGTGTACAAAAAGTAGTTGACCAAGTGTTTGCGGAAGATTTAATATCTATAAAGATATAATTCTCGTGAGCTATGAATGCTAAGGGGTGGCAATCAATGAAGAGCTGTATAGACTAATCGTCACAGGTTGGAGCTCTTCAAAGAATGTTTTACAGATAGGACGTTTAAGCTTTTAATGCACTAGCTTGAAGAAGATGAAGATTTCAGAGTTGTAGCTTCTTGATGTGTGTTGTTCTGTGTAGTAAATGTTTCAATGGAGTCTTGTTTATATACTCAGAGGAAGCCTTGTAGCCGTTGGAGATCTTCATTAGTTGGATAATTTGAATTTAAGAGCATTAAATGTTCTAATCTTGCTTTTGAGATCTGATAGGTAGTTCTGCAAGATTCAGACTGAATTCTGTCACTTGGCCAAAAATAGGTAGACTGTGGTTGCAGGCAGAATGTCCTTTTCTGAGATGAATGCCTAAAATGGAAAAGATCATTGAATGCGTTTTGCAGGTTAACGTTGTGTCACAGTCAATGAAAGACTTTGCTGATGTCTTGAGGCATGTCCCAGGCAATTCTATATCGGACGTTCTTGGGGTCTTCAACTTGGCTGATGAAGCTTGGCTGAAGTAAACTTGTCCGATAACTTGATGGACTCTGCTGATGCACACTTTGGCTGATGACCAGAAGACTACTGATATGAACACAACTGATATACTACAGGCTATCTTCTCTAGGCTAATTACAATAAGCAACCCTAAGCTATTCTAGCTATGTCTAAGTACAAGTTGCCACTCTAACAGACACGCAGGCCCATTAGTCACCTTGGCTTAAACTTAGGTAATGGATACAAGCAAATCTATATAAATTACAACAATCTCCTCCTATTTGCTTGAGTCCATGATCTTGTGAATACAATGGAAGCTGACCATGTCCGATTCTAGTAATAACATGCTACAGAAGTGATATATTAAATGAGCATGTCCTAGATGGACTTACAAAATGGTCAGTGTATTCATAATTACAAAGTGTTTACAAATACTGAAGAACACTTATTGTATTTAAAGACATATAGATAAAGTACTATATAGGATATGTCTTTAAACCAGTGGTTTAAATTTCATGCACACACAGAATAATCAATCAGTTATAAAGCATAAAATTTAAAAAAATAGGCATTGTTTATTAAACAAGGAGTTTAATACAATGTTTTGTCAAGGAGTTCACAAAATCGGACAAGAAAGGTATACCAGCTAAGTTAAGTTGAAGCTTGTCCTTCTTGTCTTGAGCTAGCAGCTGCTTTAAGTCTTGCTATTTCAGCTTTGGCTTCTGCTAGGTCATCTTTGACATTGTCCAGTTCAGAGGAGAGATTCTTGTTCTTTAGCCTTAGTAGGGCATTGCTCTCGAGAAGTTCAGTCAGCTGATTATTGTGCAGTCTGCCTATCTCCTCCTTCATGGACGCAAGCGACTGATCCATAGAAGATAGGCGAAGGACATTGGTCCTAAGCTCCTTGCGAAAAAGATGGTAGTGCTTGTCAGTGAGCCTCCTAGTTTGACAAACAGACGAGTGGATAGATCGATTGGCATTACGCTGAGCTTGAAGCACACGTTTGTAGCCAGTGTTAATAAGCTCGATCATCTGCAGCATTCTTTGTGAAAGAGCCTCCCAATTTTCTTTGAAGAGGGCATTGGAGGCAGAGGAAGATGCTGAGAGTTTACTGACTAAAATGTCCTGAGAGGCAGCAATGGCCTGTTGGCATGCGGCGGCTGCAGCTTTGGCGCCTCTGGCAATGCCTATGACCTGAGTCATATAATCGGCAGTGACCGTTGTGGTGTGAGATTGGGCAGCGGCCAGATGCTGCAGGGATTTGGTAAGGTCAGCCGATATGACACCAAAATGTTTTAAGAAATCCTCAACAGAGGAGGGACAGAAAGATGTAAGTGGAGTAGGTTGGCTGACTGGAGGAGTAGGTTGGCTGGTGGAGGTTTGAGGTTGGCTGGTGGAGGATTGAGGTTAGCTGATGGAAGATTGTGAAGATGAAGTTCCAGGTAGGCTGGACCATATGCGAGGAACAGGAAAGAGTTTCGCGATGTAGGTGGCATAGGAGAGAGTGTGAATGAAAACGGGAAGAGAGAACGTATTGGGTATATAAATAGAACGGAAGAGGACAGGAAAACGAGGGTTAAAGCCAATGTAGGTGGTGACTACGTCAAAGAAGTCGTAGACCACAGGCTTTGTGAAGACAGAGGGATGGCTGATGAGGGTAAATACAGGGGGTCGTGGAAGAGAAAGAAATGGGGATATGTCTGATTTGGTGGGAGGAGGTATTCCTAGGTCCCTGTGGATAGCAGTCCACTGTTTGAAGATCATGAGATCTTGAACAGCAGAGTTATGAGAGAAGAACTGCTGGGACCAGGAGGGTGGTAGAGGATCATAGAAGGCTCCCCACTGGATAAGGATTTCCCCAGCAGACATAGGCTGGCAGGGGATACGTTTAGGGTAATCCAGTGTGGAAAGGAAATGGTCAGTATCGGCAGGGTTTAGTTTGGGTCGGCTGTCCTTGAAGAACAGCAGTTCTTGTACATCTGGGTGAAGATGGCTGTAGGGGTTGATTTTGGTTCGTTTGGGGGTTGAGTAATCGGAGGGAGAAGTTAGAGGACGTTTAGAACGTTTGGTTAGTTCAGATTCGGTGAGAGGGAGAGTTCTGAGTCTGAGGGTATGGTCATGGGAGCAGGAGGGATAGGTGAAGATGCAGGAGAGTGGATAGAGGCTTCAGGTAGAGTTGGGGAAGATGGAGGTGAAGATGGTTGATCGGCAGAGGGCACAAACTTGACCTTTTTGGCGCTTTTCTTCGGTCGTTTGCCTTGCCTTGATCTGGTTAGAGTTGAAGAGGTAGGAGCAGGTTGTGGAGTGTCTGATGTGGGAATGGCTTGTGTGGGGGTAGTTGTAGATGAGATTTTTTGGAGGCCAAAGGATTCATCGGTTGGAAGAAGAGTTTGTTTGGTTTTGGGCTTGTCAGTTTTGGAGGTGGATTTTGGAGGAAGAGTTGAAGGCTGAGAAGGTTTTTGAAGATCGACTGGTTAAAAGGTGGAGGTGTCCTTTTCAGCAGCCTGTTTAGATTTGGCTGGCTTCTTGGATGGTTTGGGTTTTGGTGATGAGAGAGATGAATGTTTTTGTTTCTTAGGCGAGGGTTCATCAGGCTCATAGGGATCGTGATCGAGTCTGCTGAGGTCAAAATCCTCAGGTAGTTCAGCACCAAGAGGCTTACACTCCTCCTGAACAGGAAGCCCTACTGAAGAGTAGGTCACCTTCCTCTTACCCTTCTTATCTTGGGTAGAGGGACCAGCAGTTGTGGTAAAAGCAACTCTTTTGGATATGTCTTCACGATGCCTGGTGATGTTGTTGACTGTGAAGACATAGGTGTTAGTCACCTTAATAAGATCATCACCAGACATCTGTTGCTCTATCTCCTCAAATGCCCTGAGGAGAACATTGATGACCCTGACAAATGGCCTCTTCATGCTTGGATTCCCTTGAACTTCGGCCACACTCTGAAATAGCATAGAGAAAACAATCTTGGCCCCGTTCAGCTATTTGTGGAGGATCACAGCCTTTGTCCACATGAGTTGTTGGGAGGTGAAGATGTCCCTAGATCCATTCTTGAAGAGGATGCTCTTGTCATGAAGATGGCTTATGTGGTAAGCACCCTCAGGAAATAAGTTCCTTGACATTTCAGAGAAACGCTCTGGTTGAGCTGATCCCCTCATCATTTCCCAGGCTTATGCAGATTCTTCATCAGTCAACTTCAATAGGCAGACCTAAGATATTGCCTATATCCTTGTAGGTCAATTTGATGAAATTCCCTCGGATGTAACCCTTCAGGTAGCTCATGTTCACTTTATCATTGCTTGAAGTAGGAGCAGGAGGAAGGGTCATCCTTGTATAGAATTCTTCAGCTATGGCGTTGCTGTAGTGGGTGTCATTTAGCTGGAAGAATGGAAGAAGACCACACTCCTCTAAGTCTTTAATTAGGGCTTTTCCAGAGGAATACCCTAGTACTGATTCATTATCAATGGTCATCCCAGGGTGATAGCTGGACCTTGGAAGAACTTTGACTGGGATCTTAGCAGCTTCAGCAGCCCTGGATGTTTTAGTTTGTGGAATATCAACAGAGGAGGATGTACCTGCTGTCTTTGAAATTTGTGTCTTTGCCTACACACAGTCGGCAGAGTTAGGGACAACTGATATAATAGTAACGACAGTTCTTTAGATAAACATACACTGTTCAGATCAAAACCCAAAATATATTGCTAAACTAAGATATGTGAATAGAACAGTTTATCTCCTTGGTTTTGAATAAGAACAGATTTTATCATTTTTCACCAAATAGAGTAGTATGAAGTGAAAACATTTCAGTATAGATAGCTTTAAAACACATTCAATATTAGTGAGACAAGTTTTAAGCAACATTATCAAAAGCTCGAAGTTCATCAATGGCGGAAGACCCAAAACAGTTCATATTAGATCAAGAGATAACGAAACTGAAATTAAATGAATCTCAAGAAGGTAGGGTTACTCACCATTGAAGATTATAAGAAGAAAAACTTGATGATTTCGAAGATTTTAGAAGCTTTTAGGAAGGGTCGATTTCAGAGATTTGAAATGCAGAATGGCGGTTTTGCGAAAGATGAACAGTCCATTTGAGAAATCAATTTTTATATATCTGACAGGTTCAATAAATAGCATTTAATAGACTTTGAAATCCGCATTTAATGTCCTGATAGGTGACTGTTCATATAACATTCGTTTTTGACTAAATTTTATTGGGGATTACCGATAAGGGAAGAGAAGTACTTACTCAAGGTTGTCCTATAATATCGGCAGAGTTACACTTGGCTGATCAGATGAGCAGTTCTATAAACAGTTTAAGTGTAATAACTTTAAAGCAGTATTTAAAAGATTAAGTATTGAGATCAAGCATACCAAGCTCTCCTGTTAGATAGGCAAACCTGGTTGACTCAAGGGGTTTGGTGAAGATATCAGTTAACTGATGATCAGTTGACACATATTGCATGCTGATGTTACCTTTCTTAACATGGTCTTTTAAGAAATGATATCTCACATCAATGTGCTTTGTCTTGGAGTGCATAACAGGATTTTGAGAGACTGAGATGGCTGATGTATTATCACACATTATAGGGCAATCAGCAGTCTTGATCTCATAGTCTACCAGTTGCTGTTTAATCCATAGCAATTGTGAGCAGCAGCCTACCAGGCCTATATATTCTCGCTTCGCTTGTTGAGGTTGAAACAGATGTTTGCTTTTGTCGGCCCATGAGATAAGTCTATTCCCTAGGAATTGACATGTCCCACTTGTGCTTTTCCTGTCAACCTTACAAGCAGCAAAATCAGCATCAGAATAGCCTATAAGATTAAAAGATGAGTCCCTTGGATACCAAATACCCAAGTTAGATGTATCAATTAGATATCTTATGATTCTTTTGACAGCCTGTAAGTAAGACTCCTTTGGATCTGCTTGAAATCTAGCACAAACACAAACAGCAAACATAATGTCAGGCCTACTAGCAGTTAAGTATAAAAGTGAGCCAATCATGCCTCTATAGAGAGTCATGTCCACTTTCTTGCCCTTTTCATCTTTGTCAAGATGGCAGTTGGTAGCCATGGGTGTACTGAAGCTGTTTGCATTTTCAAGCCCAAATTTCTTGATAACATCCTTTGCATATTTGGCTTGATTGATGAAGATGCCAGTTGAGCTTTGTTGAATTTGAAGTCCTAGGAAGAAATTGAGTTCTCCCATCATGCTCATTTCAAATTTACTCTGCATAAGCTTTTCAAATCTTTTGCAAAGATTTTCATTAGTAGATCCAAATATAATATCATCAACATAAATTTGAACAAGTAAAGTATGACCTTTATGTTTCATAATAAAGAGAGTAGTGTCAATTTGACCTCTCACAAAGTCTTGAGATATCAAGAACTTTGAAAGGGTCTCATACCAGGCCCTTGGAGCTTGCTTGAGTCCATACAGTGCTTTTCTTAATTTGTATACATCATCTCTTCTTGAGTTATCCATGAATCCAGGTGGCTGTTCCACATAAACTTCTTCTTGCAGTTCACCATTGAGAAAGACAATCTTCACATCCATTTGATATACCTTGAAGTCTTTGAAGGATGCATAAGCCAAGAATAATCTTATGGCTTTTAGTCTTGCAACAGGAGCAAATGTCTCATCATAGTCAATTCCCTCCTCCTGTCTGTATCCTTGAGCTACAAGTCTTGCCTTATTCCTGGTGATATTTTCATTTTCGTCCATCTTGTTTCTGAAGACCCACTTTGTTCCAATCACTGCTTGTCCTTTGGGTCTAGGAACAAGTGACCAAACTTGACATCTATCAAATTGGTTTAGTTCTTCTTGCATAGCTTCCACCCAGCTTGGATCTTCCAGAGCTTCATCTATCTTCTTGGGTTCAATATGTGAGATAAATGCTGTAGAATACATGCATTCATTTCTTGAAGCTTGTATAGTTTGAACACCAACATTAAGATCACCAATGATTTGAGTCATAGGATGATCTTTAACTTCTCGAACATCAGCAGGTTGAACTTGTCTATTGGCAGAGTTAAGTTCTTGAGAAGTGGAAGTGTCTGAAGCTTGGTTTTCTAGAGGATATGTTAATTTCAATGCAGGTTGTAATACTTCTTGTGTGGAAGGGAAAGTGGATTCTGGACTTTCTGAGTTTTCATGCATTTGCTGGTCCATTATCACCTCTTGAAGGTTCTATCAAGTTAATCCTTGAAGGAACTTGTGAAGATGTAGGTTCAGCAGAGTTGGAGCTTGGCTGTTCTGTACCTGTCTCATACTCATCAGAATCATTAGACACCTTAGGAGCCATATGTGGCCCAATAAAATCAAATTCATCAAAAGTGACATGAACGGATTCAACAACTCTAAGAGAGGTTTTATTATAAACTCTATAAGCTTTCGAAAATTTGGCATATCCCAGAAATATTCCTTCATCACTTTTGGATTCAAATTTACCTCTATGTTCTTTTCCATTGTAAAGAACATAGCATTTGCATCCAAATATTTTGAAGAAACCAATATTGGGAGCCCTGCCCCTCCATATTTCATCTGGAGTTATGTTATGAAATTTGTTGATAATTGACCTGTTTTGAGTGAAGCAGGCTGTATTTACAGCTTCAGCCCAAAAATACATAGGCAGTTTTGCTTCGGCAATCATGGTCTTCCCAGCTTCGATAAGAGTTCTGTTCTTTCTTTCAGCAAATCCATTCTGTTGAGGTGTGCCAACTGCAGAGAAATTGTGACCAATTCTATGGTCATCACAATATTTGGCTACACCATTGTTTTGGAATTCTGTCCCATTATCTGGTCTGATATCAGCAATGTCATCCAGTTTCTGAGTTTGAAGTCTTCTGAAGAGTTCTGTTATGATGTCATATGCTTCATCTTTAGAAGACATCATTTCAACCCAGGTGAATCTTGAGTAGTCATCAACTATTACTAGTGTATATTTGCTGCCACCAAGGCTTGTAGTAGTAACTGGACCGAATAAATCCATGTGAAGGAGTTGTAGAGGTCTGGTCATTGATAAGCATGGCTTGCTTTTGAATGATGATTTGTGTAATTTGCCCAGCTGACATGCTTTACAAAGCTTGTCAGGATCAGCCGATATTTTTGGCAAACCAACAACTAAGTTGTCCTTTGATAACTTCTCTAAATATTTAAAGTTAAGATGGCTAAGTCTTTTGTGCCACAACCAGCTGTTATCCTTTGATGTTTTAGCCATCAAACATAGGCTTGATTTTCTCCCTACTACATTCAGATCAACCACATAGACATTTCCTTTTCTGAAACCAGTTAAGATCGTTGAGCTGTCTCACTATCCTTGATAAAGCAGTGCCTTGCGGTGAATTGACATATCAATCCCTTATCACAGAATTGTGATATACTTAGGAGATTGTGTTTCAAGCCTTCTACTAGAGATACATTGCTAATGGAAAGATTTCCTCTAATTATACTTCCATAGCCGATTGTCTTCCCTTTTGAGTTGTCACCAAAAATTACTGAGGGACCTTTAGCTTCAGCAATATTTGAGAGAAGATTTTGATCACCAGTCATGTGCTTTGAGCAGCCACTGTCCAGATACCATAAATCTTTCTCTTCTTCTCTAACGGCCATAAAGCATTCCTGAAATATAATCATTTAAGAATATGGTCCCCGTTTATTTTTGGGTCCTTAAGGTTAGCAATCTTTTGGAATCCATACCTGCTTAACCTTTGAAGGTGTGAATCCTCTAGGTTTGGGTATGAATCTCAGAAGGCATTCATGAATTTCGTGACCATGGCCTTTACAGAAATAGCATTTATGAAAACCTTGAACATGTTTAATGATTTCTTTAGAAGTCTTCTTATTATCAGCAGTTTTGGAAATGACCTTTTTACTGATGACAGGCTTATTGGATTTAGGTTGATAATGCAATTTCTTAGTGATATTAGGTTTAACAAAGGTAGACCTTTTATCAAAAGATTTCACATTTTCAGGCAAAATTCCTTTGAGCTTTTTATCAGCAGAGTTGGGGTCAGCAATCTTTCCTTTGACAAATTTAATAGGTTTGAGTTGAAAATTCTTTGACTTGTTACCAGTCATCACTGTTTTCTTAGAATGACTGATAGCAGGTCTATGTTGCTCAGACTCCTTATTAGCAGTGTCATAGACGTTGACAGATTGCTTACCCTTGGATTTGTCTATTTTGTTTTTGGGATAAACAAATGGAACTTTGTTAAAACCAAGTCCTTGCTTTTCCCTTTTTGGAGACTGCTGATTATAGACAACTTCTTCAGCCATTTCTTCAGCAATTGCTTCAGTTGTCTCATTTTCTTAAGGACCAAATGGACTTCCTACGTTGAATTCACTTTGGACACCGATACCAGTTTTGTCGACAAGAGTTTTTTTATTTGAAAGAATGGTATCAAAATTTCCTTTTGAATTATTCCAAGTATCGACAACTTTTTGAAGGTCATCTTTCTCAGAATTGATTTTCTTTATGTGTTCAAGTAGGAATTCCACTTTTTCAGTTAAAGCTTTGTTCTCTTTTTGAATCTTGATATTCTCAGCTTGATGTCTATTGAGATCTTTGATTTCAGACATCAAGGTAGATTTCTCAGAGACAGCCAATTCATGCTTTTTGGCTAATTTCACATAGGCAGTTTTGAATTTAGAGAATTCTTCCAGGATGTCTTTGTTGGCTTTGATGAATTCTCCCCTTGAAGGTTCATTGAGCTCATCATCATCACTATCATCCTGTTGAAATGGTAGTGACCTTACTGAGTCATGGGGTGATTCCCTGGCCATAAGACATATATTTGCTTCCTTAGCAAAGTCACAGGAATCATCCTCATCAGTATCTGTGTCACACCAAGTGGGCAAGTTGCTTTCATCCAAGTCCTCAGCCACCATCCCTTTTTGATTTTAAAATTTAGACTCGGGACATTTTTTGTAAAATTCATATTTTGGCTTTGGACATTTTGAAGCAAAATGACTTGGCTTCCTACAGCTAAAACAGACAAGCTCATTCTCCTTTTGATAGTCAGTAGTTTTATAAGGAGCAGCTGTTCTTTGAGGAATGGCAGTCTTGTGAGGGGACTGCCTATGGGATGACTTGTTAAACCTTTTGAAACGTTGATACTTCTTAACAAACATTGCAAAGGCTTCGTCTGAAAGAATATCATCACCATCACTGGATATAGATGGGATTTCATCAGGTGTAGAACAAGGAGGTTCAACAAACATGGCTGGTAAGGATAAATTTTTAAAGCTCTTTTCCATTTCTTGAGCTTGCTGGATTTCAAGCTCATAGACTGAAAGACTTGCATAAAGATTTCTAAGAGACAATTTATTCAAGTCTTTTGATTCTTTCATGGCAGTGATCTTCACATGCCACAGACTGCCTAGTGCATTAAGAAATCTTATGTTTATTTCTTTCTTTTCATATTTCTTTCCTAAAGAATAGCAAGAGTTTACTACCTCATAGAATCTGTCGTATGCACTTCGTAGAGTCTCTTTAGGATCTTTCTTGAATGAATCGAACTTCTAGATGCAAGTATACAGCTTGTTGTTTTTGGTTTCACCATCACCTTCTAGATATTCCAGTATAGCTTCCCACATTTCCTTAGCAGTTTCCAGATTAATAATATGCTGGTATGTGCTGATATCAACACAGCTGGTGATAATGTTGATTGCTTTTCCATCCAGAGCATCATTCTTTCTATCTTCTTCATCCCATTCTTCTTCAGGCTTTGGGACTTCAGGATCAGCAGTTGGATCAAGTGCAGGTAGAGTATTTGGCTTCATAGGAATTCTTGGACCATCTGTAACACATTTCCATAAACGTTTTTCAATAGAGTTCATGTGTCTTTTAACTTTGTCTTTCCAGATATCAAAGTGAACTACATCCAGTACAGGACAATGATTCACATTTGAGGTTTCCAACATTTGATGAGCAGCCATTGGATCTTTAATCTCTCAAGAGTTTAATCTTGGAAAAACTTGTTTTCAAAGAGTTACGCTCTGATACCAATTGTTAGGTCTCAAGGTGCTCAATATAGGCTAGAAGGGGGGGTTGAATAGCATATGTCCAATTTTTTAGAATGATTCAAAAACTACTTCACTTAAGTTATAAAGAGTTTTGCAGCGGAATATTGGTGAAGTATAGGACCAGTTGAGGATGGCTGATCTTGATAGGACAAGATCAGCAGTTCTCAAAACGTTGGAATTCTGAAAATCAATAAACAGTAGTAATTCACAAGCACACAGAAATAGACAAGGAATTTAATATGGTTCACACTTATGAATAAGTGCTACGTCCACAACCAAAGTGGTCAACTTTGGATTTGAAAATTGTGTACTAAGTTTTCCACTAGAATCTTTACAAGATATATCTCTAATGGATTGTGTACAAAAAGTAGTTGACCAAGTGTTTGCGGGAGAATTAATATCTATAAAGATATAATTCTCGTGAGCTATGAATGCTAAGGGGTTGCAATCAATGAAGAGTTGTATAGACTAATCGTCACAGGTTGGAGCTCTTCAAAGAATGTTTTACAGATAGGACGTTTAAGCTTTTAATGCACTAGCTTGAAGAAGATGAAGATTTCAGAGTTGTAGCTTCTTGATGTGTGTTGTTCTGTGTAGTAAATGCTTCAATGGAGTCTTCTTTATATACTCAGAGGAAGCCTTGTAGCCGTTGGAAATCTTCATTAGTTGGATAATTTGAATTTAAGAGCATTAAATGTTCTAATCTTGCTGTTGAGATCTGATAGGTAGTTCTGTAAGATTCAGACTGAATTCTGTCACTTTGCCAAAAATAGGTAGACTGTGGTTGCAGGCAGAATGTCCTTTTCTGAGATGAATGCCTAAAATGGAAAAGATCATTGAATGCATTTTGCAGGTTAACGTTGTGTCACAGTCAATGAAAGACTTTGCTGATGTCTTGAGGCATGTCCCAGGCAATTCTATATCGGACGTTCTTGGGGTCTTCAACTTGGCTGATGAAGCTTGGCTGAAGCAAACTTGTCTGATAACTTGATGGACTCTGCTGATGCACACTTTGGCTGATGACCAGAAGACTACTGATATGAACACGGCTAATATACTACAGGCTATCTTCTCTAGGCTAATTACAATAAGCAACCCTAAGCTATTCTAGCTATGTCTAAGTACAAGTTTCCACTCTAACAGACACATAGGCCCATTAGTCACCTTGGCTTAGACTTAGGTTATGGATACAAGCAAATCTATATAAATTACAACAGTTCTGAGTACGGGTAGCCCTGATGATGATCTCCGTACGCATCGGTGTTACCCTAACTTCGACAAGCACCAAGAAATAATATTTTTCCAAACGAGAAGTAAGTTAAATAGTATTGATGTCGTAGTACTTTAGTTGGTAAAAGCACTTAACATATGCATTTCTCTTTGATAAATCAAACTTAAGAGTTAATGTGAAGTAAAAGTCTAATTCAGTTTCACATCAAACTCTTTAAGGTATTTACCTCTTTTTTTCAAAAGAGTAGTTGTCAGACACCTTCGTTAGCCAACAATAGTCCTTCCTATATTCTATCAACCAAATAATGACACTGAGAGTAATAAACTAGTATCAGATTAGATGTAAGAAGGTTGGGGCTCAGTTGGATAGCCCTATCCATTATAAACTACAATATTTAAATGTGGCAGGTAAAGAATGGTTTTGTATCGATTCAGTGTTTCACCTTCGATGTCTATTCAGGACCTTGTTGACATAGCCAGACTCTTCTTTGATTGTGAAGTGAGGAATCGTTATCACTTAAAGCCCACATCAAAAAGTAAAATAGCAACGAATCACCAGAAAATAAAAATCACGATAAACAAACGACAAAGATATACTTAAACAAACTCTTCTTGTGATTGTTGTACCTGTTGAGTCGTTCTCGTAAGCCCGACGAAAGACTCCCTAATTACCGAATTGGATTGAAGCCCTAACTGATCCAATCCCAGATCTCTTTTAGATGCCTGCCTTGAAGCACGAGGCTGAACTTGAAGAAGTGTCGATCAACCTGAAGACGAAGGAGCTACTCGAAGATTAAGATTCAATTCTTTCACTTTCGAGTCCAAAAAAGAGGCCTTTCTTCTTTATTTATCTCCACGCGGTCGTTTGTAATTGAAGCCAGATAGAAAGCTTTCAAGCCCTAAATTGGTTTTCTCTAAATTTGGAATGGAAACCAAATTTGGATTTCTCCAGAAAGAAAGCCCTAGGAAAGAACGAGGGAGAGTGAGAGGGAGAAGAAAGGGAAGGTGAAAGTTTTGAGAATATTAGAGGGAAATTATCCCGCTCTTTTGTCTGGTCATTTGGGTATAACAACGTTTATGTAACAAACGTTGTCAAATCTCCATTCTAATACAACGTTGTCCAGTGAACGTTGTTATATCATCCTCCTAATACAACATTTATCTGACAAACGTTGTTAATAACTCTCATAAACAACGTTCACTTTCAAAACATTGTAATAAACTATCCAATCACAACATTTTTTAAAAAACGTTGTGTAAAATGACGTAAACACAACATTTATCTTAAAAACGTTGTAAAACAAATGTTGTGAAAAATCATTTTTTGTTGTAGTGGTGGTCGGACCCTGCATCGGGGTTGTATGACCAAGTGTGTGGTGTGTCAAGACTTTAGCTCGAACTCTCTGGGGAGAAGAACATTCAGCTATGACTCTGCGAGGAAAGGATCCTGATGGGAAAATGTCGTGATGCAAGAGGCTTGCAACACTGCTGGGGAAAATGATGGTCATACTAAGGAAGTACGCCATTTGGTGATCGAACCTACTTAAAGGCTGCATACGTATCTCTATAAATAGAATCAGATCAAAACGTAGTCCGCGTCTCTTTAGGGAAGAAACATGATTGTGAAATGTTTATGGGAGCGATAAGGTCTGCTCTATGGTGATCGGATCTCCAGGGAGACTGCCTACGTATCTCTATAAAGAGAATCAGGTCAAAATGTAGTTCAAATCTCTTCAGGGAAGAAATCTGATTCTACAATGTTCATTGTGGGAAAGGGCAACAGAGTCTACCCCATAGTGACCGGATCTCCAGGGAGACTGCCTACATATCTCTATAAAGAGAATCAGGTCAAAACGTAGTTCAAATCTCTTCAGGGAAGAAATCTGATTCTACAATGTTCATTGTGGGAAAGGGAGACAGGGTTTGCCCCATGGTGACCGGATCTCCAGGGAGATTGCCTATGTATCTCTATAAAGAGAATCAGGTCAAAACGTAGTTCAAATCTCTTCAGGGAAGAAATCTAATTGTGAAATGTATATTGTGTGTGGGAATGGTTCATTTCCGAACCCCGGGTTTATACCCGTTGGGAAACGACCAAAAAAAAGCTGTACCAACTCAAAATGAGGCAAATTACAGTTTAGGATAAGCTGTAAATCGACATTAAGTAAAGATACTATTTTTGTGTGGCATCTGGGGGACGAATTCTGAACTGTGTTGGACGGCAGGGCCATTGAGCGGTTGATTTCCAGAGGCCTCAAGTTTAAACCAGTGGGGGAAATGACCGGGTAACTCGGTGTGCAAACGTGTGTAAATGCACTGCAATCTGTGTAATGTCTTAGGGACACTTTGTTAGGGATGATACGCACAACCATTGGTAATGCTTCTGCTAAGATATACTGTGTAGAGTCCCATGGGGATTCTGCTGGAGATGATGGATTGGACGGCGAGGCCGTTGGGAATAACTCTTATCCTTGAGAATATGTTGATGGCGGACTTTCGTTAGGGCGTCCGGTTAACGACCGTTAGTTGGACGTTAAGTTGCCGTTAAAAGGACTTGGGGGTGTAAATCGCAAAATGCTGAAACTTGGAGGGAAAAAGGGAAAATTCCTTTCTTCTAAGAAGAAAACGGCAGCAGCTTGCTGCCGTGCTTCTCTCTTTCTATTCTCTTCCAATCTTCTCCAATTTCACCAAAATTCTTTCGAAATCACTCAAAATTTTTGAGGTTTATCACCCAAAATTGTTTGTAGCTGCGATGGCCAACAATTCAGACTCGCAAAATGAGGTTCCCGTTGATTTAGGTGACGGTGACGAACAAGCCGACGAGGTGATGACGCGAAATCGGGTCTGCTATCCATTCTCGGATAGTAATTCGAACGACATTAATTCATCGTGACCGGAGCAGTCACATCTCTTCTTTAGATCCACCCGCAGTGAGTTTTCAGAAAACCCACTTGTTCCGCAAAGTATGCTAAATTTAAAATTTTTGTGTGATTGATGTTTTCCAATGTCTTGTTGACTGCTTCTACAGCGCCATTGGCCTGTGGCCTGTAAGGTGAAGACTTGTGCCATTGTACTTTGAACTCATCCAATACTCGGTTGACTTCTCCCTCGAAGTGTCTACCATTGTCGAAGATCATTTCAAAAGGTACCCCAAATCGGTAAATGAGGTTTGTCTTGATAAATCCTGCAACCTTCTTAGCATTCAGAACTCTGTATGAAGCTGCTTCAACCCACTTCGTGAAGTAGTCAACGGCAACTAGAACATACTCATGGCCATTCGATCCTTTCGAGTGCACTTGTCCTATGACGTCGATTCCCCATGTTGAGAAAGGCCAAAGTTGCCAAAGCGTCCGCGAAGTAATTTCTATCTCGGGGGAGATAGTGAAATGATATGAACTTAAATTTCTCTGCCAATGTTGTTAAGCGGACAAGATACAACTGCAGTCTAGCATCCTGCATCTTCCATATTCTTTCAACCTGATTTATAATTAAAGCTGAATCACCGTACACTTCCAATTCTTCGGCGCCCATATCCAAGGCTTCCTCCAAGCCAGCTATACAAGCTTCATACTCGGTGGTGTTATTAGAACATTCAAATTCTAGTCGTACAACCAAGGGCGTATGTGTATCCATGGGATCGATCAACAGTATGTCTATACCGTAACCTCTCTTGTTGGCGGTTCCGTCGAAGAAGAGTTGCCATTTGCACTTGCTGTCATTAATCTTAAGAACCCCTTCATCAGGAAAATTCGGTTCTTCAAACTCTTCTGCTTCTATCGGCAGGTCTGCCAACTGATCAGCTATTATACTTCCTTTGATTGACTTTCCTCTTGCATAAGTTATATCGAACTCATTCAGCAAGAAGGACCATTTACAGGTCGAGGGTTTAAAGCCCCGAGGAAAGAGAGGGAAAAGAAATAAAAAAAGTTGGGAATTCTATCCTACTTCTAATTATTACATTTGTGTCCTATTTCCCAAAATAAAAAAGACATAAATAAATGTACAATCGAATGATGGGCATTGGCTCGAATAAATGTACAAATAAAGAATAAAGATTTGTACCTGCAGAGGTGAGTATGAACAGAGTAGTACTACACAAATAACATTTTAGTCATGTTATAAAAATCAAACAAATTTGCGATATTTAAATATGTGAGCATGCATTTGTGTATAAAAAATGAGTCTGACTCTCTTTTTTATTTATTTAAAAATAAACATCCCCAGCAGAGTCGCCACTGTGAGCGCCAGATCCGCCCTTCGAAGAAGGCCGGCCCCTTTCGGGCTTTTTTCGCTCTTGTCTTGTGGTTCTCCTCTATTTGATTTTATGACTTGATAAACATGAAGAACATATTTATCTTTGAAAACAAAGTAAACAGAGTCACCACTCTCGTTTATAAAGAAAATGGGAGAAAAACTTTAGATTATGGGTTCGGGGGCCAAGTTACGATTTAGGAAGGTTTTACGCACCCAATTCGCCCTTTCGGTCTCTACACATTTTTATGCTCGTATTTAATTATTGCAAGTTTTTTTATTTAAAGAATATATATATATTATATGTATTTACAATGTATGCGGAATGCCTTAAAATATTTACATACATGTATTACATTTATTTACATATTAAACAAACTAACGAACTGAAGGGATTACCTTCTGTCGTTTTACAGAAATTGGGCCACGTTCTAGGCCGTTGTATTATACCAGATCAAGCTAGCTCGTAGCCTGACCGTTGTGCTTCCACTGCTACCAATCGAGGAAAGGAAGACTTATGTTTTGTTGAGATAGAGTCAATACTCTTTTCTCTTTTCTTCCTCAAAAAGAGGCTTGATAGAGAGAGATGTTGTGTGTGTCAGCTCTTTGAGGGAGTTCAATCTTGTGTGTTTGTGGGAGAGTTGGGAGCTCTATTTATAGGAGGCCTAGGAGATGAAACTCTCGGGGCCAACAAAGGAGGAAGGTTCCTTTGGCCTTCAAAGTCTTCAGCAGCCGACGGCTAAGCTTTGAGGACAAAATGCAAGTTTGGTGCGCGGCACACCTGGCATGGTGCCCGCGCACCAAACCATGTTTGGTGGTATCAGCGCACTCAACAAGGCTTCAGCGCACCAAACCATGTTTTTGGCTTTTTCCAGGCTTTGTGTCTTGCACTTTGGCCCTTCTAAGCTGTGTATCTTTAGTCAAGACCCTTGATGTTGATCTAACGGAAGGTTGTTTGTGTGTTGGACATCGTTAGTCCTGTTGTATCTTCGAGTTTGACCCTTGATGTTGATCTAACCGAAGTTTGTTGTATTTGTTGGACGTTGTTGGTCCGTTGTGTATGTTGTTTCCTGAAATAATCATAGAAACATGTGTTAGTCCATTTGTAAATAAACAGTTTTTTTTGGGCAATTCGTATAATGTAAGTGTACGAATTCTGAGTGTCTACAGTGTTTATTTCTCAACATCTTTTTTTCTTTTTGCTGTGATCAAACAGATTCTTTTGTCGGTCGACGACACTTTTTTTATTTGATTTCTTTTTGTCTTTATGCACAGGATTGACAAAGTATGTTTGTGACAATAAGAACCAACCGGTCTTTAAAGTGTCCTAGAAATCTATATGAATTACGCGTGGCTATGCAGGGCTAGGATGGCTTACTTCCCAGAGGACAATTAGTAATCGCGCGGAAAGGGATAGTGTCGGCTGAAGGAATGCTGGACGCATGACTTACCCAGTTTCACTTCAACTTAGCTATACCAGGGTTTAAAGCTTGGCAACAATTCGGAATAAATGAGTGCTCGTGTGTGCGCAGCGTTTAAGAGACTCTTTTTACATTTATAAAAAATGGAAGTTAGACAAGTATATACAGAATAAGAAGGAAGTATGTCCATTTTTTTTTATTCATGTGATATGGGTTGTGTTTTGTTAGCAGTTGAAATCAACAGGAAAGGAAACATATCCACAGATCGAGAGTTTAAAGCCTTGAGGAAAGAGAGGAAAAGAAATAGAAAAAATGGAAATTCTATCCTATTTCTAATTATCACATTTTTGTCCTATTTCCCAAAATGAAAAAAGACATAAATGAATGTACAATTGAATGATGGGCATTGATGCCCTAATAAATGTACAAAATAAATGAATTTGTACCTGCAGGGGTGAGTATGAACGACAGTAGTATATACTACACAAATAACATTTTAATCATCATGTTATAGAAATCAAACAAATTCGCGATATTTAAATATGTGAGCATGTAATCATGTATAAAAAATGAGTCCGGCTCTCTTTTTTATTTATTTAAAAACAAATGTCCCCAGCAGAGTCACCACTGTGAGCGCCCCGATCCGCAGGATCCGTTCCTAGGCCTTTTACTCTGGACTCTCAAATAAAATGATGTAATAAATGTGAATGACACATTTATATTAAAAACAGAGTCATCATTCTCGTTTATAAAGTAAACGGGAGAAAAACTAAGACTGTGGGTTCGGGAGCCAAGTTACGATTTAGGAAGGTTTTACGCACCCATCTCGCCCTTTCGGTCTCTACATATTTGCATGCTCGTATTTAAGTATCGCAAGTTTGTTATTTTGTGTGACAGAATATTTAATATGTACTTTACATATATTTACATATCAAATGTATTGAAATAATTACATACATTCTTCAAATATATTTATTTACATATTAAATGGACTAACGAACAGAAGGGGTTACCTTCTATCGTTTTACAGAATTCGGGCCAAGTTCTAGGCCGTTGTATTATAGTGGATCAAGCTAGCTCATAGCCTGACCGTTGTACTTCCACTGCTACCGATCGAGGAAAGAAAGACTTACGTTTTTGTGTGTGTGGGAGAGAGTCAATACTCTTTTTTCTTTTCTTTCTCTCCTTTCTTCCTCTAAAGAGGCTTGATAGAGAGAGAGTTGTGTGTGTGTGTGATCTCTTAAGAGAAAGTTGATTGTTTTTTTCTTCTTCTGCTCCTTTGAGGGAGTGAGTTGTGTTTGTTGAGAGAGAGCTGAGAGCTCTATTTATAGGAGCTGAGGGAAAGATATTCGTGAGTTACTCTCCGGGCCAAGTTTGCACGAAGCTTCGTTTTAGCCTTCAAAGTCTTCAGCAGCCAGGCGGCTTGACTTTGGGGGAAATGCAATGTTTGGTGCGCAGCGCACCTGGCATGGTGCCCGCGCACCAAACCATGTTTGGTTGTTTCAGCGCACTCAGCAAGGCTTCAGCGCACCAAAACTGCTTTTTGTCTTTTCCAGGCTTTGTGTCTTGCACTTTGGCCTTTCTAAGTTGTGTATCTTCAGTCTGGACCCTTAATGTTGATCTAACTAAAGGTTGTTTGTGTATGCGGACATCGTTAGTCCTGTTTGATATGTTGTATCTTCGAGTTTGACCCTTGATGTTGATCTGACCGAAGTCATTGTATTTGTTGAACGTTGACAGTCCGTTGTATATGTTGTTTCCTAATTATTGTATATGTTGTTTCCTGAAATAATCATAGAAACAAGTGTTAGTCCATTTGTAAATAAACAATTGTTTATAGGACAATTCGTATAATGTAGGGTACGAATTCTGGGTGTCTACAGGGCCCTAGGCAACCGCCTAGTTGGCCTACGCCCAGGGCCAGCCCTGAAGTATTTGAGTAATTATGTTAAAGAAAACTCTTCTAAAAAGGACTTTTTTTTCTTTTGGAATAATCTATAAAGATTCGTATAAATCTTTTTCTATTATGGAGGAAGTAAAGTTTATGCATATTATAAATGTGATTGGACATTATACTCGATCATGAAGGTATTGGAAAGGAAGATTTTATGTTGCTTCAATACAAATTAACAAAACCCTTTATTTTTTAAATACCCAATATAAATATATGTTCCAAATTAGATGTGATTTTATTTTGTATTAAATTACCTTACATAAGAAGATATTATCAAAATATTTGGTTATTAGCAATGATTTCATAAGTTAATGACTATGATCTTCTTCTTCTTCTTCAAAGCTCTATATAAAGGATTCGCAAAAGCAATACTATTCAAAGTACCAACAACTTAACTAAATTAAAGAAAAGAGAGATGGATTTGATCAAATACATCTTTGTTTTTCTTCTTGTTATATCATCAACTGTTGATGCTTCAACCACTTTTGGTACTCTCTCTCTCTCTCTCTCTCTCTCTCTCTCTCTCTCTCTCTCTGTGTGTTTGTGTGCGCATATATATATAAACACACATATAGATCATACATGTGTACTCACACATATGCACGTATTTCTCTTTTCCATTTGTATATTTTTTTTCTGAAGATTATGTTCTTGTTCCTGATGGTAGGCGAAGATTATGCTATTGTGACACATTGTGAACCTGGAATAAAATGCGCAGTTCAAGAACATACATTTTGGAACTGCATACGTATATGCAAGTACAGAGGGCCAAATTCCAAACCATATTGTCAGGATGGTTATTGTTGTTGCCGCGATTTATATTGACAAGATTGAAGATTGAGAATCACAACTGTGATTTCCTTAACAATCGATAACTCATTGTTCAAATCTTCAATAAGATATACAGAGAAGAAAAAGAATGTAAAGTGTTTTACTTACAAATAAGTAGATCATGAATAAACTTTTTGTGGGAATGAGATTCTAGCCGTCAATTATCGATACCAAACCATGATAATCTCATCCTGATGTATTTCATGGGAATGATACGTAGATGCCATTTTTCATCCCCCCCCCTCTTCCTTGCATTTTGTTTTATAAGTTGAAAAATTCAATTTGATGAATCATAATTCTTGCAAGCAGATTATAGAGATTCAATGAAATCCAAATTATGATAAAGAGCAGGCCGGCCTTGACGCATGTCGTGGTGGGCAATCGCCATGGGCCCCCAATTTTTGGGGCCCCAATTTTATATATATACTATATTAATATATATATTATTTTATAAAAGAAAAATTAGAAAATCTTACCTGGGAAATAGACAGACGAGAGACGTGGAGGGAATCGAGGATTCCGGGTTGATTACTTGATTTCTGCAACTGCAATTATGCCGAAGACTCGGCCAATTCGCTTCAACACTCAACAATTGAGATTGACAGAGAGACTTCAACGTTCGAATTCTAGGGTTTTTAATTCATTCTTCCTTCTCCTGTTCTCTAACAATCTCCACTCTCCAGACTCCACAAATTCGAAAACCCTTCAATCCGCCCTTCAACAAAGAAAACCACTTCCCTTTCTGATTCTCTCGGTCTCTCTCTTGAATTTATCACAAAATCGAAAAATTCCCAAATTGAAGAAAACGAATTTGACTTCAATTGAGTCATTGAGTGCTATGTTCTAGCAGTTTTAAATCTTTTGATTACAAGTCAACGTGGCGGGGCCGTGGGGGCTGCCGAGTGCCTAGGTGGAGAGGGACAATTTTGCAATTCATTGATCATAATCCTAATTTGGAGGTAGGTTATGTTTTACTGTTTTTCATACAATTACAATTAGGTTTTCATTCTTTAGCAATTCTCAATTACAATTTTGTTTTCATTATTTTCTTTAATCATTGTTATATTGATGACATTGTTGTGATTAGTTGTAATTTATAATTCTTTGAAACTTGTTGTAATTAATCTATTTTAATTTTGTAAATTAAGTCATGAAGTTTAACTATACCGATTACTGTAGCATAGCTGAATGAAGTTTTTCAAAGCTAAAATTGATAAAATCATACTTGCGTTCAACTATGTCCCAAGAAATATTAAATGGATTAGCAATTTTATGCATTGAAAATGAGCTGTTGGAAAAGCTTAATTTTGATGACCTTATTGACGATTTTGCTTCTCAAAATGCTAGAAGATCTAATTTTTTTCAATAGTTATTTGATACTTTTTTTTTCTTGTATGTCTAGAAGTGTTGCACTTTTTCAGTACATTGAATCACGTACAGTGAAATATTATTTGTGTAAAAATTTTGTTTTTATATTTCTGTAAGAGCCCCTTTTTTTCCTTTGGGCCCTCAAAAGTTTAGGGCCGCCCTGATAAAGAGCATAAATATTTGGTCAAATTACATTTACAATCATTATATTTTGACTACTAATACAAAACACTTTGTTTTTTTGCTACTTTTTTCACCAATACTATGTAATATGCATTGGTTTTCATATTCATTTATCAATTCTAAGTTTAGGGACAATTTGTCAAAATAATGTAAGTACAGGGACGATTAATGTAACTTGTCCTTTTTTTTATTCTTTATACCCTCAGTAATGTCAATTATGTCATAAAGCCACTTTACCACCTTTTTTATCACTTACCTGTGATGTAATTAAGCAACTTTACCACACACACACACACACAAATTCACTTACCTCACTTTTTTTTTAAGTACAAATAAGTTAATACAAATTCAGTTCTTTTATTACACTTTTTTTTTTCAGTTTCTTATTTTTGTTTGTTCTTTCGTTTGATTTCATTTAAATTTGTTATTCTAACCAAAGTGTATGTTATATAATTTGTAAAAAAATGATACTATAAGAAAATAGAATAAAAGTATAAACATTAGAAAACACAGTTTTTAAAAAAAAAAAAAGGATAATGACATTACAAGTCCCTTGACTATGGTTGATTCCACCATTAGTCCCTTAACAAATTTTTTTCATATTTTTGTCCCTTGACTATGAAAATTAGACACGGTTGGTCCTTTTGGTGGATGCCGTTAGTATTTTCCCGTTAAGTCTGTCATGTGCCTCTCACATGACTTGGTTAAGGGCATTGTTGGAATTTCACGTACCCCTATGACCAGTGAAGTTAATTGGCGCGAACATTTCCCTCCCTCCCAATCTTCTCCCCCATTAAAACCTAACTACCCCACACTGGCCAAAGCTATAGAAAGGGATCGATAAAGAGAGAAAGAGAGTCGCGGCCATGGGAGATCGATGTAGGTGTGGTAGGTCAACTGTAATGAAGACGTCATGGACTGATTCAAACCCTGGAAGAAGGTTCCTCGCATGCGCACAAATTGGGGTGAGTTCTGATTTTGGTTTGCAAGATAAGTTTTCATTTCTGATTTGTAAACTTTCATTCCTTGTATAGGGTAGAAATTGTGGTTATTTCAGGTGGTTTGATCCACCAATGTGTATGAGATCGAAAGACATTATTCCTGGGCTTCTTCGAAGGCTACGTATGGCTGAGAGGAAAAATCGCTGAGAGAAACTACTGTGGATTGCTCTTTGGATTTCTTGGATTTTATTTGCGATTGTGCTACTACTCGGAGCTGGAGATGAAAAAGAAAGTGCTACCACCATGGATATTCAAAATTGATGAATGGATATATGACAGTGCTAAATTTTGGGTCATGTTTTAGGCTGCTTAGTTTAGCATTGTAAAGATCAGTTGTTGGAAAAGAAATATGTTGCAATAGCAACTTTGTAAGGGTTTGTGTAAGAAATTTGTTGCAATAGCAACTTTCTAAGGTACTGTGTAATCTATTTTATGAATAAGACATTGTGTAATGTATTTGTTGGAATAGCAATTTGGTTTGATTTTGGTTAGCAAGATATGTTTTCATTTCTGATCTGTAAACTTTCATTCCTTGTATAGGGTAGAAATTGTGGTTATTTGTTGGAATAGCAATTTGGTTTGTAAATTATCTCAGGGCAATATCCTGGCATGACAAATTTTAGGACACTTTGACAGATAATACAAACATTGTTCCATCAAACCATATCCTTGTCATTGTTCATTAACCAGGGCAATAAACTGATATGATAAATCGATAAGAAAAACAGAGTAACAAGAAAAAAACAGAGTGTATGAACATATCATACCCCAGAATACAGTCATTTTTCATTAACCCCAAAATACATCATTTCAACACAATGTTCATATTGACAACTTTCCAAAACATATCATACCTAACCAAAAGGCAAAGTTTTACCATGTGTAAAATGACAACTTTCCAATACATCATTCCCATACCCCAGAATACATAGTCATTTTTCATCAACCCTAAAATACATCATTTCAACACAATGTTCAAATTGACAACTTTCCAAAACATATCATACCTAACCAAAATGCAAAGTTTTACCATGTGCAAAAAGACAACTTTCCAATACATCATTCCCAACTACACTAAATATTGACATAGGTGTTTGTCCCTTTTTTACTTTTGGCCTTTTCATTTTCTGCTCTCTGTCTAGCACACCACTTGTCCAAGCTTGATGATGTGCCTTCAGTAGGTCTTCCCTTCTTTCTCTACCTCTTGGCTCCACCCTGTGTAATATAAACAGGGAAAATTTGTTATGTATTCCAAGAGACATAAAAACAAAAAAGCAAAAACACAAATGTTGCCCTTAGTCTTCTAACATGTTGTCCTTGATCTGGTTGTCCTTGTTCTGGTGGTGGGGATTGAGTGGTAGATATTGTTAGCCTTTCATTTTGAGTAGGCTGTGATGTGCCTTCAACAAGTCTCTTCTTTCTCTGCCTCTTGGCTCTAGCCTGTATAATATAAATAGGGAAAAATTGTTGCAAAACAATTCCAAAAAAAAAAAAACAATGAAGCAAAAAAAATCAATGTTGCCCTTAGTTTTCTTACCTGTTGGTTTCCTTCACCCTCAGTATTCTTTTTCTCTTTTGGCTTTGGTTGGCAACCAATTCCTCCTTCCTTTGTGCATCTTCTAATATTATGTCCATCATGTCCACACCTTATGCATCTCAATTTTATACTCCTTCTTCCCAACTTAGTTGCACCCATATGTGACCTTGGCCTCTCTTCAGTTCCTCTGTTTCTCAACTTTTTAGGTCTGCCAGGTTGCTTATGTACTACAGGAGCAGTAATAAGATATCCCTCTTGGGGTGCCCACATGTCAACACCATTAATGGGATTAATGGCATGATCATAAATCTTAGCCTAAAACTTCAAGGTGTAATACTCATGAACCCATTCCTCAGGCACCCCATTCCCTCCATTAGCCCCAAAATAATATATGGCAGAAATTGCATGTTTACATGGAATTCCAGTTAAATCCCACATCCCACAACTACAAGTCCTAGCATTTAAGCTTACAATGCATTGTTCACCCCCAAGGACCCCTTACTTGATACATGTTAGATCCATTCCATGTGGTAATATACTCCATTGTGGCTTGCTTTAGTTGCTCAAACTTATTCTGCACATCTTTGCAAAGAGGACCACTTGTCTTGCTAATTTGCTTTCTCTTCTTTTCAATTCTTCTCATCAGCAAGTTCCTAATACTTTCCAACATGCTAATAATTGGCATATCCCTAGCCGCTATGATGAAAGCATTGAAGCATTCACATAAGTTATTCATAGAGATATCACTTTTAACAGCTGTAGTCCAGTAGGCTTTACACCAATGCTTATGAGGCTTACCCATTGCCCACTGATATGCCTTCTTATTTTCATTTTTCAACTTTTCCAATTCATTTTGATACTTGGCAAAGCTTGAACATCTAGCAATGTTAAAGAGCAGGTCTTTGAGCTTCTTACCTCTGTGCTCTTTTCTGTAATTGCTGAACATATGCTGGAGACAATATCTATGTTCAACAGCTGGACACAACTCTTGAATTGCTGGAACCAAACCCTGCAACAGATTAAGAAAATAAGATCAGTTATTACCATTACCAAAAATATATTAAGATAATAATCTGGATTAAGAAAAAAACCAAAACTTACCTTTTGTTCATCAGATATGAAGACCCAATGTTGCTGATTGGTTATCATAAGATCAGCCATTACCATTTCTAAGAACCAGGTCCAAGAATCTTTATTCTCAGCCTCCACAACAGCCCAAGCTACTGGATACATTCCACAATTGCCATCAACACCTACTGCTGAAAGTAATTGGCCAGGATATGGACCTTTTAAGAAGGCCCCATCAAACCCCAATACCTTCCTGCATCCAGCCAAAAAACCAGCCTTCAATGGTCCAAGGCAGCAATAAAGCCTCTTGAATTGTCTATCTTCTTGCCCAGGGTTCTCAGGCTCAAACTCAAATATCATGGTTGTGTTGGGATTTGTTCTCTTAACTTCTCCACAATACCTTCTAAGCAAACCATACTGTTCAGAGTGAGTCCCAAAGATCAAGTTTATTGCTTCTTTTTTGGCCCTATATGCTTGACTCCTAGAGATATCAAGTTGATGATCAGTTCTCACGGTTGTTCTCAAAGACTCCACTGGCTAGCTTGGATTACCTCTTATAGTTTCCATGTACTGCTTGGCCACCCATTTTGATGTTGCATACTTAATGTTGTGGCTGTAATTACACATATGTTCATCCCTAAATGTTGCAACTACCCACTAACATGAGTCTTGATTATAAGAAACCAACAAAAGCCAAGGACATGCAACATTTCCTATGCATCTAACCCTAATCCTCACCTTGTCATTCTTCAGAAACTTTAGTGTCCTTCTATTCACAATTGAATAATTCTTTATTGCTTCCCTAACATCCTCAGCTGTACTGAACTTCATCCCAATCTCAAATTTTGGATCATTTAAATCAGTAACAATATGAAAGTCAAGATAACAATCCTTTTTCCTGGCATTAAACTCTTCCTCATCATCTGATCTTGATAAGCTCCTTAGTTCATCTGAGTTAGCATACTCAGACCCTACATAGTCTGAATCTGAATCTGAATCAACAACTCTCTTTTTACCCTTCTTGTACACAAGAATTTGAACTTTGCTGCCAACACTGGAATGAAAAACAGGCTCCTCATCATCTTCTTCATCTTCCTCAGCATCATCACCTGGCTCATCACTTGGCCCATTAACACCAGCAACATTATCAAAATCAAAATCAAATAGCCCATTACCTGGCCCATTAACCCCAGCATCATGATCCAAATTAATTGCCCCATCACCTAGCTCATTAACCCTAGCAGCATCATTCTCAATATAGGAAATAAGTTTCACATTGCCACTAACCCTATGTCTCAAAGACCCTCTTTTACTGGTTGTCAGTTGCAGATCTTGTTGATCATCTAGGTCTTCAATTACCACAGAACTTGATCCAGATGCAAATACATTATAAACAAATGAATCAATCACAGAGTATCTATGTTCAATGTACATATCAATCACTTTGTGGTACTTCACATACTTAATCATTTCAATCACATCCTTATCTCCCCCTAATGGTTTCAAGCCATTGCTCAAATCACAACCAGGCTGTAAATAGTGATAGAACATGATGTCATCCTCTTCATCAACATACCCCAACTTTTTAAGCATGCTATTAATATCCATTACTGATAGTTTTTCACCATCCACACAATCAACAAAGTCAATATGACCCTCCTTATAAACCCTCTCAGTATTGGATTCAATATAGCCCCCATGCTGAATCTTCAATGTAAAATACATGGAATTTTCAACTGAAAAATGTAAATTACATGACTTAGAATGATTATAAACAAACCCCAAAGGGGCCACACAAGAAAAAAAAACCAATGTACATGTATATATATATATTCATTTATATAAGAGTTGATAATGACACTACAGAGGGACCACACAGCACTACCATAAACAAATATATGCATAATGGACCACACAGCACACACTACCAATTTTTTTTTCCCAAATGCATCCTCAAAGACCGACAATAACAAGAATATACAAATAACTAAGAACTTTTATAGAGAATCTTCACTTTTTAGGGGGAAAAACAGAGGATTTTTTTGAATATTTGATACAGGGTAAAAGTTCGATGGAATACTTACAGTAAAGCTCATCTGGGTCGATTACAGTGCCAGCTTCTCGAATACTCCACAATGTCCCCATTTCCTTTGATTGATTCTGCCAATCAACGATCAACGATGGTGATGAAAGACAAACCCTAGGTTCGACAAAGAAGGTCCTTCGATTTGGTAAAGTCATCTGTCCGTTTCTCTTCTCTTGTCCGTTGTTTTGGTAATAGACAAAGCGGGGGTATGTGAAATTCCAACAATGCCCTTAACCAAAGTCATGTGAGAGGCACATGATAGACTTAACGGGAAAATACTAACGCCATCCACCAAAAGGATCAACCGTGTCTAATTTTCATAGTCAAGGGACAAAAATATGAAAATTTTTTGTTAAGGGACTATTAGTGGAATCGGCCATAGTCAAGGGACTTCTAATGTCATTAACCCAAAAAAAAAAGTCAAACAACCAACCCAATCAAATTAGTTACGTTATTTTCTGTTGGGTAAAATAGTTCAGGGGTACAACAAGGAAACCCAAAATAGTTTGGGGGATTTTCTGTAATTTTCTCTTTATATTTTTGCTACACAAAGTAATACCAAATTCATAAAAGAGATTAAGTAACCAATGCATTTTCCTTTTTCATGAATTTGAGGCATAATTGTAGAATGGCTTTTCACTTACCGTCTTCACTGCATCAGCCCCTGAAAAGGCGTACGAAGCCCAGGCAATGTTCTCACCATATGGGCCACTTGAATGTTGTAACTTACAATCAACTCTTTGCTTAGCATAGCTTTGAGCATATGCAGCAACTGTGTTGTTCCATCTAATGGGTCCGACCCCGACTTGAGCCCGAGCCACATTATGGACATGGACGTAGTCTCTAATGGAGCTTTGGGCTTGGGTGATATGGGTGAGGGTTAAGAACAAAAAGCATAAAATTGCCAATGATTTCTTGCAAAACCCCATTTAATTTTATGTGTGAATATCATCATATGGTTAAGGGAATTTATAAGCAGAAGAATGAAACAAAATAGGCAACTTATTAATTTCTCGTCTTAGGTGACTCAGTTATATACAAGTTTCATTCACTTAATTTTCTTTAGATTTTTTACTTAAAATGTTAAGAAGTGGTCAAAGCTTGGTAACTTATTACAAATTTCTTAAAAGATTTACTGAGTTGCCCAATTGTTAGGCATGGTGGGATATATATATTATGGGCGAGTTTTTTGGTAGTTTATTACTTCCTCTGACTCACAAAATCGGCCTTATTTTCTATTTTAGTTTGTCACAAAAAATTAAGAGATATCACATTTCCAATTTCAACATATAACCATGACTCAAAATTAATTCACATAGCTTTGAGCATAGGCAGCTACCGTGTTGTTCCACGCAATCAGTCCGACTCAGACTTATGCCCGATCGAGCCACATTGTGGGGAGGTAGTCTCGTGGGGAGTTTTGGGCTAGCGACTACTGATGAGTGAGCATCGAGAACAAATCTTTATATATAATAATAATAATAATAATAATAATAATAATAATAATATGTATATATATATACATATACATATATACATATACGTATATATATATACATATACATATATACATATATATATATGTATATACATATACATATATACATATATATATACATGTACATATATACATATACATATATATATATATATGTATATATGTATATACATATGTATATATGTATATATATATATATGTATATGTATATATATATGTATATATACATATGTACATGTACATATATATATGTATATATATATGTATATATACATATATACATGTACATATATATATATATGTATATATACATATATACATATACATATAACATGCATATATATATATACATATATGTATATATATATATATATATGTATACATATATACATATATGCATATATATGTATATACATATATATATATATACACATATATATGTATATACATATATATGTATATATATATATGTATATGTATATACATACATATATATATATAGATATATTTATGTATATATATATATATTTGTTTAAAGTTAGTGAGGAGGCCTATGAGTTTGCACCTAACCCACTTTTGATTCATCTTCATTTTGAGGAGTTTGTCTCTTCAAATTATTATTTATTATGGGAAAATTATTATTTATTATAGAAAAATGTCATTAGCTAATAGTTCTAATTAATTATAATACTTATGATATATAAAAAGTATACTAGTATATAATAGTGAATCTTTTAATCTATAACTTTCTTCAAAATACAATAGCAAAAGAACTTAAGCTATTGGCTAGGAATTTGAATAGTCCATGCTTCCAAAGAGGCCGGCCACAAACAGCTCTCTCTCTCTCTCTCTCTCTCTCTCTCTCTCTCTCTCTCTCTCTCTCTCTCTCTCTCTCTCTCTCTCTCTCTCTTATTTCTAAATAGCTCATCTCCTCCGTCCCTGTGACTCCCCTCCCATGTCCCCAATTCAGACCCCAACTCAAAGTCTTTGATTCCCTTATTGGATAATCCTTGTTGAGATTTGACGAGATTACGTCAATATCTCCTTAGCTTGTAGTTAGGATGTAATTATCTCATTTCCTTATTTCACTCATTGTAAGTTAGGAAGATTTATTTTGTAGCATAATTCTAGGAGGGATTGACTCATTCTCCAAGTAATACTCTAGCTTGTATATAAATAGGGATGTACACTTTGTAAATCTCAAGGAAGTAAAATATATTTTCTCTCCTTCACATATATGTTTCTTAACTTGGTATCAGAGCAACCAAGATCCGGATTGAAGCACCATGTCTACGGGTGTTAGTGACGAGAAGAAGAAAGTGATGGATGAGAGACGTTCACCATACTTTCTGTCGACAAGTGATAGTCCAGGAATGATTCTCACCCATGTTCAATTGAAGGGGGAGAATTATGAGGAATGGGCACGAGTGTTCAAAGGTTCTCTTCGAGCCAAATCAAAGCTTGGTTTCGTTGATGGAACCATTGAACAGCCCGAGGAGGACGAGGAGATTGATCAATGGAGGACTGTGAACTCCATGGTAGTCTCATGGATTTTCAACACTATCGAGCCCGCTTTGCGATCTACAGTGACGTATACGGAGGAAGCAAAGACGCTTTGGGACGATCTGAAGGAAAGGTTTTCAGTTGGGAATGGACCGAGGGTTCAACAATTGAAATCAGATTTGGCGAATTGCAAGCAACAAAAAGGTGAAAGTGTGGCAGCCTATTACGGGCGTGTGAAGAAGTTGTGGGATGATCTAAACGATTTTGATGCACTCCCAACCTGCTCATGTGCAGGTTGTAAGTGTCATGTTAACACAAAATTGGTACAAAGGCGTGAAGAAGAAAGGGTCCATCAATTTGTTATGGGCCTTGAAACACCGAAGTTTGAGAACGTGAAATCTTCCATTCTGAACACCGAACCACTGCCAAATGTTAATAAGGCATACTCCATGATCGTACGAGAAGAAAGGGTACGGGGTACTGTGCGTGATGAATACGGCACTGTTAGTTTTTTGTGCGACAGTTGTTGGCACAACCGGTCGACAACTATTGGCACAACCGGTCGACAACATATGGTTCCAAGGGGAAAAGACGACGAACAATTATGTTTGTTCTCACTGTAAGAAGAAGGGTCACAGAGTGGAGACATGTTACAGGCTGGTGGGTTATCCAGAATGGTGGGGCGAGCAGTCTCCAAAGAACATGAAAGGAAAGAGTGGAGGACAATCTTCCACGGAACAAAGAAAGTTTACTGCAAAGGCTAACACGGCGCAGTCTGATGATGGAATGACAGATGCAGATCGGGCTCATATGCTGGGCCTTACAACGGAACAATGGAGTCACTTCAAACATCTTGTTCAGACACATGTGCAGCCATCTGATCGCACAACTGGCAGCACAACTGGCCGCACAACTGAACATATGAGTGGTAAGATAAATAATGCACCTTGGCTTGTTGATAGTGGAGCTAATCGACACATAACAGGGGATATTTCTCTCTGAAGTGTACTCGAATATTGTGCCAAACCGTATAGGTTTACCTAACGGGAAATACATTGTGGCCACGAAAGAAGGGGATGCTGAGATTGGGAGAGAATTGGTTCTCAAAAATGTGTTATATGCTCCGTCTTTTAATTGCAATTTATTATCTGTTTCTCAGCTGCTTACTGATTCAAATACTCTAGTGCAATTTTCGACAAACTTTGTGTAATACAGACCGTGCATCGAAGACGTTGATTGGTGCGGGTGAACTAGATGAGGGGTACTATACGAGAAGATCAACAGAACACGGGTTTGCAACATCAAGGATTCTGGAACTATCATCTTTGGCATCAAAGGCTTGGACATCCCTCAAGTAAAGTCGTCGTTTATTACCTTTTATTAGCCGTCGTAGTATCAATAAAGATGTGTGTGGAATTTCTTTGTCAAGCAAAGCGAGTAGAGATAAGTTTCGTCTAGTGATAATAACTCTCTGAGATTTTTGATTTAATTCATTGTGACATTTGGGGTGATTATCGAAAGCCGCTATGTGTGGTGCCACATATTTTTGACCATTGTAGATGACTGTTCTAGGGCCGTTTGGGTCTATCTCCTTCACCACAAAAGTGATGTTTCTCGATTTTGAAAAATTTCGTTGCTATGATTGAAAGACAGTTCAATAAGCATGTTAAGAAGATTAGGAGTGATAACGGCCAGGAGTTTATGTGTTTGACAAAATATTTTCTTGAACTTGGTATTGAACATCACACTACTTGTGTTCGCACGTCACAACAAAATGGGAGGGTTGAACGTAAACACCGTCATCTTTTGAATGTGTCCCATGCTTTGATGTTTCAAGCCAAGTTACCTATAAAGTTTTGGGGGGAGTGTGTGTTAGCTGCCGGTTACTTAATAAACCGTACACCCTCTAAATTGTTACATGGGAAAACTCCTTATGAAATCATTTTTGGAAAACCACCTCCTTATGAAAACATTAAGGTTTTTGGGTCTTTATGTTATGTGCATTATTCCAGACAAGACAATGATAAGTTTGCTAGTCGCAGTAGGAGATGTGTTTTCTTGGGGTATCCATATGGAAAGAAAGGATGGTTGGTCTATGATCTTGATGAGAACAAGATGCTTGTGTCAAGGGATATTGTTTTTGTTGAAAAGGAGTTTCCTTTTGCCAATATGAGAACTAGTACAGATCCGGATTATACAGACTCAGATATGTTCCTTTGTCCTACGGCTGATATGGACATTGGGGATGAAATTGATATAGGTGCTCATGTGACAGACCAGTTGACAGACCAGTCGTCTGAACAAGTGGTTGCACAACCGGCTGAACAAGTGGTTGAACAAGTGGTTGCACAACCGGTAGACAGTGTTGAGACTGAACAATCAGCTGTTCAGGTTATTGCAGATGATGTTCCGCCTGAAACTGTTGAAACTCTGGGTCGAGGACAGCGTGCTAAGGTGTCTTCAACGAGATATCCCTCAACAGATTATGTGCTAACTGCTCAAGTCAGCCCCCCATCACGTTCATCCTCCCAACACAACTCTTCAGGTACTCGGTATCCTTTAGCACACTTTGTCAATTGCACTAAATTCTCTGTCGCACATCGTTGTTTTTTGGCAGCTATTGATTCGGGTGTTGAGCCTAAGCACTATGGCGAGGCTGTCCAATCTCCTCGATGGTGTGAGGCCATGAACAAAGAGCTTGCAGCTCTTGATCAGAATGGCACGTGGGAACTTGTAGAAGCACCCATTAACAAGAAAGTCATCGGCAACAAATGGGTATATAAAATAAAATATAATGCCGACGGCTCCGTTGAAAGATACAAAGCCCGTTTGGTGATCTTGGGAAACCGTCAGGTTGAGGGTGTGGATTTTAAAGAGACCTTTGCACCAACAATCAAGATGGTTACTGTGAGAGTATTTCTTTCTGTTGCTTCCATTCGCGGCTGGGAACTACATCAAATGGACGTACACAATGCGTTCCTTCATGGTGATCTAAGTGAAGATGTATATATGAAAGTTCCTTTGGGACATCCTGCATCTTCCTCCGGTAAAGTTTGCAAACTCAAAAAGTCTCTATACGGTCTCCGTCAGGCACCTCGATGTTGGTTTGCAAAACTTTCTCTGGCCTTGAAAAAGTATGGTTTTCTCCAGTCATGTTCGGATTATTCTTTATTCTCCTATAAGGCTTCCGTTGAAATACATGTCTTTGGTATATGTTGACGATTTGGTTATTGGTGGCAATGACCCTAATGCTATTTCTTGTTTCAAGGCCTATCTTAGTAAATGTTTTCACATGAAGGACCTTGGCGACTCAAATATTTTTGGGTCTTGAGGTGTCCGGCATCCAGAGGGTATTTTTCTTTCTCAGCGTAAGTATACACTTGATATACTTTCTGAAACAGGGCTTCGTGGGGCTCGTCCAGCTCTTACTCCCATTGAGCAAAATCATCGGTGCTTTAACCGAAGATAAGGAATTGCGTGATCTGAGCCGTATAGGCGTCTCATAGGTCGCCTCATTTATCTCACTATCACACGGCCGGAACTTTCCTATAGTGTGCATACTCTTGCACAATTCATGACCAGCCCAAGGTGGCTCATTGGACCTGCTCTGGGTTGTGCGCTATCTTAAAGGGCATCCTGGCCAAGGTATTCTTCTTCGAGCCGATTCGACCTTCGGCTACGGGCTTATGTGACTCGGATTGGGCTAGTTGTCCGATTACTCGTCGTTCCCTTACTGCCTATATTGTTTTCTGGGTGGGTCTCCGATATCTTGGAAGACTAAGAAGCAAACCACCATATCCCGTTCATCCGCCGAGGCCGAATATCGTTCTATGGCCAATGCCACATGTGAGCTCAAATGGCTTCACAGCTTGCTTGGATCTTTCGGCGTTTCTCATACGGCTCCTATGACCGTCTTCGTGACGGTCAAGCGGCCTTGCATATGGCTCAAAATCCTGTTCATCACGAACGCACGAAGCACATTGAGGTTGATTGTCATCTTGTGCGCGATGTTCGCAGTGTCATCACAACAAGGAAAGTTCATACTTCGGCACAATTGGCGGATGTACTCACTAAAGCTTTGGGGAGTCGTCAATTTCTCATTTTACTTGGCAAGTTGGGTGTGTGTGATCTACACTCTCCAACTTGAGGGGGGGTGTTGAGATTTGACGAGATTACGTCAATATCTCCTTAGCTTGTAGTTAGGATGTAATTATCTCATTTCCTTATTTCACTCATTGTAAGTTAGGAAGATTTATTTTGTAGCATAATTCTAGGAGGGATTGACTCCTTCTCCAAGTAATACTCTAGCTTGTATATAAATAGGGATGTACACTTTGTAAATCTCAAGGAAGTAAAATATATTTTCTCTCCTTCACATATATGTTTCTTAACTATCCTCCCCCATCATGATATTTCTATTCCTCTTCTTACCCTTCTCATGATAAGTTCAAATTTATGGGTTTTGTATGATTCCATTCTATTTCTTCACCAATTCAAGATTGCCATGTCCTTCAGATATAAATAGTGAGCTATGACTTTCCTCTTTTAGCTTCAAGAATTTCGTACTACTCTCTCTTTCCTGGTTCTGGTTTTTATTTCTTCCCAATTCCAGTTTCCAGTTCTCCAATTGATCAACTCTCTATCATCCATCTTTTATTCTTTTTTGAAAGAAGTCATTTTCCATTAGAAACTCTCTCTCTCTCTCTCTCTCTCTCTCTCTCTCTCTCTCTCTCTCTCTCTCTCTCTCTCTCTCTCTCTCTCTCTCTCTCTCTCTCTCTCTCTCTCTCTCTCTCTCTCTCTCTCTCTCTGTGTCTCTCAATTTCCATTTATCTCTTTTTTGTACACTAATCTTTTTTTTCTGTATTTCAGGTAAAACGAAGATCCAACGTCGTGGAAAAGTGTCTCTCGGTACTATGCACAACAGTGCAGATTGAACAAAATTGTAAGAAAATAAATTTCTCTACGCAAAAATACACCAACAATTTGGGAAATTCAATAATACATATGTTTGGTGTGTTAGTTGTATAAAAGAAATTATTCACGTCATGTTGTTAATAGTTCATTTTACCCATAGTCTCTCTCTCTCTCTCTCTCTCTCTCTCTCTCTCTCTCTCTCTCTCTCTCTCTCTCTCTCTCTCTCTCTCTCTCTCTCTCTCTCTCTCTCTCTCTCATCCTTATCCACAAAAAAGATTGATGAGATTTGTTATATTATTATTGTTTTGTCGACGTTGAGATGGATAAGTCAATAACAAGATGTTGATTTTTTTTTTCAAATTTTTATTATTATTCGTAACAAATCAATAATTTGAGAAATATGATGCAAAATTTGGAAACTCTACCTTTGGCACACCCATATAATGATTCATTAGCGTGGGGCTAGCTTTCAAGCGATTTTGATGGTTGATAATTTGCATTAAGTATTAGTTTCTTCTTACTTTTTTGGCAGCCTCAATGTAATGTAGTTTGGTAATCATATTATTAGGGGGGAAAACATTATCTTTGCCAAAAAAGAGAATTAAGAAGATCAATTCACCATCTTTACATGAATTCTCTTCCTTCTTTGAAGTTGGTTGCACAAAGCTCAAGTCAATCCCTCTTAATTAATCCTTTTATTGTTTCAGATAATCAACCTTGGAGCATGCTTTGAACCGCCTAATGCATCTCTTGATTTGATTAATGTGATATATTCATCAAAGACCACTATGAATTACTCCAAATCCCCAAAAAAGAAACCAATTTATCAGTATAATCTTAAGCACTTTTGAGTCAATAATGTAATTATTGTGTTTCCAAGGAGTTTCTATTAAGCAAAAAAAAAAATTTTGATTTCTAACATAAAATTAGTCCAATATTAGATAATTTTAATTTTATTGGTTGTCTATAAAAGTGACTCGTTTAGCAGAGAAAATTTGATATGACATAATAGACAAATTCAATCAACTAAATCTCTCAAAATATTTTGTTTGGTTTAGGGTTAATTGCACTTTTCTGCTCTTTGCTCACTATTGCCTTTAAGGGTATATGGTTTTAGTCTTTACATATTGAGGAATAAGACTGTATTTTTATTTTTATTTTGCAATTGAGAGACAAAAGGGGATTCCCGTTTATTTTTGATGAAAATTCATCGTGTGTCATCCACATGCATTTTTGCAGGGTTATTTTCGTGCTTGACATGTTTTTTGAAATTCATGTACTTGACATATTCTTCATGATGTATGAAAATAATCTTAATAATCAAGTATTAAAAGACCCCACACAAATGTATGTAGATGACACATGACAACTTTTCATCTAAAAATTAACAGAAACTCTCAAAACAGTTAGAACACAGACAAAGAAAGTTGACATCTATGAAGGTATATAAAAAAATAGATTGAAAATTGATCATACATGTACTTTTGGACTTCCTACTACGTGAATTAAAGTAATAATCAACTTCATTTATTAATGGTTGATAGTTGAATATTTACTTCCTTCTATGAATAACCAATAGAATTTTCCAATATAACTCATATCCTATTTATTTATGTAATAAAGTAAATTTAATTTGTTTCTTATTGACAAGCATTTTAACCTTCGTATTACCAATTTGCAAGTCTGTCGAAAATCAATTTCTTAACATATTGCACCGAATATGAACAAAGGCTATTGTATTTATTAATTGCCAATGTACTAAGCCTATAGATTAAGGACACTTACTATTATATAGATTACCTATATAAGAACTCACTATAATCAATAGAAGAGATTAACTCACTATAATTATTAAAGAGTTTATAAAACCTCATATCATCGTTATTGGTAATAATTACAATTAATAGATATTGACATTTCAATCATATTTCCTAAAAATTCCAAAAGACCCAATTGCTAGAAGGCTTAAGAATAAAAATTTACCAAATAGATATGAGGCATCACAACTAAAACATCGTTACTAACTTTAAATTCATATATGTATAGACTTAACTAATTACAGTATTATTGAGCATCCCGGGCAGCATCGCCCCGGGTGTACTACTAGTGACATAGAATTACTACTGAAATTTCGCACAACTCCATTTTTGTGCAAATGTCACATATGACCAAGGGAATTTTTTATTATATATATAGAGAATGAAAATATTATAGCTAGGCAACTTTATATTTTCTCGTTATAGGTAACTAACTCTTTTTAATGCAAGTTTTGTAAATGATTTTCTTTAGATTTTTTTACTTTTACTCCCTCCGTTCGAAGCAAAGAGTCCGCTCACTTTTTTTAAAATTCAACATGTCACTAAATCAAATCAAATCTTACACACTTTACTTATATTTTAGGAAATAAAAATTTATTAATTAAAAATTATATTAAGAATACTATAAATTACAACTTCTATAACATTGTAAAAATAAATAAATCTACATAAATTATCGGACAAACTTTAATTGAGTTGATTTAAAAAAAAAAAATTAAAAGTAGACTTTTTACCTGAAACGAAAACGAATCGAGTAAGTGTTTATTTGTGGCATGATAGAAGATTTCATGATTAAGCGTTCAGTTCTTCATGTCAGTCAGAAATGTTGGATTGTCAAGTATGATACACGTTGATGCATGTAATATCTTTTTGAAAATGAACATTGTGATTAGCTTTTTCATCGCAAATTACGCCAGAGATTCTGACCTTTAATTACTTCAAAATCGGGAGGCCATAAACATTGGTGGTAAACCTTCTTTTGAGCCCTCTTGCTTAAAGTCTTTTATGTCCTCCAACTCGATCTCCAGTTAAAGAAGAATAATTTTCATTTTTTTGGTTAATTTGACTAACTTTCTGATCGATTTGATAATTTTTTAAGGAAATTATAAACACGTGAATTATATTCCTTCTACCTCAAAAAAAAATTAAAATTTTATTTGAAAAGTCAAACTTTCTAATATCGTATTCTTATTCTTCTATATTCTCTTTATAATGTTCTAAAGTTAAAGAATATTTTGTATGACATGTAAGAAAAACATCATGTTTTTGAAAGAGAAAAAATGAAATAAGATGGGAAGTTTAACCTAAATTTCATAAATCAAACTACTTTTAGCTAGGAACAAACTAAAAAGGAAAGTACAACTATATTTTTTTGGATAAAGAGAGTAGTATTTTAGTGTGTAATTTCCAAAGTTTGTAGTTTTATTTTCCGTAACTAAATAAAAAATATGGTAAATATTCATCCAAAAATTAGTTAAACTGACGAAAATAAATCAAAATATATATATATATCTCTTTAATGGGAACCGAGATGGATAATACTTTTTCCTCCTTTCGAAATCTTGTCATTATATATATGTAGTGTTATTTAAACGTAAACAAAGTAGCGAAAGCTCAACAAAACTGATTTAAAAATAAGTACCACAAGGAAGAAGTAATTAAGGAAATCACGCATATATATATCAATTTTTTTCTAACAAGACTTGAACGCATGGCCTCTCTTACCAATCAAAGTAGAGCTTTAATATTAATCCACATTCCAATTTATTTTAGGCTTTAAACACGAACCAAATTAACATCATACACTCAATAAGGTAATTCGCCGATATAATTCCCCGGGGGATCATAATTGCAACTAACAAACCACCAACCATTGTCACACTTAACCTTGGCACATCCAACATGAACCGTCTTTTTCCACACGACTTGCGAGTAATGCAGGCATTCACTGCCATCACATGAGTTGGTATCGTGATTGTAGAATTTCTTCTCGTCGACCCACAAGTTCACAGCATCCATCGCTGCAAAATCATCTCCAAAGCCTTCCGCAAGGTTTTCACCGTAAGGTCCATTAGAATGCTCCAACTTGCAGTCCGCAATCCTCTCGTTAGCATATTTCTGGGCGTAGGCTGCCAGGGTGTCGCTCCATGTGAGAGGAGGGACACCGACTTCTGCACGAGCCTTGTTGTGAGGGGCAAGGAAGTCTTCATGGGAGTCTTTGGCTATGGAGAGGGAGAAGAAGAAGGTGAAGGTGATGATGAAGGCGGCAAGTGATCTCTTACTTAGTCCCATTTTGTTATGGCATTCAAAATGGAGCTATGGTATTAGGTATTTATAGACAAACCCTGTGGAAGAGAGGAAATTCCTGAGAGAAAAATGTTGACATACGTAAAATGTTGATGTTGCAGTTGTTTAAGTCAGCTAAGTTTTTTTTAGTTGTTTGTTTTCTGTTCAAATAAACTCTCCTAATTTAAGGGGAGTGCATTGTTTTTCAGCTTGGTAATGCCAAGCGCCACATAAAACCGCAGCCCGCTGGTAATCCATAGTATTCTTAAGATAATTTTTCATTAATAAAATTTTATTTCTTAAAATATAAGTAAAGTATGTAAAATTTTGATTTGATTTAGTCACATATTGACTTCTAAAAAAAAAAAGTGGACTCTTTGCCTGAAACATAGGGAGTAATAAAATATAAAATAATAAAACCCTAGAAAAAGCACTTGTTGGTATGGAGTACCATTTATGAATTGTAGGAAAAAAACACTCCAACATATGTATGTGTGTGTGTGTATATATATATATATATCCGTAGACCCAAAAGCCCAATACGAATACCCGATCCAGGCACTCTAACTTAATAAATGAAGAAACGATACTAATCCACTTCTTGATAAAAGAGGTAATTTACAAGAAAGAGGATTAGGCTGTACAAACTAAGCCATTAACAACAGGAAATTAACCTAGAGCTACAAAAATCAGTTAGTTTTCTAAAGAAATAGAAAAAAGCAACAATTAAAGCTAATAATGGGGAAAGAAAATGAAGCAGAAACAAAGCTACAAAATTGTGATTAAGGTGGCTCAATCCAGCAATCTCTCTATTAATCAGTTTTCTTTATCAACTGATTGATATCCTTGAAGAGCTGAGGCTTTGACTGGAATTGATGATCATTTGCTAGGATACTTTCGACTAATTTCTTAGGAACCAAACACTTCTCGGCCGCATAAAATTTTTCTTGAACTAAATCAGATGTTACAAGAGCTTGGAATTCTTTGTCATCGAATTCTCCCTCATTTTCCTGCATATGTATCCAAATATAATTCGTGTAGTTCGTTAGTATTTTCAAACTTTCTAAACTCTATTTCCAAAAAAGTAATAGGTATAGTACTCCGCCTAGAGGTGGTAAATGGGCGGTAATTATATTAAATGGGCGGGCTGACTGGGTGAGCATGAGTACTGCCTATCAAAGCTTATTAAATAGAGTTAAAAGAGAAATGCAAAAGTATTGCACAAATTTCCACCTGAATTGTGGGCATGTGTTGAAGGACCCCAACTTGGGCTTGCAAGAACTTGATGTACTTGGAAGCAGCTTGAAACATTTCAGCGGTGTTCATCTTATGGCCACCAGGAATAAGCTTCCCGAGCTCTCGAGTTTTATCAGTAATTTTCTTCCTCCTCAGCCGGGCAGCCATGCTTTGAGTTGACAAAGTCGTCCCCGACGTTGATGATGCATTGGCTTTCTTCACATTAGTACTAGTAGTAGTAGTCTCTTGAAAGTCGACACAACTAATACTTTCACAACTGTAAACAGCAGGCAATGGATGATCATGATCACACGTTCTAGTCGTCGGCATCTGAAACTCGTGGTGAGGAGGAGGAGGAGGAGAGAGCAGTTCTCGGGGAAAATCAGGAAACCAAATTGGCCTCTCATCAGGATTCATGATTGGAAGGAGAAACCCGATATTACCTAAATCAGTAGTAGTAGTAGCAGCATCTAATGATAATCCCCCAAAATAGTCGTGGTTAACGTTGTTGTTGTTGTTGTTGTGGTGATCATCATGATGAGAGGTCTTTTGGCGTTTCGGGTAGTAGTGGAGATCATAAGTAGATGAGTCTAGTAGTACGGACGGGAAGATTTCGAGTAGTGGAGACAGGAGATAGTCAGGTTGACTTAATAAGGACGGATCGTCGTCATGCGGCGGGGGTGGTGAGGGCTTGAAGAGTGGATCGATGCAAGTGTCGTTGAGAGAGAAGTCGTCGTGGAAAGTGAAGAGCTCGGGAGCCAGCTCTGGAAGTGGCGGTGGTGTTGGTGTACTATGCTGGATGAATAAATTACCCATGTCTTGATTGTGTTGCTGAATTGTTTCCCAGTAGGAGTAGTAGTAGCTCACACCCATGTTGCTGAAAATGGTAATATCAATAGTAACTAACTATAACGAGGGCATACAATACAATAAAAAGCTAGAGAGACACTGAATACAATGCGTTGGAGTAGGCCCGGACCACTATCTTCTTGCAAAAAAGGTGAAATCGGGAGGAGAAAAAAGGGAGATATACCTGATTCGAGGAAGATACTGTCTTGAATTGATTAATTGTTTGTTGAAAGAGAGTGGAAAGACAGATCTAGACCATATCAAACTATACAAACTACTAACACATACACACTAAATTAACCTTTGTGTGTGTGTGTGTGTGTGTGTGAGAGAGAGAGAGAGAGAGAGGGAAGTTAAGGGAGGGGAGGGGAGGGGGTTGGGAGATGAATGAGCCGATATTAGTGATTACATTAAGTAAGAGAACTTGGTAACTAACTTCCTCATTATTAGGGTTCTTTCTTTTACCAGAGGTTTTATGTGCTTCTCTGTGTGTGTGTGTGTGTGTGTGAGAGAGAGAGAGAGAGAGAGAGAGAGAGAGAGAGAGATAAGTAAGAGAACTTGGTAACTAACTCCTCATAATTAGGGTTCTTTCTTTTCTAGGGTTTTATTATTTTAGGAGTATTTTTTTTTATTACCTCATACGTTACCAGCGGTTTTAACTTTTATGTGATGCTTGGCATACGGCGGCTGCTTTCACTTTTAGTATTAACTCCTCTCTCTCTCTCTCTCTCTCTCTCTCTCCCTCCCTCTCAAACTCATTAACATCAATTACTTTAATTATTTAATTAACATGTATTTTGATGTTTATTTTGTTTGGAAAATTATTTTAGTGGTATTGAAATTTATGACAGCGTGACTATCAACACAATACTTATTATCCAAATTATTAAACTAATACATGACATACTCACGTACGTGTGTTTGGTTTGGTTGGGCTTCAATATAGAAACACCGAAGCTCGAGCTCAAGCTTAGCTCAAAATATTTGTATATTTTTGTAATCAACGATAGAATAAAATAGTAGAATCAATAGATATAGAATAACTATAAAATTAAGTCTAACTAAACCTGAGTTTTAAGCATAAATACCTCACCCAAATCAAATTCAAAAACTACGACAAAACTCCTACACCAATGCATAATTATGAGCCAAGTCCGATTCAAGTTTGGCTCATCAAATATACAAGGCTCTCGAGCCTATCGATCGCGCTCATACTATTTAGATTTGGCTCGATAAATGAGTTTGAATTTGGCTCATTTTTTAAACAAACTTGACTCGAGTTGGACATCATTTCATCAAGCTAGTCTCGAGCCAAATCCGAGTAGGTTGGTTTAATTTACCGGCACGGTTATTATTTTATTTTTATTTATTTATTTATATTTGGTACAACGCGGTTATGGTTTACCAAAGTTGAATAGGTCAATTAAGGAAGGAAACAGTTATTTTTCCCTCATTTGGCGCGTATATAAGTGAAGTGGGTATGGTAACTGCTCTATTGGGCAGTTACTTTTGCGGCAAAATTCGCATGGAAAACGGAAAGGTGAAACAGAAATAGTGGAACAGGAAATGATTCCAAAACTCCCAACCCCTCCAAAAAATAACCTTTTTAGCTTGTTCTAAAAAAGTAATAATAATTAAATTTTTTTGTTTTGGTTTTTCAAGATATTTTCAGGCTTGAAGGTTCAAGATTTATCATCGAGCCGGACCACAATGGCGATAAGACTTTCCGTACCAAATTTTAACATAACTGCATTCTCATAGTTCGAACTCGAGACATATAATTAAACTAAAATAGCTCATTATCAGCTGAGTAAATCTAATTCTTTTATTCAAATTTTATGTTTCTTTTTTAACTTTTATCTTACGAGTGAAACAACAAAATTCATGACATTAGTACAATTTAAGAAAATAAAGAAGGGGTACAAGTACGATATTATATTTTTTTAATAAAACTATTGTTTTTGTTAATTTTTGAACGAAGAAATTTAACAAGAAACTTCGAAATCATTGTTTATCCAAACTTTAAAGAGTTATATCCTCATTTTTGAATGACCTACTTAATTACGATCCCTAGTGAAGTTGGTATTAGCATAAAAATGTTCGAATTCACAAGGCACTATCACTCGGTTAATGCAGCAGCAAATAGTCGGTTTAATTTTTCTTTGATTTCAATCAATCAATCAATATTCCCTAAAGCGCAAACATTTGGATTCAAGTGTTTGACATGAAAGAAACGATGATCAATGATGATAATCTCTATGTGTGCTTGGTCATTGCTATAATTTCAATGATCTGGTTCTTGTCAAACAAGCATTTGATGCTGATGAATTCAGTCAATTAAGTTCATTTTAATACATCCTGAGAAGAAGAAGAGGGCATCATGTTACCATGTCTGTACGTAGTTCATTTTATACGTGAATCCATCCTGATTCGGTGCTAGAAGAATTAGCAGACCAGAGAGACTATGGCCAACATTTTATACATGATGAATCGTCAACTGATAGAAGAAGAAGAAGATATGTGCGACAGTTGGGCTTCTAAAATCTAAAATATCCACAAGGAAAGGGAATAAAGCATATGACTGAAACCATACTGCATACATGATACAGGACTAAACTGCATAGAGCGTATGCATGACAAAACTGAACCAGCAATGGCTCTAAATGAATGACAGATTGATTATCAAGGAACCAACAACACACTTGTGAATAAAGAATAGAATAGTCAGTCACCTTTCAGGTCCTAGCTAGTTTTGATGCTGTTTAGATGTGCTGTGAGCAGGTCATTCCAAGTATCTGTAATTCCCGGCAGGCACCAATGCATGCAATCATCGTGTTTCTTTCCACCAGCTGTGGCAGGGTGAGCATCGGCTCTGAACTCGCTCATACGGGTAATGTCCATCAAATGGAAACTAGAGCCATTTAGGGCATTGTACAGGTGCTCGTTCACAAGGCGTGCTTCCACATTTGTTCCATTATTTGTCACGGAGAAAAACTCTTCAACCTGAAAGTATAACGGGATGATTATAAAGCAAAGGAGGTGAAACAGCTACGCAAGCACACAAACGATTGCTACTAATAATCCACAAGTCTATAAATAGAGTGAAAAGATTTGATGAATTTTCAAATGTAAAATGGAGATTACCTGTTGTGGCAACAGTGGTTGCGAGCGCTGACAAGAACCACCTTGGTCCCAGTCACCTCCTTCAAAATGCCTAGGGGATTGTGTGCGAAAGATTACGACTGTACCCGGTCTCGTTCTTTCCTCAACATGTGATTTCTATGATTAAAATGCATTAAGAAACAGGTAAATATGTGTAGGAAACTTCCAAGAGGTGCATAGATGCATGTCACTACTCGTTCTTTTCATAATTAGATCGGAATTTACTTTAAACCTGAGAGGGAGAGAAGATGGTCGATCTCATTCAGATATTGAGTGCCTAACGATAAAATGCCAGGCTCCAGAACATAAACCCTGAGATAAGTATCAGGAGAAGTTCCAGGAGAATTTCAGACTTAAATATACATGTTCAGACAGCAGGGCTGCTTACATACAGGGGCTTGCAGTTAAAGTTCGTTTGTGACACAATGTTACCATTAACATCCTAGCCAATGTGGAGCTTCATAAAAACTTAGACACCTATAGCAAATCTTAATACATCTACAATATTTTAGAATAAGGATAAAATGCACCACTCGTCCCTGTACTTTGCCATAATAGCGAAAATCGTCCTACACTATGCTATCACGTTTTTTTTCATCCCTGTACAATTTTTATCGCTCTCGAACCGTCATTCTTTTCCGTTAAATGGCTATTAACAGTAATATGAGGGACGAAAAAAACGTGATAGCATAGTACAGGAACGATTTTCACTATTGTGGCAAAGTACGTGGACAAGTGGTGCATTTTATCCTCAGAATAACATCAGAATAATTCACATACCATCCGCTCCAAAACCATATCGAGGCCAACATCAGGAGATAATGGTGGCACCACCGGTTGCCCCTTTTCAAAGAAAATCATGGGCGATTTTACAGGATCGAACTTTGAAGGACCCCACCACCTAAAAAGGGGCCACCAAGGCGAATAATGAGTCAAAACTTTTTACCAGGATATAGCAGTTATTATCAAATGTTCGAATTAATAATACAAGGCATTGCACACTTATAAATTCTACTCCCTTTGTTCCAAAATGAGTGTTCCATTTTTAAACTTTTTTTGTCCCAAAATGAGTGTTCACTTTTAATGAGTGTTCACTTTTGGGCAAGTTTACTAATTTCACCAATGGCAACTATCAAAGTCTTAGTGTGGACTAGCAATATTATATATCGACGCTAAGGGCATTAATGTATATATGCTACTAAAATGACCCAAAAGTCAACATCCTTAATTTTAGTGAAAAACTAAAAGTGGACACTCGTTTTGGGACGGAGAGAGTATACTGTAAACGTAGCTTCGCTAGCCTCCAACCAGGGCAAGGGACTGACACTATGAGAGCCTCAATAAAAACAAACAAAATAAATTCATTTTCTTTCTTGATAAATAAACAAAACAAGTTCTTTGATAGGAGCCAAGACACAAACAATAGGATCTTCCGCCTGAACATGGTAGCGTGACCCAGCTTTGGTGAACTAAGGCTATGGCTGCATTATTCTATTGTATATCTACAGTTTCAATCACCAAAACCAAGCTTTTAGCAAAACAAGTGCATCTGCTAGGCAAGAACATATGTAAAATGGAACATTCATGTCCTCAATCAATCAAAATGATATTTAGGTTTCATGGAGGAATGTATATTACCAGTGTCCAGTGTTGAAAATGAGAATATCATGGAAACTAAGAGCCTCGGCCAAGTTCCTTCAGGTGAATCGACATCAACTCTATAACCCTCCTTGTAACCAAGAGACTCTAGCACTCCACCATTAGCATTGGCAGACCACCTGTGGAATACAAAAATGAAACTAAAATGTAAAAAGAGAAGTAGCCGAGACATGAATGGGCCACTACACTATGAAATCCATGGTGCAGTAACTCAAAGATAGTAGAATACTAGAGTTTAAGACATGAAACAAATAAAGATCGAAGATAGGACAGATAACAGTAATGATATCTATGCAGTCGCATCTACACGGAAAAAAATTTCTTCCTTTCCCAGGACTTGCTCCTTGGCAGGAACGGTCTATCCCTAAAGTGGACACCATATAAATGCACTCCCAAGTCCCGTTTCCAACCCAAGTAATCATTAACCTGTGACGTGAAATCATCTAGCATACCATAATGACTCGCTGTTTAACTTTGCATTTTACCTAAAACACGCATCATAGCTATACCTATTATAATAAGGGATGGAAAACATATAATCCAGTACAATTCCTTGAATCTTGGCCATATGTGAAATCTTTCTGCCAGAGATTAAAATTCAACAATACAGTGGTATGAAGTTTTACACTCAACATGATAAGTAAATAGATAAAAAGTTCATATACCATAAAGTTTGTTATATGATTTGCGTTTATGCAAACACATACAACTTTGTTGCATTTTTTAGAAAATATGCATCTGCTATATTATCTTGTCCAACCCTCTTTCAAACCCAATACAAAGCATCAACTTGATTTATGAAGTCACGGGTTAACTAAACATTTTCTGCCTCAAGTATACACATAAGGCAATCATCTCTTCAGAAAACAACCACCTCATCTCATCTAAGAAAATGTAGAGAAATAAACCTATGATGTGTGCTCTACTCTATTCAATTAAACCAGTTCCACCATAACCCCATTACGGAAATATATCTGCAAAGCTACAGTCTCGATAAAATGTTTGTTCTTAAATTGTTGGTAACAAAAAATGCCCTAGAAAGGATGGGCGTGGGCACATTTAAGTCAAAGTAATACTACCTCCATTCCTAAATTATTGTCTTGTTCGACTTTTTTGAGTCAAACAGACTGATTTTTAAATGCAAATTTGACTTGTATGTTTTTATATTTTTCAAAATCACGTAATTCGTACTACTTCAAAAATATTACGAAATTACGTGTTTTGAAATTTAAAAATAAATAAATAAATAATTATACCACAAATTTTCATTTGAAAAACAGTAAAATTCAAACAGGACAACAGAGGGTGTATTCGGTATCCCAAAAGAATCATGTGAACTGATGCTTTAAGCTGTGATTAATCGTGCACCAAATGATTAACTTGCGGGCCTCACTAAATAACCAATCATTCTTGGCAAATGAGTTGGGAATCAACATTGGGAGGTTTCGTGATATCTAGCACAACTCTATAAATAATTGAGTGAAATTTTTAGCAGGTCTAAGTTAAAAGCCAAGGCTAAATCAATATGCAAAAACCCCTCAAGAAATTTCAGTTGATGTGTAGGTGCAAGATATCCATAATTGGTTACCAAAAGTTAAGACTTCCACTTCTTCCACTAGAACCTGGCCTGGTCAATGAATGACGAGGTTGGATAACCAGATTCTTCTCCCATCACAAGCTCTTCAGAAATCTCTACGATTACCATAATTTAACAATATTCTGCGGTACTTGATAGACAGCACAGATAACAAAGCTTAGAAATTTGGTCAATAACAATTACCATGAGAAAATAAAAGCAAAATTCAGTAAGGAATCATTTAAGCTTTGACCTCTCCAATTCTGAATAGGTGAAGAAAGACAGCAATAAAGCATGCCCAAGTAGTAGAATTTACTATAATGCAACATTTCCACGTATAAAAACTGCATATTCTGGTATCATATCACCTATGCTTACCTGGCATAACGTGCCAAAAGATTTGTCCGATGGTATGCAATAGTAAGGTTATACTGCAGAAACGTAAAGCCACGGTCAGCACCAGCAGGACGCCACTTCTTCACTTCACCCGATACCCGTTTCAAAGTGCAGAAAAGAGAAACAAACATATTCCTATTTAAGGAGTCACCAACAAACCCTGCACTGTTAGAGATTCATAAGGTCTACAAACACCATTGTAATACCAGTACGACGCATTGATCAGGCCCAAATCATGAAATTGTCTAATGTTGGCTATAGAGTTGTCATGGCTGTCGAATATACTGCATATAACTGATGAAACACAAAAAGCCTATCACATCACAGAGCAAAAAGACAAACTATCACATCACCCTGAACATTAGTTTCACATTCATCAGAGTGCTGACAGACATATATGAGAGTAGTTTTCTGTCTGTTGCATCTATCCCTACTTCATAGTTGGTTGTTTCCAAGAATTTTGTTTTCTTTAGTATAATGTTTTTCATCTCCTCTACTCTGATATTTAATCACCTTCATATTAGAGGTCAACTACTTTGCTACTTCTCAGATGATTCACTTCAAATGTATGTATTGTTCTTAGTTGTACCTCTATTTGTATAATTCTCAGTGGATGATAAATGCATATAAACGGCTTATACAACTATCAGTCGTAGTTGAACCATAATTGAACCACTGGTATTTTAAATCTCCTTTCTTTAAATTTTAATATTTCATTATTGTTTTTCTTACAAAATAAATAAATTATAATAAATTTCATTATTTATTTGTCATTTAGTATTACTCCCTACAAAATTCCGAGCATACATATGCATGGGCACAAAGACCTAGTCCCTACTTCATAGTTGGTTGTTTCCAAGAAAAGATTGTGTGCTTAATCCCCCTCAGTTCAACTCAAAGAATCTTACTTCCTAATTAAAATGTTTCACTTAGCTTGCAATTCTCTGAATCTTAGAAGTTTACCCCTAAACTCAATTCAACTCGAGCTTTGTCCCAGGTATTGCAATTCTCTGAATCTTCTAAGTTTACCCCTCAACAACATGAATCTTTTTCCCCGTCATATAAGAAATAAATACTCCCCTCATCCCAAAAAATCTGTCTTGGTTACTATTTTCGTCTGTTCCAAAAAACTTGTCCACTTTCAAAAAGTAAAACCATTAATGGCGGCTTCCGATTTGGCACGCAACAATCGTGATCCCTTTTCAGGTTATTTAAACTATCACGAAACGAAATTTATACTACAATAACACGTAATGGAAGTGAGAGAGGTACCTATATTGGTGTCTCTATAGGAATGGAGAAAGCGGAGGGGATCGAATTGAGGGAGATCACAGTGATTGGGCTGCCAACGCCACTTGACAATTTCCAAAGCATTAGGTTTGAGACTCGCAATACAATTCCAACCCTTGAATATCTCCTTACACGTACCGTCGTAACGCGCAGATCTCTTCGAATCGTAGATCCACTTGCCATCGGAGTAATCGCAGACTGCGGGTGATACAGTGTTACTGATCTTTTCCGAGGGTTTTGAATCGAATTGGGGATGTTGTGTGGATGGAGAGGATTTGAAGAGGGAGAAAATGAAGAAGATAGTGGTTAGACAAAGGAGGGTGACTAGGAGGAAGGAGGTGTTGCAAGCTGAGGGGACTGTAGAGTTTTTCTTCAATTGGTGGTTTCCGGCCATTGAAGTTGCCCGATGCCCCGACTCGGCGCCAACGGGTTAATTATATTTTTGCCCTACTAACTTTGACCTTTTTTCCTATGGGGCTCTAATTGTTTCAATTTTTTCATTCCAGTCCTACTAACTTCATATTTTGTTTTAAAGAGGCCATTCCGTCTATTTGTGTAACTGATTCTGGCAAAAAAGTGGCAAGCATATGCCATTATTTCAAGGGCATAATAGTCAATTATGGTGGTGGGTTTATTTTGGCTCCCAACGAACGCATGTGTGACGCACGCATTATTTTTCCCCCTTTTAAGACCAGCAATTAAACCAACCATCCATAATGTGCTACTCTAATCAATTTGGGGATAAAATTAGGGCAAGATTAGTTATGTCAAAAAATTAGGGCTTGTCTTTATTCTTCTTTTTTTTTTTAATGTCAACAAAAGTGAGATTGTTGGTCCCTATGTTGGCATGCTTTGTCATGAGTTTTTAATCTTCTTTTTATGGTTCCTTTTGTTCTTCTTCCTTTTATGGTTCGACAATTATATCCTTCAAAATGTCCTTTTATGGTTCGACAATTATATCCTTCAAAATGTAGCATGTGCCAAGCACATGTCACTTTATGGATGGAAATTGTTAGATTTAACCCCCAAAATGGCCTATTAAAATCAAATATGAAGTTAGCAGGGTCGGAATAAAAATTTTAAAAACTAGAGCCCCATATAAAAAAGGTCAAAGCTAGTTGGGCAAAAATATAATTAATCCCGGCGCCAACATTTCTCACTATGCTATAGTCTCTCACTCTTTTTTTTTCTTTTTTTTTTTTCTTTAAACGATAACGTGATTCACTTTGTCTTTGTGTACATATCAACTTAATTGCACTTCAACTTAATTTATGTAGTTCGTTTTGGCTAATTTAGGCATTTGTCAACTTAATTGCACCTCAATTTAATTTGCCTTTATGGACAAGTCCAATCACAAACTCTCATATTTGCCTTTATATATATATGAGAATTAGACCAAGGTGCATACAATGGGAAACAAACACATACCCTCAAAGTAGCTTGCGGTTTATACGAGGGCTGGTTTGGCTTTGGGATTTTTCTTTTCTTTTTTTTTTAAAACTTTTTATAATAATTAAAGAAAAAAGTAATAGAGATACAGAGAGAATTAGAGAAAGATGGTGAATGCATAGTATGTTCTGATTTTTTTAAAAAAATATTCTCTCTTTTTTTCTTGGTTAACAAATCTTTCAGTGTTATTGGTGAAAACAGCTATATTGTCAATGGGTGAAATATGTGTGGGTGTAGAGCAAAACTTTGTGCTTTAAACTATTTTTTTGAAGTTGAAAAGATGTTTTTCAATTGGTGAAATGTTTTGGGCAAACTGATTTCTGTCAAGTACCAACATTAGAAGATTAATTAAAATAATTTTAGACATTAGTTGCTTTAGATTCACCACCCCATGCATAGGATCTAGATTATCCACCTATTGTTGATTTTTATGGTCAGCACTTGAAAATGTGTCCTAAATGTATAGGCTGAGCATGAGAGTGTACCTTGAATTCATCTTGAGAGATGAATTAAGTTTAAATGTACACGAACTGGCTCAAACGAACCACCTTATCAACCAAACTGAGAAAAGAGTCCAGACAATTTCCATCATGAAAAGAAGGAAGATTAATCAATAATATACGCATTGGGCCTTTCAAAACTGTAACCATAATATGTTAAGGAAAGATTGTACACAAATTTGCACACCCTAGTTAAAAGAAAAGAACCATTACTGTGCTGTCAAATAGTAGCCGAGTTGTTCCCTTTTGCAGATGAGAAGACAAAAGTGGCCCAATGTGGCAACGATGTAATAAAGCTTTTGATGAACAATGTTATCTCCACAGAAACCAGTGAAGATGCTTCAATCTTGCATTATAACGGTAATCCAAGTATCACATCCCCCATCTGTAACATTACTCCACCATGTCACCTTAAACATCAGAAACCATCGAGTTGATATCAATGCCTTATGTACAGGGTCCGAAGGATGTAGCAAGGGTGGTGCTGGATTGCTGGTGGATGGGGGTTGCCACCGCTGGCAGCTGGTAGCAGTGCATACTGCAATGAAGCTGGGGGTGGCAAAGAGAACGGAGGTTGACATTGGGAGAGAGAGAGAGAGAGAGAGAGAGAGAGGAACTGAAATTATTTTTACCATATCAGTAAACGCCAGATCCAAATAGCACTGCTAACTCCCAAACTAAAGAACTTGAGGAGTTGCTCTTCTTTATTTTCAATACTTCAAAGTGTGTAACTTCTAATTCTATATAGATTCTTTTCAGAAGTCTGAAATTTTTCGACTGTTACAGAGGAATATAGAAAAAGTACACGGAGAAAGTGCAATTGAGAATTCTTGAATTTCCTTGCTTTGCTAATCATAGGCAGATTAAGAGGAAGCACCAACACTCGGTCTCTACGGCTCAACAAGACACACAAATAGACCAAAAAAAAGCAAACTTACAGAAGCTCCAAATCATTAGGAAAGAACCAAAAAAGGCCAAGGGAGAAACATTTCGATCGTCAGAAATTCAACAAAAAGTATCATTAAAAGAATACAAGCTACTAGCATCTTTTACAATTACCACGACAACAGGGTGAAAGCAACATATAAAATTGCACTATTGTTGTAACTAGAACAAGGAACTGCTTCAAGCAGCAAAATAAACTAAGTTGTAAATTGTAACAATATATATCTTCGTGTAGGCTTGAATCACGTGAAGCTCCGTATCAAAATTTCCATCCAACACGTATCAACTTAATGTGTTAAGAACGTAATGAGCAGGGTGATTTTGACCGTCATAACTTAAGTTCATTTGAGCTAAGCTTGCTTTTTGGCACTTTTACACCAGAAGCAGGCGAGCCCCTTGGATATTCAATGGAGTGATTTGAGGTGGAAAATTTGGCAGGCTGGTTGGTATGATCTCTTGGTTGCAGCCTGTTCAAACTTCTTAGTGGCTGCTTCATTCTCTTCTAACCTGTTCTGAACAAAATACCTTATCCACCAAGAAGAGCTTCGCAATTTGGCCTTCACAAATAAAAATGGAAGCAATATGTTATTCATTTGAAGTTAGATCCAAGTATTCCCCAAGAATTACAAAAATAAAAAACAAAACCATACAGATAATTTTCCTGAATCAGTAATCAATCACAAAAGCAGTAGTTTTAGGTGGATATAGGAGAAAGCAGTGTTTGAAAATTGGCTAATGCCACCTTTTAAGAGAGTAACTGAGCAATACCTCTTTTTGAACAAAGTTGTATAAATGTATAATACCAAACATAGGAATCCCATATATCTTGTTTCCATCTTCTCAATACAGTCTTGATTCCTTACCCCCTCTGTTTGGTTCAAAAATCTCGAGGGAATAGGAAAAAGAGAAGGAAATTATAAAAGAAATTGCAAGACTATTAGAAAAAGATACTGCCACACTTGATTTACAATTAATGAGTTTCACACAAGTACTGTATGTATTTATGCAATTGTCTTCATAACCTGATTTTCATTCCTTGCACTTTCCTAGAACCTTCACGGAATGAGATGAATGTTCAATTAATATAATGAATCAGCAATTAAGCGCTTCTTAATCAGTGTAATACTCCCTCCATTTCACTCAAAGAGTCCACGTTTAAAAAGTCTAATAATTAAGGGATATACAAGTTGCATTCGAGTTGGACATAATTACAAAAATATTTGAGCATAGTCAAGATGTTTATAGCATATGTGGAAGGTAAAGTTGAAAGGTGTTTGGAGATTGTAGGCATAATTCTTTAAAATGGACTCTTTAAATGGAACATCCTAAAATAGAATAATGGACTCTTTACCTGGATCGGAGGGAGTAAAAAAGATCAATGGTCTCCTAGGCCAGATCTCTCCATACCAACAAAATAGCATAACACGATAAATTCAAATAAGCATATATTTTCTCATAGAAGCTTAGACATGTATCTTCCAAATTCGGAAGGAACTCTTTAGAATGAGCAGAAACATCCACTCGAGAAATTACAGCAACCCACTAAGACAAGGCTCTATATTCTATATGCAAACATGCTACATAGCAAAACAGACATCTAAAACCCAACTGCCAATTTGTTTTTTCAATGTTTTTATTTTTGTAGTAAGATATATATAATTGCCAACAGTGTAAGTTGGTGAATAAAACAGCTCAAGAGCACTGAAAGATAAAAGATAGAATCCCTTAGAAGAATATGACTTACTGGACGACCGAACTTGGATAGCTCTGCCCCTTTAGTTTTACGCTGACCTGGATAACCTGAATCCACAAGCACACGTTAAAAGCTTCAAAAAAATGGGGCTTTTGTAATGCGTTTCCAGCACATGGGAAGCTGTAGAATTAACTAGTCTATGTGTGTAAATGGTCCAAAGCAAAACTATTAACATGGTTTAACGGGGATTTACCAGAAAAAACAACAAATCCATCTGTGGATATCCTTGCCAGTTCAGGAAGAGTTTTGTTAAGGTACCTTGGGGACAGGTAATCAAGGGCATCAGACACTATGACAAGAGAAAATGATTTGGCTCGATAAGGGAGAGGAAACTTAATATCAGCTACGCGAACAATGCCTTTGCGTATGAGGCTCTTGCAGCTGCTATCAGGATCATCCAAATCATATGGCTCCACGCCCCATGCTTCAGTATCCTCTTCTTTAGATAATTGAGAGACCACGGCACATGTGTCAGGTCCCACATGCAATACTTTATGCATGCTATCTCCATATGCTTTCTTCAGAACCGGTAATGCTCGGTAAACTTCTGATGAGCATGAAACACCACCTGGAGATAAACAAAGAAATTGACCACATCATTTAGATTGGGACCCTTTCATCTGACAATTCTTTAAGATGTGTGATGCCACAAATCTGGAAACTAGTACAGGCAGATTATAGGAACATTTATAGTTATATAGAAAGCGTGCTTAGATTTTGGCCCGACTCAAATCAATCAATGGAACTCCATTTTACACACTCATAGTACTATACATCTACATTATCGTATGAAACAGCTGGACCTTGATCGAGAAGTTATTGAGGCATTCTTACACAATTGGCATTTACAAAGCCAAACTATTAAGGTATTTCCGGAGGTTAATCGAAAGTAAGACGCAGATCACAACGTTCTTTTTATGATTATTCAACAATGTTTGGGCAAGCATTCAGCAGAGTATTTTTCCATTTTCTCTGGAATCACAGACGGGGGAAAAAGAAGTGTGCACTGAAGATATAAAGCACTTTGTGTTGGTGATTTTAATGTCATTATCATCGAAAAAATGTTCTAATGAATTTCAAGCATGAAACACATTCATATCTAGAAACTTCATCAATAGTTTTAATGAAGTGACCATAATAGAAAAGTAAACAAGTGAAGTTTCAAATGGTAATGATTGAAGTGGAGGAAAAAACTGAAGGAGGTAGCCCCAAATGCTATGGCATAAGGAAAGCGGTAGTAAAAACTGGGAAGAAAAAAAAAGTCAGAAGTAGTTGTCAGTACAAAGATTTTATAATCTCATAAATTATATCAGATTGTCCATGAATTCGACTTTCTTCATTGGCAGAAAAAATCGCAATTGGTAGATGGTAAAGCCACCATCTCAAGTCACAGGATGAAATAACAAATTACTTAATTTGCATTCTTTTGTCCAAGAAAAATATTTAAATAACAATCATAGGGATACGTCAGCTTTTAGATTATACACTAAGAAGTTAAACAGCAACCCCATCTGATTTAAGCAATTCAAGAGTTAAATCATGATATCTTAAACAGTTACCTTCAAGTCTACTGAAAGCCTCTTTACCACTGCTTCCACCTGTCAAAAATCCTCTAGATTAAAATGCCTTGCCGTAAGAAACATCCTCTATAAGTAAGCACGAGTAACTGTAGAATTTAAGTTGTAACTAAAAAGTAATTAACAAGCATACTATGTCCAGGTGTCCTGAACAATGAACCATCTATAGTAACGCATACTCAAGCTGACAAACATATACTGACCTGAACCACTATAGAGATAGCCAATTATCAGGAATGCTCCCTGAAAATCTCACCAAAAGGAAAGTTCATTGAGCATCTTTAATTACTCAAAGTAAGGTGACAATACGAATCTTTGCTGACAGACTCATTAATACTCCTTTCGTCCCAAAATAGGAGTCACTTTTTGACTTTCCAATATCAATATTCGCATCGATATTTAACATATTCTTACTTAGTTGTAAAGAATAAAACTCTAACCTTCGTAAACTAAACTACACAAAAGTACTATGAATCTCATTCTTTATAATTTTTAAAAAACAGGTACATCAACAAATTTTCCTTTGGAAAAAAAAAATGTTGACTTTGAAAAGTCTAAATCTGACCCCTATTTTTTGAGACGGAGGGACCAAGGGAGTATTTTATTTTATTCAAGGATGAGGAAGGGACAGCTAAGCTTAGCAAGATTGGCTTCTACCGCAACACAGGGATATCAATGCAATGGTCTCATTAATGAAAATAGCAACAAAAAAGAATATGAAGGCAAAGGATTCAAAACGAAATTACCACAAGCACGAGCCCAACGGATAATAAAGGTGATGGACGTGATTTCGGGTGCAAGGATCCTACAAATGGAATGCCCGCGCCATCTGCAAAGCGTCGAGAGGTACTTGCTGGCCTTCTGGACATTGTAAAATAGTTGTGATGAGCCTGCATGATCAAAGCATTTCTTAACAGAAAAATATTGAATGAAAAAAGAAAGGCATAAAATCATTCTTAGTTGGCCAACATACAAAATACACTCAGACTGTGAGCATATATAAATCATAATGGCTGGAAACAAGGACTTGACTGAAATTTGAACATAATTTTTTCTACACAATTCTCAAATGACAGAAGGTAGAAGCAGAAACTTACATTTTCAATGAAAATATGTGAGCAAAAAATAAATAAGAGTAAAAAGAAAATGACAAACAACAACAATCACCAATACGAGATGAGTCAAAAGACTGTTATTCTGTTTCATCAGAAGTTGCTTTATCCATGTTCATTAAAATCCAGAACGAAGTATTCAATTGAGTTTTATGATAATCTAATATCCGATGTGTAGAAGAAAAATAAATTGATCTTCCCAAAAAATAAATCAAAGTTGATGTTTCAAATGAGTAACAATCAATTTCTAACTGTCAAAGATCCCTAAGGAGTAGGAAGAGCAACTTAGGAAAACTAGCTATTATGTGTGTAACGACCAAACACGAAAATCTAACACTAAAAACGATCTGAGGCATTAAAAGAAAATGTTAGTAACTTCCTGTCACCGTATATATAACCTAGTTAAAATTCTTCCTTTCCATGAAACTCTAGTTTCCACTGAAGCAAGATAAGTATTGTCAAATGCAGGCCATGCATACACAATAAAAAAACCCTAATTTCTACTTGTAATCAGCAGAAACACAATAAATCCATAAAAAAATTCAGATTAAAAAAAAAAAAAATCATTATCAGTGTGTAACAAAGCAGCGAAACACTAAATTACAATCACCGTTTCATGCTTAACCTAGGAAATGCTGACAAAACATTGAACAATTCGACTTGAAAATTACATAATTAAATTGAACGAACCAGTAATTAATTACGAAATAGTAGAAACCGAATCAAATCGAGAAGCGTAAACTATGCACACACTCCTCTCTCTCTCTCTCTCTCTCTCACACACACACACACACACACAAAACATACGCACCTGGATGAAGTGGAGAAGAGCAGGTGAGGCTGAAAGGGAGTATAGTGAACAGTGAAGTGAGAATGGATCTAGATCTGTTGGTTTTGTTCGTTTACTTAGCTTTGAGCTGAGCTCAGAAGAGATAGAAATTTATAAATCCAAGGGAAAATTATAGTATAATTAACCATGGTACTAATCCGAGTTTACTGATTCCATCAAATTATTTTTAATATTTTAAATGTGATCAACTTATTCTCAATTTAGGTGCGGTTCCTGTCGTCAAAATTTTATCCAAATATTTAACGGAATATCTTGTCCACATCGGTACGCCCGTTAAATTTTTGGATAGTACTTTGACGACAAGAACCCATCACACTTAAATTGAGGATAAGTTAAACATATTTGAAATATTAAAAGTACTTTGATGCAATTAGTAAGTCCAATTAATACCATGATTAATTATATATTTTTCCCTAAATCTAACCGGGGCCGGGGCCGGGGCCGGGGCCAGGGGTAACTTTTATATTCTTTTTTATTTCATCTGCTTGGGACTGCACCGTGTCTTTTGGAAGTTCGGTTAACATCCAATCCACGGTCACTGGACCAAAAAGTTAAGATATTCTCTTCTCCTAGAGATATTCTCTTCTCCTAGGCTAATCGTTGGATAAACTTTATGTTATTTACCTTACTTTCTATTAAACTTTACTGGATCCTATAATTAAGAATACATTTGATCAGGTGGGCTACTTTATTTTTCTCATTTCTTTTGTTTTTCGCGGCACATTATCACCTAATCTCTCCCTCCTTAAAAAAATAAAAAAATAAAGTCTATTTTATATTTTAGGCCGTCCTCAAAATAGTATTTGTCAGGATCTTTGTTTAAATCTTTCTGTTTTGACGATGCTAATAGGTTAGAATAACCCCCATTTGTGATTAAGAATAATGTAAAAAGATTTTTATATTAACACATTTTTGTCATCGCTGATTGGTTGTTTCACAGGATAGAAACAGTTAAAGATTGAAGAACATAATTGTTTTACATAAACATAACAGCTATGCTTGACCCGCTCAATGTTTAGCATACAATGGTAATATTCAAGGGCAATAAAGACTTTCAAGGATGCTACTACGCCAAAAAAAAACCTAATTAGAGCGACACCAAAAAGCTGTGAGACAAACATCTTCATGTGAGACAACAGACATAGCAAGCTAGCAACTACACATTATCAAACAACTGGATGATACAAGTTGCAAATTCAACCGTTGAGCAACAGCTAATTTTCTCAATCAACTGCCTATATAAAAGTCATCTCAAATGAAGAAAAAATATAGCATATACAAAAAATACATAAGCAACTCTTACACATACAAGTCTCATAGACACTGAGTATTACTCATATTCAATATATTCCGAATACTCGAAAGAAGACTACCAATTCAAGTCTGCTCAAGCATTCAAGCAATCACTCAACAAACAAGTTGTCAAAAGGTCTACAAGTTCGCTTCTATCAGACTAGCAAGATCATTTCACAGAAGCTTTTTCTTTTACTTTCTTGTGTTTACCTTGTGTAAAATTTCCTAGTTTGAGGGCCAACTAGTATGAAAAAGCCGAGGACTTGTCTCGTCAATAATCTGTATAATTAAGAGAATTATAGTGGATTATTGCATCTTTGAGTCAGAGGATTGTAGATGTATGATATTGAGATTCGAACCACTATAAATCACATTGTGTCAACTTTTCTATCCATCACTCTTTACTTATTGCTTACTACGATTTTGTATTCTTGCATATTACTTAGTTATTTATTTGTGAACACTTTACTGATTAACTTCAAAACAATTAAATTCTCTTAGAAATAGCTAACATTTCTCATATCAAACTCCAAGTTGTTTCTATAACAAAATAAAATCATAACTTTTTTGAACACTTGAATCACTTTTGCAATTATAATTTTTGCCGTGCAAACTCAATATACTCGATCAAAACTGTTTTATCATTAGACTGTCTCACTTCATAACAAACACGTTTTACTGTGGTCAAATGTTATTATCAAGTCATTACGTAATATTATAAACTTAAGGAAAATAGATCCTAGTTAGAAAGAAGGGACCACCACAGTATTCCTTTTGTTTTCTAAATTATTGTTTTGTTTGATTTTTTTAGTCAAACAGACTGCTTTTCAAATGAAACTTTGATGCGTATTTTTCTATTTTTTAAAAATTATAAAACACATATTTCATAGTATTTTTTTGATAATACGAGTTACATGTTTCATGATTTTAAAAAAAATTAAAAGAAAAGGGTTAAATTTTTATTCGAAAAACAGTCAGCTTGACTCCAAATGTCAAACAAAACAATAATATTTAAGAACGTATGAGTATTTACTTTCTAATTTTTTATCTTTTAGATATTACTTTTACTAAATTACCCATAGTTCAGTTCCTACCTTAATTGATGGCCCCATTATCACATAGACATCTTTGAAAAACACACACAATTTTAATGTTTATAATAAAGTTAATTAATTTTTATTGAACTATGTGCCAAGTCAAACGGGACACCTTTTTGGAACAGAGGGACTGATAAAAATAGAGATTGAAAAAAATTTGATAACAAAGTGAAAAAATGTGATAACAAAGTGTAGCATAATATTATTACTAAGATATATTCTCTGCATTCTATACAAAGAGTTTATTATTCTATTTTTAGATATTTCACTTAGGTCTCAACATCGATTTGACATAATTGATTGATAATTATTAGTATACTAAAAATAATTGCGTAATAAGAATTGAATTACGAAAAATTTGGAATTATTTACTAAAGTTTGAAGAATCTCAATCCCGGTGGAGCATATGTTATTTGTGTTCATAACATTTGGAATTCTTCTAAAAAGACACTTTATCTTTTTAGTAGGTCATATGCTTAATTTATATTTATAATTTCATTTGGTCTCAAATAGTACCCTTCTAATGTTTTCAATCGTGGTGGAGCATGTCGTATTTATAATTTTCGCAACAATGTGAATGCTGGAAATTTAGGGTTTAGAAAAAAAAAATTGCAATTTATAGAGAAGAAGAAGAAGAAAAGAGGTAGGTGAGGTATATTGATAGGGAAGAAGATTAAAAAGTATACAGAAGACGAGGGTGTATTAAGAAGTTTTGAGGATGTATTTACAAGGTCCAAGGGTAGGGACATCTTTTTAATTTATGACATTTTTGTAATAAAAGATGAGGAGTATTAAGAAAATTTAGGGTGTTAATACCGCTACCTTAAAATATAATCATTTAAATTTAGTATAAGAGTCTATAGAGATTAAAGATCACAACTAATAATAAAACTATAAACTAAATGTAAATCTTATTTAATTTTAATAAAATATTTTTATTAACATTCATAATTATTTTCCAAATATTTAACGAACATAATTAACGAATTATGTTTAAAATTTGTTGCACCATATTCCATAATTTTCCAATTTTTTACCGATATTATCCAAAAATTCCTGAATATTCTGATTTTTTTATCATGCCGAAAAGTTAACGACCACAGGATTTGTCAATGAGTAGGTCTCCTGTGAGACCGTCTTACGAATTACCTACTCTCGCATCTTAGCCCACCAACACACGGTGGGTCGTCAAGAAAATCCGTCTTACAGAAAATAGCCATAAGACAGTCTTTTTTTTTAAGTTTTTGCCTTTGTCAATATGTTTGTGAGCCTAATAAGCTCAAAATTAAGTTATGCTTGACTGCTTGAGGCATCATCATTTAGCATGCGATGGAGGCGTATGAGCTGCGGTGCCATCGCTAGTTGCCATAGGACAGGGTTGAGGAGAGCACTTGTCGTTCTTTATGCTTTATCCTGGTCACCCGGCTGCCATGCAATTTACTCAGCATATTACTTCTCGTGCTCCTATGTCACAGCTTAGTGATCATTCCTCAGCACCCTGTATGATATAGTTTGTAAAAGTTGCAGGTTCTCATGATGGGTGCCGTTTAGCAGCATATGGTAGATATGCTTTTGTAGCAGTGAGGAGACTACCATGTTTTGCTCAAAATTCGGGAGGGAGGGCGTCATGACCCAAGCACGGATGCCAAACTAATCATGCAAAAAAGAGTTGTTGGTGACCACATCTGATCCACGTGTGTAATCTAGTAGGATTTCAACTTGCATTGCAGGGATTGCCCTTGAAGTCTAAGTAGCTTGAAACATATGATCAACAAAGAACACCGTAAGGGGGATTAGGTTGTCCTAGTGATAACCCTCAGGCGTGAGAATTAGCAATACCTTAGAGGAGATGTAAAGCTAAGAGAGTATGTTGTAAGCAAGTAATTTGCATGTACCTTATGAGACCTATGAGGGTGCTTATTTATAAGGAGATGATTCATAATCCTAGAAGGTTTCAGAATGGGAGAGTTATGATCAATTCTCATGTCTTTTGGATTATATTTCCTTGTTTGCTTAGGACCGATGTATATAGAGTTGTAGCAGGACTCTTCCCAGGCGAAAGGTGATTCAGTAAAGGACTTTGTTTTGCCGAGCTGAGAGGGGTTAACATTAAGGTCGGCCTGGTATGCATCCAGGTCGCCCGATGTTAACGTGGTCGGCCTGGGTTGTCTCCAGGTCGCACTGTGGGCCCCCGTGGTCAGCGCGCTGGGAGAGTAAACTGGTGAAGCGAGCGACCTGACGTGGTGTGACTGCCAGGTCGTCATATGTTCAGCTAGTGCTCCTGATGCTGCGTGTCTGCCATGTGTCAAGCTTTAGGGTTGAGGCCGTTCACCTGTCTATTAGCCCAACGAGCACTTGGCCACCAAGCCCATCGAAAAGTCAATGGATAACATTGATCTTGGTTGGTAAATGGTAATATATGGACCATATGACATATGGTCACTTATAAGCAAGCTTTTCTTACCACACCTATTCAATGTAAGATTCAGATATTACATGCAAATCTTCATGCTTGATGTCGGTCGGAATAACATTCTTCTCAATGCCAGCTTGCTAATTAGCACTTAGCAGGTGTTTATTTTGATTTAATCCGTTATTTGGCTCTATGTAATTTATTACGGAGTACTATATATAAATTTCATGCCGTTACAATTAAAAACAAGCGCAAAATTCGAGTCAGTACATTTTAGACAATTTTCAACCGCTTAGGTCCACAGGGCCAGCCCAACATTTATGGAGACCTAAAGCGAACTCTATAAAATTATAGACCTTTTTGAAGTAAATAATAAAATTTTATTTAAATTATTATATTTAAAGTTTATCTTTCCTGGTTTTTGGGATGCAAAATTATTTATTAAATAAGATTAGTCCACTTAATTTTTATTGAGAATTGTCGATCTTAGATAAGATTTTATTAGTATTAGTTTTGAAAAATTTCTTTCTACCGAAGCAACAGTTACGCGAATCGTTAACATTATTTCATAAGCGATATACGCATTTAGAAAATAATCAAGTCTTCTTATATAATTAAGTATGTCAGTTAATGTATCATTTTTCACTTGTATAATTTCTCTTAAAAAATTTAGTTTTGTGAATAAATCTAATATATCAAATATGAGAATTGTCATTATGTTTTAATGAATGTTTAAGATGAAGACAATTTTCTTTTAAATTTTTATTATCCAATGACCTTATTTTCTCAATACTAAATAAAAAAATTAAAAATATCTAGGTACATTTTAAATTGTTTAAATCTACTTTTGAAATGAAGTGAAAAACTAAGAGTCTCTTACTCTCTTAATATATATATATAAAAAAATTAGTAGTAATTTTTTTTTTAGGCCTATTATTTTTGGAAGCCTAAAGCCGTTGTTTCCCCATCTTCACCCTTGGGCCGGCCATGTAGATCCACGATAATTATTTTCAACCAAAAATGACAATTTTGTTACGAAATATCATCTATGTCTTTAAAAAATACGGAACAGCACATTATGCATCGCAATACACAAAATAATTTTGTGCATCAGCAATGCATAAATTGACACATTGCGATGCACAAAATTGATGCATCGCTGTGCACAAATTTCTTCAAATAAGGTAAAAAGGACTGGCTGGGAAGGGAAAATACAAGAAGGAATCAAATGCAGAAGGAATTGAAATTGGTTGGTTGAACACTAGCCTTCCCTAAAAAAGAGATCCATTTACCTACCTAGCTTTCTTATGCGGCTTTCGTGCCTGACCTTGAAAAGCGTGATGACTGGGTTGGCTTTCAAAGAGAGAGACTCTCACTGGATTACTTATTCAGTTCCTCAATCCAATAGATTTCTCATTTGACTTCCTGCCATTTTTCAATAATCCTGCTTACCCACTTTAAAGAGGATTGATCACAGGATTGGTGTAACAGTCTTTCTTCCACTCGATGGATTGCTGAATTTCATATTGACCTTTTAGTATTATTTGTTGTGTAGGGAAGTGAGTGGGGATGGTTGTAGTGTTGTAGAGATGAATTGTGTTTTTTGGGAAGTGAAGGAGGTGGTTGTAGTTTTAGAGAGATGAATTAGGTTTTAGAGAAAAAGAGAGAGAGAGAGTTGGGAATGAGAGTAATGAGAATTATGGGAGGAGAGAGGAGTACAAATTGTTGCATCGACAATGTACAAAAAAGCTTAAAACGTCATATGTTATTACGGGGTAGTTTTAGAACAAATAACTAATTTATCACTTAAAATAAATTTAAGCAGTTGAAAATAATTATAATGAATTTAAGGGGTTGAAAATCTAAGAAAGTGTATGCAATTCTTCCTAAAAAGAAAAAAACAAAGCTTCAAATCAAATATACGATTTTTGAATTTTGGCCCAATTATTTATCTATACAAATGCTGGATTCCTTTCCTTCTTAAAAGGTGTCATCATTAATTACATAAATCGTTTGAACATATATTATTAGGTGCCAAATTCAGAAACGAATTCAAGATGTTTTAAATTGAAAATGTCACGGTCCATTTACTTTTTTTTTTATTTATTTTTTTAAAAATTTTTAGGAGCGTAAAAATGGATTGAACCTAAGATCACACATTTGTGAAGAGATTAACTAGATTTCCTAAATATTGCCCACATACTTTTCTCATGTGTGAAAAGAGTAATGTTGGATCATAAAAGGTTACTAGATTTAAAATTTTGAATATAAAAAAGATTTAACAACTGTTGATGGGTTAAAACAGATATTCCTTCCTTTTTAAAAGAAGAGAAAGTTTAGCTTTGTGTTTTGGAAACTTAAAATTATTTTTGTAGTCTTTTGAGGGTATTTGTACCACCCCGAATCCGAGACCCAATTTAGTACCTCGTATTAGTGCACTAAACAATAATAATTAACAATAACTATGTATCACATATGAGCCTTACTAGCTCAAAATCACAACAACAATTATCTCAACGGCTATAACACAAGTCGGAGAACAATATACTAGTACAATCACGAGCTAACAGCTCGAGAAAACAACTTGTAATAATCAGGGCTCAAAACCACAACTGATACAAAACATAATCAGCGGAAGTTATACTGTACCAAGACAATATTTACACAATCTCGACCTTACAGGTCGATATCAAAAGAATAAGGTTACAAATTATAACACAATATTACTCAACATACTGAGCTTATATAACTCAGCATCAACTCACGTCCTCACAAAAGAACTATAAATAAGTTCTAATAAAGCATTAGCTAGTATACAACCTGCTATCAACTTTCAGCTAAACTGTCTTTACCGTGCTGGATCCCCTTGCCTGTTAGGGTCTAAGGAAAAACAAATAAAAGGAACGGGGTGAGACGAATCTCAGTAAGTTACTAGATGCAACTACATAGCATGCTATTATGCACAACTTTGGAAGTAGTAATAACAAAATATACAATTCTTGATATTGACAACATATAACAAGTTTCATGAATAAACATTCAACCACATATTACACAATAGGCTCAACTGCCGCCAACTGTCCCATACCAGTTGGAGACCGTGACCAACTCATTCATATAGGAAGCAAATAAGAGCTGTAAGTAAACACATATCAAAAGGATACTGTGTCGAGATACATCTCTGACATTTACAATACTTCCAACCTTTTCACTCCTAGCTAAAGTGAATCCACATACTTCAGGTGCTGTTACAGCATTACACATAACGGACTGGTATTTGAATCCAAGGGTCACACACGACCCTCACCCAAGCATATCTGGTCCCTCACGACCCAGGAAAACAGAGGTGGTTGTAGCTTTAAGGCAGGTTACACGTATTGCAATAACCGCAGCTACCCCCAACCATGGCCAGTGATGGGGACATGAGCCAGATATGCGACCTACAGTTATTACGTAGCCCCAGCTCCCGCAATAACCGTGCATCAACATACCCCCCGAAATAAAATACACATGCCAGCTAGACTCGATGCAATGCACAAGTAGATGTTTACTTGTCATGCTAAACAAATTAGGATATGTCCTTATTGAATCACATACGGTCACATTAAACCACGAAGTGTTCTACTGAATCACATACAATCACATTAACCACGATGTGTTCTACTGAATCACACACAATCACAATAACCACGATGTGTTCTACTGAATCACATATAATCACAATAACCACGATGTGTTCTACTAAATCACATATAATCACATTAACCACTATGTGTTCTACTGAATCACATATAAATCATACTAATAATGTATGTGTTCTTAGTGAATCACATATAACAACACAATATGTTTGATGTCTTACGTATTGTAAGTTATCCAATGACAAGCCACCAAAGTTTGTCATATAATCGTTTACTACATAATCTCTGCAAGTTTATACGTATCTCATTTTTTTCATATACTGTGCATGAACTATTATATACCTGTTATATCACCTATAATAGAGTGATAGTAAGATAAGTTGTTAACTCTCATCTCAAGATTAAATAGTATATTATTTATTAATGATTATTGTCGTCTTGTATCTCACGTCACGTATTATGGTACGTAACTGTCTAATAGTTATTCAGTAGTAGTTGTTATCACTTCTGCGACAAGCTAACTATAGCTTAATCAATCCCTCACTAAACCGTAGGGAATAACATAACCATCTAACTCAACATATAGTCAACCATCCTTGACATAATAAATTAATATTACTAATCTAACTATGTCTTTATTAAATTTAACTATTTGCTTAACATCATATGAAGCTAACATATAACTCGTAATAATTTATATTACACGCTACTCGACCTAATGGGGTCAATTATAACCTTACTTAATTCATTATTTTATCCGACATAATTTTATTATGTCTTATTCAACTCCGTTCGAGTCAATTAAAATTACAAATTAACTTGTTTAATAGCTCGATGTAATTTTTATTACGTCCTACATGACACCGTTTGAGTCAATTAACATTTCTAATTAACTTCCCACCAACATGATATAATTTTTATTATATTCAATTTGACTCCGTTCGAGTCGTTACTAATTTTTGGGTTATCACGGCGACATGTAGTACCTCCCTATATTTTTAGTACTATTTTTAGCACTACTTTTAATATCACTTACTTGACATAATTATCCACCCAAACAAGCTAACATAAACATCACATTAATTATTTAACAAGTAGTATTATTTCTACTCATTAATAACAAGTTTAGCATGAGATTTACCTAATGTATCATGCTATAACAATTAGAACAATAAAGGGGTTAGTAACTTATCAACTCGCGAAAATATCATCGATTAAACTTCGAGAGTGTTGTGCACAGTGGAAGACTAGCAAATAAATTAACAGAGTATAATAGGATCAATCACAAAGAAGAGAGAGAGATTGGGGCCAACGGACTGTCGAAATTTTAGTAGAGGCTCACCCCTTCAAACCGTTCTAGGTATACAACTATTTATATGGATACAATAGAAAACCCTAAAACCCGCCGCTATGCGGTCGCACTATGCGGCCGCATACGATTTGCAAGGCTTCCATGTGGACGCACTATACGGCCGCATGGTTTCCAGAACCTTACGTGGACGTCTTACGCGAACGCTTAGTTTTCAGTGTTCCATGCGGACGCACTATGCGGCCGCATGCTTTCCAAAATCCCGAATAGTCCGTACCGCGGGGGGCGAGGTCCAATCAAGTCCTACTTTCTGCCCTAACCAATTCCCTCCCTCTTACCTGGTTAATCGAGCTATCCCATTCTCAACAATGGGATGGCTCGAAGTAGGATCTCTCTTCTTTGTGATTGATCCTATTATACTCTGTTAATTTGTTTGCTAGTCTTCCGCTGTGCACAACAACTGGTATCAGAGCAAGGTTAACATGTCTGCTTTAGGATCAGGTTGCTCTTCTTCCAAACAAGAAGTTCAGAAGTTCGATGGAACGGGGAATTTCGCTTTGTGGCAGAGAAGGGTTAAGGATGCTTTGGTGCAGGCTGGTTTAGGGAAGGTTCTTCGGAACAAAACTAAACCTAAAGATGTAAAGGAGGATGATTAGAAGGAACTCCAATGGAGGGCTGTTTCAACAGAGAGTTACGGGTTAAAATAATCTACTAGTCGAGTACGTCGATCCTACAAAATCGGTTCGTTAAAATACCCAAACATCGTGAACCAAATTGATATTGTACCCAAAATAATATTGCACGACTTAATAGGGACGGGGGAACAGCATAGGAGCAGTGGACGGAGGGAAGAAATATAATCGGTTTGTAAAAGTTAACTCATGGAAACTTGAAGTTTCTAGCTTTAAATACTCCATTCTAGGTCGGCCAAACAAAGGATAAGTCAACACCTAAGAAGAAAAACATGTCTTACATCATTTGCATACTTAATGGCTAAGATTTTGACCAAAAATATATCATGGGTCCCCTTTAGATCAACATGCACGGTTGAAACATAAAACAAAAAAAGCAAAATACACAAATAATCCCTGTGCTCTACCCCTTTTTTGGGATTGGTCCTTACCCCACGCCAGTGATCCTTGTAGTGAGGTGACTTACACTATTGGTCCTTCCATCAAATATTTACCGTTAAGTAGAGACATGTGCAATTCACGTGTTTTCTGATAGGGGCAAAATAGGCATTTCATAATAAAGAGTACAGGGACCAATCACCAATTTCGTTGCGACAACTGTTAGTCTTGATTACTCACACCTTGAAATGTCATTTTGGGTAGAAACGATCATTAACCCACTCTCAATCTCTCAATCATCTGCTTAAGCGAAGGTTAGGTTAGGGTTTCAATGTCGAATGCGTGATTCAACTTGAAGTGCAAAATGTCGTGGATGCAGAGAAAAAGAGGCGAAATATGGGATGTTGCAGAAGATATATACTGTAAGTATTTTAAATCAATTTTGTTTGTTTCCTCAGTGGAAAAGTTTGTTTCCACTGTGTAAATTGAGTTTGTTTGTTTCCTCTATTTGTTTCCACAATGTAAATCGAGTTTGGTTTGGTTTGCTTTGTTCCTCTGTTTTCCTATGTTTTCCTCTGCTACTTTGAGTAGTCAATTTCTTGTTTTTTTTGTTAAAGTTTTCATTTTTTGTTTGACTTTGTTGTTTTGTTAAAGTTTGCTCGTTTTCTGTGTTGTACATTGGGATTGGAAGCTTCCAATTCCAATTAAAATATGTCATTGTCTTATTTATCTGTCTAATTTTTGTGGTCTTTTTTTGTTTTTTGTATTTACTCCTCAAGACCCTGATTCAGATTGGTTCAGTATTGAGCTACACCATGGGGGAGAGTTTGTTTATATTCCAGTTAGGGTTTATAAAAATGGCTTAGTTGATTATTTTGACTTTTGTCATGGTGATGAGATGTCTATACAAGAGATAAACAAAATGATAAAAGGACTTGGTTATGATGGAATAATGTTTTATCATTTTAAGATGCCAACAATGGATCTTGACCATGGGTTGAGAATATTAGGAAGTCATGAAGACATGTTGACTGTTTGTACAATAGGAAAGAAGCACAAGCTAATTGAAGTTTACTTGGAACATGGTTTTACATCTTGTGATCACCACTTTGAAATGGAACCAAAAAGGCAAAGCTCAGCGGTTATTGAGGAATTGAATGAAAATGAGGCTGATAATGTAGGAACAAATTGGATAGTATCAGCACATAATAGACAAATATTGAATGACTTACTACTCACATACAATGTTGAAGAAATTGCTCATATTGCAACTGAATTTGAAGCTGACTTTCTTAATGGCAATGAAAATAATGAGAATGGGGAGAATATGGAGAATAGAAATGGAGAGAATGGAGAAAATTCAGAGGATGCAGAAACTGGACAGAATTCAGAGAATGCAGAAACTGGACAGAATGAAAATGTGAATGTCTATGACAATGCAAATGAAGATCAGGATGACCAGGTCCATGAAGATGAACATGAAGAGGGTGATTCAAGCAATGATCACTCTTATGATCAATTTGCTGACCCTGATTATGATTGGTCTACTGATGACAAGGATGATGCAGATTTTGAAGCCAACATTGATAGGGAGGTCGAGTGGGATGGTATACAAAATAAGCAGAGTAGTAATAAGGGAAAGAACAAGATATTTTGTAAAGAAATAGGTTTAGTGGACTCTGATTATGCATCTGATGATGACTTGTGGAGCCTACCCAGTTCTGATGATGATGAGGCCATACCAAGGAGGAAAGGTTTAGACTTTAATGCTGAGATTCATATGAGAAATCCAGAGTACATGCTCAATATGAGATTTTCAAATGTACAGGAGGTCAAACAAGCTTTAAAGGAGTATTCAATTAAAAATAGGAAGGAAATTAAGTTGGTGAAAAACGACAAAACAAGGGTCAGAGCCAAGTGTAAAGGCACCAAAGACTGTCCTTGGGTAATACTTATTTCTCCAATACAGGACCAACCAACTTGGGAAGTGAAAACATTTGTAGATGTGCACACTTGCAGTCCCAGCTATACAAATAAGAACCTGACATCTGAGTGGATTGTTAGGAGGTACATTGAAAGGTTTAGGTCAACTCATAACTGGAGTTTAGATGGTATAATTGTCACTGTTAGGGAAGAACACCATCTTGATATCAGTAGGAGTCAGGCTTACAGAGCAAAAAGGATGGCAGATAAATTCAACCATGGGAATTTTACAGAACAATATGCTTTGTTGTGGGATTATAGTCTGGAGATTAGGAGAACAAATCCCAACTCCACCACTAAAATTGAAGTTAGAGATGAAGTTGATTTGAATGCACCAAATGATAGAAAGTTCAAAAGGATATACTTTTGTTTGGGGCCTTTAAAGGCGGCTTTGGGATGTAGAAGAGTATTGGGGTTAGATGGATGTTTTCAAGGGACTTCACACGGTATGATTCTTACAAAGAATTGCTTTGGATGCCAACAATGACATGTACCCATTGCATATCCGTAGTAGAGGCTGAAAACAGAGAGAACTGGCAGTGGTTCCTTGAGTTATTGATAAATGATATTGGGATTAGTAGTGCTGAACAATGGGTGGTAATCTCTAATCAACAAAAGGTATGATTTCTCTTTAATATTTTTTAAATTGCCTCAATATCATTTACATTTACATCAACTTATGTTGTAACCATTCATTAATTGTAGGGACTTGATCTGGCCATGAATGAATTATTGCCTCTTGGAACATAGATATTGTCTACTACACATGTACAAGAATTACAAGAAGTTGTTCAAGGGTAAGGGATAAAAGATCGTTGTACAAAGCGGATTTTCAAGCAACATTCAGCAGTTTAATGATGCAATGGAGCAGTTCAAGGACTATTCTGCAGAAGCATTTGGGTGGGTTAGTCAGAAGAATCCTGTTCACTGGTCTAGGTCACACTTTACAGAAGCTGTCAAGAGTGATATTTTGATGAACAACATCAGTGAAAGCTTCAATTCACATATTCTCAGCAGTAGAGACAAACCTATCATCTCAATGTTAGAGATGATTAGGAACTATCTAATGACAAGAATCAGAAAAAAAAGGGATGAGGTCAAGAAGTGTAAAAATCATGTTTTGGATAGGATTCAGAAGCAACTGAACAATGGAAAACAGGATGCACTGGATTTTATTTGTATATGGAATGGAGGAACTAAATACCAAGTCAGAGGTCCATGGGGTGAGCAATATGTAGTGGATTTGAGTGACAAAACATGTACTTTTAGGAAGTGGGCTGATGGACTTCCATGTAAGCATGGTATAGCTGCTATATGGTATGATGGTAAGAATGGAGGAAATGGGGTACCTGAGCTGTGGGTTGATGATTATTACAAAGTAGAATGTCAATCAAGGATTTATGATTACACTATAAATCCCATAAATGGACCAGAAATGTGGGATCATGTTAAGAATGTCTTTAAGATTGTTGCTCCCAAAAATCATAAGCAACCTGGGAGGCCAAAGAAGGCCAGAAAGAAGGCTGAAGATGAAGGAAAAAGACAAACTGGAGATGCTACAAGGGTAGGGAGAAAGGGGAAATTCATAACTTGCAGAAGATGTGGTGGACTCAATCACAATTCAAGTCAATGCAAGGGGGTAGGATGTCTACCACAGAACAAAAGGAAGAAAGACTAAGTTGTAAGTAGAATTCAAGTTAAATTACATTGTTAATTGTAAGGCATTTAATCTTTGTATTTTGCAGGGTTCAAGTAACAATGGGGAAGGTAGTGGAGTTGCATGCAGAGTTAATGGAAGGGGCAGAGGTAGAGCAACGGGAAGACCATCAACACAAGTAAGTTATGGTATTCAAATTGGTGTTGATGTGATTTTGATGTTGGTTATGCTCTGCTTAATTTATGTTGGTTTGATTGTAGGATTCAAACAACTTAATTGTTGGAACCAGTGCAAGCATGTCACAAATCCATGAAGAAGGTACTATCAGTGCAAGCATGTCACAACCACAAAGCCATACCCATTTGAAGAAGAGGAAGCTCTGCAGGAAGTGAATCTTGATTTTGGGGATGAAGCAATGATTTTTGGTGGTTTGGTTGTAGGATTGTGTGGTTATTAAAACAATGATTTTTGGTGGTTTGGTTATAGGATTGTGTGGTTATTAAAACAATGACTTTTGGTATTTTGCAAATGAATTGCAGCTAAGTGTATTGTTTGTTTTGCTACTCTGTAATTACACTCATTTGGAAGTCTATGTAATTGCTTGTTTTGGAACTTGCAATTTAACTCAGCAAGAAGTCAATGTAATTTAAGCTTTTGGTACTTTGCAATTCCATCTTGCTATGAATTTGATTAACAAACTGTTGTGTAATCATCATCAAATACAAGGGAATTACTTTGTTGATAAAATAGGTTGGTGATTATGTTATGTTATGCTGAACAATTGTTGGTTATATTTTGTGTTTGATTGAAACAATAATTCATTAACAGAGGATAATAAACTTGAGTTAAAACTGACTAATAACAGAGGATAAGTGAAGAACACAAAGTTTTCTCTTTTTCATAACATATGGCAGTTCATACCAAAAGAATTACATCACAAAAAGAACACATACAACCTGGAACACATAAAACCTGGAGCACATACAACCTCATCAAAATACAAACTTGAGATTTTTTGCTTTGTGGCTTTTATACAACCTATGGACCACTAATTTCTTGGTATTTTCTTCCATGTCCATGGCCACTGTGTTCTTCATCCATATTCCCAAAAATTATCACCCAAGCAGGAAACAAACAGGCTAGGACAAGCAAAACCCAGAACAACATCCACTTGAAGTAACCCAGTTATAATCTGGACAGATCTATGACACATAGGTGGATCAAACCAAAGGAAGAAACCACATGGATGCTGCTCGAAGGAAAAAAAAATCAGTCGAAGTAGATGAAGAAGAAACTGAATAAGCATTGACAAAAAAATGGAAGACTTACCAAACGATTAGCACAACTCCAAAACCTTTGGCCAGGGTTGAAATCAGTCCAAGAAGTTAGCAATTTTGCCTTAACACCACAATCACAGTAAACCTCCATAAAATTCTTCATTTTTCACTTTCAACCTAGCCTATTTATGTACTGGAAGGACGAAAGAGTTTTTTTGGCGCTAAACTTTGGCGCCTTCACAAATGGTCCCTGTACTCTTTATACGTAAAATGACTATTTTACCCCTGTACAATGGCACGAGAATTGCACGTGAGTGTACTTAACAGAAAAAAACTAACTGAGTTGGACGGAAGGACCATTTGCATAAAAAGTTTCAGTACAGGGACTTAATTTTTTCGAATTTAAGTTCAAGGACCAATCCCAAAAAAGGGGTAGAACACAGAGACTATTTGTGTATTTTGCTAAAAAAAAAAATATCAACTTTGTCAAAGTAGGTGAATAATATTTTAATATATCCAAAATAATATTCAAACGATTTGTATATTTTATTTTAAACCAAACATCACATAAAATATTACTAATTAATACAAAACGTTAACTAAAATCATATCATTTTTGTTTTTAAAGTAGGCTTAAATCGCAATTCAGTCACCTTACTTTGATAGAAAATTCATTACGCTCACCCTACAATTTTTTTTCTCAATTTCATCACTATACTTGGCATAAATCCCACGTTAATCACCCCATCCAGATTTTTGGATGAAAAACTTACTTTTTTTTTAAATCTTGAAAATACCCTTACTAATAACTATCAATTTAATCACTGCACTTAAACATAAATATCAAGTTCATCACTTCATCCTGATTTTTGAATAAAAAGTTTAAAATTATCTTAAAAACCCAAAAATATCATTACTAAAATATTAAAATTCATTGCAACCAAGAACAAACAAAAACCCAAAAATTGAGCAGCTAGGAAAAAAGATTAATATTTAATTATCCTAAAAACCCGAAAATGTCATTACTAAAGCATTAATATTTAATCTATTACTAATCCTAATTAAATTAACATTAATATTTAACATTATAACTACATTGAGATAAATGACTAACACTTTTAATTAGATTAAGATAAAAATTTGTAATAATTAAATTTCTTAGGAATTTTTCATAATACCCTTGAAAAATGGCATGTACCACAGGATTGACTTAATGGATTTTTTCTAGTGGTGTCATTAACCCTTATTTAAATATCGATAATTACTTATGAATAATTTATAATAATATTTTAATCTTACGTTATTCTACAATAATAACTATCTCATAATAATTTAATGCATTTGTTTAATATAATTAGTTTTATATAAAAAAAAAAGTCAAGCTAAAGAATTTATTGCTTTAGAAAAGACCAACATAATCTTTTATTAATTTTGATTAAGAATTCTGATAAGTTAACCTAATTTTTGTTTAACATTTTTAAGAATTAGTATGAAATTATGTTATTTTATTATATTTAAAATAACTTATTTAACTGATTTGATTATTTTAAATATTTTATACGCAAAAAAATTTATACTATTAATCTTAATGCATTTTCTGTCAAAGTAGGGTGACTAAATAGCGATTTAAGCCAACAATATATTATAAGGTAAAGGGCATTTTGGTCTTTTTATAACCCTCCATCCAACAAAACTAACGGAAGTCAAGCATGGTGAGCTTATTGACTCAACATGCCAAGTACAGTGATGAAATTGAGAAAAAAAAATTGTAGAGTGAGCTTAATAAATTTTCTGTCAAAGTAGGGTGACCAAATTGCGATTTAAGCCTTTAAAGTAATATAAGATGTTAAAGGAGAGTCAACCGTTTAACTTAGTTAAATATATCAAAAATAGTATTAAATTTGTTTATACTCTGAAACAAAATAGATAATTTTTGAGGTCTCACAGTATTTGGTGTGTTTAAGCTGTCAATACGCAACCAATTGTATTTTAGCAAAATCATCAACTATTTTGAAAAATAATTTTAACAAGTTTCTTTGTTTGTTGCTTTATCAATAAAAACCTTCATCTCAAATTAAATAATTAATCATTATTCAACTATAACATTCATAGTTATTGACGATTTCACGTTTGAAAAGTCTAACAACTAATGAATATATTAGTATCATTGAAGTTGATCATAATTACAAACAACTTAAGCAGAACCAAGATGCTTATAACATAAATGGAGGGTAAAGATAAAAGGTTATGCGCGAATTGTAAGCATGATTTTTGAAGTGGACTTTTTATGTAAAAATCTCAAAATAGAATAGAAAGCTCTTTGCTTGAAACGGAGGAAGTAATATTTAGTTTTTTTTCTTACATCTCTTGCTTTACACAATTGTTATCGACTTTGTTTATTTCTTTATTTTTTTCGTGAAGCTTAATTTTTGTTTACGAAGTAATTAATTTGACAATTATAATATACTTTTGGATATTATTATAAATCAATACATTTTTACTTGCATTTATTTCGTTTGAGATTAATACAATAAGGATCGATATACTAGACATTATTTCTTTCATAATCAATTTGAGTATAAAGTAGCCAAACATATCTAAAATAAGTGTTTTCTTTCATTTTTAAAAAGTTTTTTTAAGCCAAATGTTCATAATACTCTTATTAATTATAACCTTATAAGATGAAAAAAAAGAAGTGAACCCTATTAATTTGACACAACATATAGTTTGAGGACATTAAAAGAAAGGTACTTATGACCAGCTATTTTTTTTTAAATCCGTGTAAAATAGATAAGGGATACTTATCTTAGGACCAAAGAATATCATTTATTGATCGGACTTGCAGACTTTATAATTAATTACTAGTTGTCAACTAATTTTGTGTCCAAATTTTTTCACCAGTATTTATTTATTATTATATATATATTTTTTTGGCACTAGCATTGCTAATGCAAGTCATTACATTCTTTTGAATAGGTATATAAAATATATAGTGATTATGGAACACCAAATAATCAGCTGACACAGTGCTCCAAATTCAATAATAATTCAAATCCAATAAGGGGCCGTAAAATTATTGATTTAAAATTTAAAAGAGGTTTAAAAACAAAATATTCAAAAAAAATAAAAAAAATTGAGGTTAAACAACTGCAATTTGGATTAGTAAGGCGAGAGAGAATCACCCAGAGGAAAGCAACAATAAATTTGGTGGGTTCTTGTCTTCATCTAAATCTGGCTTGTTCAAATTAACTTAACTTTATTTTTCCCTTCCTTGTCATTTAACAAACTAAATTTGTTTCATTCTTATCAACAAGTAATTAATTACTAGGAGCCGAGTAACTAACATATTGCCAAATTACTCATCACATGGATAACAATTATGACTCCACCTAACCTAACCCAACATTTACTACAACACTTATCCCTTAAATTAATTATTTCACTATATAGTCTATATAATCTCCCTTTAGGGATTAGACCATTACTTCACACACACAAACACAAACACAAACACTAACACTGACTGAGAGATCGATCGATCAATCTAGTGAGATAGATAGATGGAGAAGGTAGCAATGTCTCTAATGCTAATCTTGGCGCTTATTGCCATGCCAATGATTCACAGTCACGAAGACCCCAAGGAAATAGCAGAGTGGTTCCTCAAGGTTCGTCACCACAACGAAAAGGTGACGAGGCTACACTTTTATTTTCACGACATACCACATGGTAACAACGTAACTTCCGCACAAGTTGCCCAAGCCAACATCACCATGTCATCGCCCACTTTCTTCGGTATGGTTAACATGATGGACTATCCATTGACTGTTGAACCCAGTCTAAGTTCCAAACTCGTGGCTCGAGCCCAAGGTTTTTATGCTTCGGCTTCCATGCAAGAATGGGATCTTTTTATGACCATGAACATAGTATTTCCTGCTGATGGGAAGTACAATGGCAGTTCGATAGCAGTCTTAGGCCACAACCCAACTCGACATCCGTTTCGTGAGATGGCTATTGTTGGTGGGTCCGGTGCATTTCGCCTCGCCCGGGGAGTTGTGATCTTGAAGACGCATAAATACGACCTCACTTCAGGGAATGCTACTATTGAGGTCGATGTTGTGGCTATACACCACTGAAGATCATCAGTTATGAAGGAAGGCATGCATGAGATGGCATGGTGTCTTTTCAATTCAGTTAATTTCTTTTTTACATGTGTGTCTTAAATTAAGGTCTTGTGTTATGGTGAAGCCTGTTCCAATTAATTACATGAGAAAAAGAAAAGGTTGTATGAAGTGAATTCAAGCTTTTATTTTTTAATAAAATAAAATTTTGTTGATGGACGCTCTTTTCATTTATTATTATAAATGTGTTTCTCTTAATATTGTTGAGAAAATAATCTTTTAAGCAAAGCATTATGATTTCAACGTATTAACAAAGTATGAAAAAAATAAGTCTATATTTCAATATTCCCTTCGACCCCAAAAAATTAGTTTTTTTTTATTTGATTCAAAAAAATAATCTCATTTCTAAAATAGTTAGTGCAATTTGAAGAAGATACAAATAAATAAAACTATAGTCTGAAAAGTTTTAATTATCAAATGAAACTTTGTTTGGGGACAGATAAATAAGTTGGGATTTTTGTGAAGTACATTATTGTCTGATCATTTTTTTTACGCGTTTAAGATCAGCTAGTCAATCTTTACTAGAAGTTATCTCAAATTTTGATATGTGAATTGTGAATTAGTGAGTCACGTCGAGTTACCTTTGTAACGCCATAACGTGATTGTTGCACTGAATGACTCTTCCGAATATACGCCTAGTGCTAACTTGGTAGTTCAGAACTAATAGAAGAATATAAAAATGATACTTCCTCTGCCCCGATAAATGTTTACAGTTGATAAAGCATTAAAATTAAGAAACATAATTAATGATGTGTTGTAAAATGTGTTCTGAAATGATAATACTCATAAATATTAATTGAGTTCAACTATTATAAATAATTGAGTTTCTTTGGGATGTGTTATATTAAATGAAACTTTAAGGGTATATTAGGAAGAATAGTAGAAAATAGGTAGATCAAAAGTCTTTACAAACATTAGTTGGGACATCCTAAAATAGAAATTATGAACATTTATCCGGGATGAAGGGAGTAATTAACATACCTTTTTCGTATGTTCAAAAAAAGTATTTATGGTATGTTTGACATGAGGATTTAAGATTAATTTTTGAATTTTGTATTTTCATTTTGTAATAATTAATTAAAAATAATAATAAGAAAGAGATAGAAGCTAGTGGAACCAAAGAACGAGAAATTGAAAAATCAAAAACCAAAGTCTTAAAAACCTTGCTTGGAAAACATACTCTGAAATTTTAGAGGTCCAAAATCTAGAGGAGAGAGAGAGAGAGGCCATGTCATTTTCCAATAGATTGTTAGCTAATTATACCACTGCATTTCAATTATTAGAAGCTTTTTAAGATCATATTTGTATATTTTGAGGACGAAGCCATTTCCACTACATTTTTTTGTTATTATACAATATTATTAATTATTATATTAAATAAATACATATTTTGATAAAACTACCTCTTAATTAATTACTTATCATTTGAACTGAATTAATATATTTCTCATTTTCAGATTACCTTTTAATTTTTAACATATCAACAAAAGAGGTAGTTTTGCCTTTTCTATTTCTATTTATTTTTAATAAATATGTTTTCTCAATTATGCTTATCACTCGTTTCATGTTTCATTATAAAAATATTTATCGATCAAAATTTTAGAAAATATATGATATTTTATTACAAAAATAAAAGATTTTAATTTAATTTAAATAATATTATTTTAAAAAATAAATTCAATAATAGCAATATGTTAGGTATTGAATTGATTGTCGGTTTCAATCAATTCAAAATTTAAAATTTAGAATCAATTGTTATAGGTAGACAAAATGTTTTAAAACTTTACTATTGGATTAATTTTTTATACACCAATATGATTTTACTATTGGATTAATTTCTTACAATTAAATCTTTTAAATTTAACTATAAATTTTTTATTTCAATAAGCAAATATTACATGTTTTTTCAAAGTTTGTTTGACAAAAAATAACCTTATGATATTAGTTTTTTATAATGCAACATGACTCTAGTGATGAGCTTAATTAATTAAACATTTAAAATAAAAGAATAAAAAATAATAATGTCGTTCATGTGAACTCTAATAAAAGATCATTTAATATATTTTGAATTAGAAATAAAATTGAAAGGTAATTAAAAAAGTAACTTTGTTAGTCAATATGGGCAAGTAATTAAGGGTAATTTTATCCAAATATGTATTTATTTAATGTAATATATAATTGATAATGTAGTGGATTAGCAAAAATTGTTGTAAAAATAGCCTCTCTCATATTTCAATTAGAACAAAGTTGATAGTGTTATAAAAGTGTCTCAAATTATTTAGGATTTAATTTGCTTCATTGACAAGCACTCATGGTTAAAGAAGATCCTTACATATTCATGTTTAGGAATTTAAAGTAAATAAGATTCTTATTTAATTATGGAATGGTAAAATTAAGACTTGCTATTCGGTCTGAATTCGTGCGCGACAACTATGAGAGATCCCGTTTGGTGCAGCCCTTTTTAAAATGCTGTTTTTTTCTTATAAATATGTTTGAGATATCACTTTAATATATAACTTTATTTTTGAAGTAGTGTTTTAAAATCTGTGTTTTAAGTAAAAACTAAGAATTCAAGCGTTTTAAAACGCAGTTGCGTTTTTTAACACAACTTTTTCTATTACAACATTGAAACGTAATTTTCGCAAATAAGCTCCGTTTTATCCTATATTTTGGCCAAAATGCACGACCAAACAGGCTATTAGTCATATCAACTTCTTTATTTATATGAATTAGAAGAGCTTAATCCTAAGCAAATTCTTTGGTGGGGTGTTGGCCGAAGACGAGTGAGACACAAAAATGAGTGACGAACAACGGAAAAGGTTGGTAATTAAGGGTCTTAAAGTTTTGGCGGTAATAGACAAAGCCAAGAGAGAAACACCTGGAGGAAAGCAACAATAAATTTAGTGGGTTCTTGTCTTCATCTAAATCTGGGTTTTGTTCAAATTCATTCACATTTCTTTTTCCCTTCTTTGTCATTTATCAAATAAAATTAGTTTCACTAGTTTACTACCTATGCGATGCAAGGTTTTAATAATTTTTTTTTTAAAAAAAGTTGTTTATAAATAAAGAATTTTCTAAACTCGTCATAAGTAACTGAAAATATTTTAATTGAAATACTTTGCACAAAAATAAAATAGAATAAGTATTGTAATTGACAAATGAAAAAAACTGAAATCTATTATCTATATTCATACAAAACAGAAAAGATGAATAGTTTTGAAAATAATAGAAAAAAACCGTGTTGAGAAAATAAATGGATATGGTATAGATATGTACAAATTAATGATGAAATGTTGTAGGATGGAAACGAAATGTCAAAATGTTGAAAAGAAGGAAATTAATAGAGATCTTTAAAACTAATGAGAGAAAATGACAAAATTAATGGAGATAGATAGAGAGTAATAAGATTCGGGTAAGAAATAAATGATGTTTGTATTAGGCAGAAAAAAGAATTAACCTACTGCTGATAATAGATTATTATCTAGAACTTGCTAACATATTGCCAAATTTCACATGGATGACAATTATGACTCCACTATCCCAACATTTACTACAACACTTAATCCCTTTATTTCACTATATAGTCTACAAATCCCCCCATGGTATTAGACCATTACTTCATACACAAACGCGCACACACACACACACTGACTGAGAGATCATCGATCTAGTGAGATAGATGGCGAAGGTAGCAATGTCTCTAATGCTAATCTTCGCGCTTATTGCCATGCCAATGATTCACAGTCACGAAGACCCCAAGGAAATAGCGGAGTGGTTCCTCAAGGTTCGTCACCACAACGAAAAGGTGACGAGGCTACACTTTTATTTTCACGACATACCACATGGTAACAATGTAACTTCCGCACAAGTTGCCCAAGCCAACATCACCATGTCATCGCCCACTTTCTTCGGTATGGTTAACATGATGGACTATCCATTGACTGTTGAACCCAGTCTAAGTTCCAAACTCGTGGCTCGAGCCCAAGGTTTTTATGCTTCGGCTTCCATGCAAGAATGGGATCTTTTTATGACCATGAACATAGTATTTCCTGCTGATGGGAAGTACAATGGCAGTTCGATAGCAGTCTTAGGCCACAACCCAACTCGACATCCGTTTCGTGAGATGGCTATTGTTGGTGGGTCCGGTGCGTTTCGCCTCGCTCGGGGAGTTGTGATCTTGAAGACGCATAAATACGACCTCACTTCGGGGAATGCTACTATTGAGGTCGATGTTGTGGCCATACACCACTGATGAATCATCATTATTGAAGGCATGAGCATGGTGCATGTCTCTTCATTTAAGTTAGACTATGTTTGTATGCTTAATGTTAAAGTTTGGAATAATTGAAATTGGAAGAACAATTTGAATTTTGTGGAGCTCAAATTGTTCATCAAATTCTAATTAATTTATTTTTTGCATGTGTGTCTAGATTTCTTGGATCTGTTGGGCTTGTTTATAAGATTCTTAAGATATCGTGAGAATCCCAAATCAAGGTCTTGTGTTGCGGTCAAGCTCAAGCATGTTCTTAGTATAGGAGAAAGAAAAAAAAAAGGTTGTATGAAGTTAATTCAAGCGTTTTATTATTAGAAATGTGTTTCTTTTAATAATGTTAAGAAAACAATCTATTAAGTTAAGCATTGTGATTTTAACATAATAACAAAGTATGAAAAAAAATCTAGTCCATATTTTAATATTCCATTCGTTCCAAAAAAAATAGTTCATCTATTTTTTTATTTTATTTTTGGTTTTGTCAAAAAAAAAATCTCATTTTCAAAAATACTTAGTCACTTTGAAGAAGGTACAAGCAGATAAAAATATAATCTAAAAAGTTTAATTTATCAAATGATCAGGCTATCTCTTGGGATGGATAAAATACATTATACTACCTCTGTCCCACAATAATTTTCGTTTTAGCAAAAAAAATTTGTCTCAAAATAATTGTCGTTATAAGATTTCAAAAAACATTTAGTCAAATTCTTCCAAAACTATCTTTATTTACTACTGTCAAATTAAATGTTGTATAAAGTGATATTGTAAATAAGAAAACATTTGTATTCAACCATTTATGCATTGGAAATCTGAACAATTTTTAAGAAACCAAAAAATCTTCTCAAACACCCACAGCACATTCAGATTTTCTTGTTCTTTGTATGATTTTGTATTTTGGCAGAAAGAATACAAGGAAACTCATCAAAGTGAATTGTTAAAACACGTGGTTTTTGAGAGAAAGTGAGATGAGTTAATTAAGAGGAAAGAGAAAATAATTGAATTTAAATAAGGATAGATTAATTTTTTTACTGTAAGTTTTCTTAATCTGTATGCAAATTTTTAAAATGACAATTATTTTGAAACGGAGGTAACATCAAATTAGCTGGGATTGTGATTTACATTATTGACCATTATTTTACGCAGCTAAGACCAGATAGTCAATTGTCGGTCTACTAGCGAAGCGGCATTTTTTTCTTCAAATACTCACCAAATAGCCTCCTCTTAAATCTTAGGTAGTTACGAGACATTTTACACTAATCTTCTCAAGTTTTGATATGTGAAGTGTAACTAGTGAGTCACGCCACGTACCTTAACGTGATTATTTCACTGAATGACTCTTCAAAATATAAGCTTAGTTTTTGCTCTTTGCAAATCACTAATAGTACAAAACGAAAAAATATTTAGTGTTCCTAGATTACAACGTCATCTGCTAACTTGATAGTTCAAAACCAAAAAGAGGATACAAAAATTATGAATAAAATACCATTTTCATATGTTCCAAAAAAAAAAAAAAAAAACCTTAGGGTGTGTTTGGCATAAGGGTTTTAAGATTATTTTTTGAATTTTGTATATTTATTTTGTAATGATTAAAAAAAATAAGAAAGGGATTGAAGCTAATGGACCCAAAAGAGAGAAAGTGAAAAATCAGAAATCAAAGTCTTAAAACCTTACTTGGAGAACATACCCTAAAACTTTAGAGGTCCAAAATCGAGAGAGAGAGAGAGAGAAGAGAGAGAGAGAGTGGCCATGTCATTGGTTTGATTCAGTTAGATCTACATTAGCTAATCATACTTCATACCTCTATATTTCAATTATTAGAAGCTTTTTAAGATCATATATATATATATATATATATATATATATATCAGCAATAAATCTTGATGAATCAATTTGATTCTAATCAATAGGGGTATTTTTAAAATATTTAAGATAATAAAAAAGTGTTTACTTAAAGTACCATTTATTGAAAATTACACAATTTTTCATGGATAATAAATATGTAAAGGGGGAAAATCTATTTTTCAATAGATTTAGGGAGCAATAATTATTTTTTCATGAAATTTAGATAACAATAAATGTTTTTAATCCCGATCAAATTGATTCATTTAACACTACTCTTATTTCAATTAAGAGAGAGTTGCTAGTGTTATAAAAGTGTCGCAAACTATTTAGCATTTAAGACCCGGAGGAAAGCAACAAAAATTTAGTGGGTTCTTGTCTTAATATAAATCTGGGTTGTTCAAATTCACGTTTCTTTAAACAAAAATTGTTTCATTCTTATCTAGAAGCTACAAACATATTGCCAAATTACTCACATGGATGACAATTATGACTCCACTATCCCAACATTTACTACAACACTTATCCCTTTAATTATTTCACTAGTCTATATAATCCCCCTATGTTATTAGACCCTTATTTCACACACACACACACACGCTAAGAGAGTGAGATAGATAGATGGAGAAGGTAGCAATGTCTCTAATGCTAATCTTCGTGCTTATTGCCATACCAATGATTCACGGACACGAAGACCCCAAGGAAATAGAGGAGTGGTTTCACAAGGTTCGTCACCTCAACGAAAAGGTAACGAGACTACACTTCTACTTTCACGGCATAACACATGGTAAGAACCTAACTTCAGTACAAGTGGCCCGAGCCAACATTACCTATTCATCGCCCACTTTCTTCGGTAGGGTGAACATGATGGACTATCCATTGACTGTTGAACCCAGCCTAAGTTCCAAACTCGTGGGTCGAGCCCAAGGTTTTTATGCTTCGGCTTCAATGCATGATTCGGATCTTTTTATGTCCATGAACATAGTATTCCCAGCTGATGGGAAGTACAATGGCAGCTCGATAGCTGTCTTAGGCCACAACCCAACTCAACATCCGTATCGCGAGATGGCAATTGTAGGTGGGTCCGGTGTGTTTCGCCTCGCGAGAGGAGTTGTGATCTTGAAGACGCATTGCTACAACGTTTCTTCGGGGAGTGCTACTATTGGGGTCGATGTTGTGGCGATACACCACTAATTAATGATTCATCAGTTTTGAAGGCATGAGTTATGGCATGGTGAATGTCTCTTCCATCATTTCAGTTAATTTCTTTTTTGCATGTGTGTTGATGATTTCTTGGATTTGTCATGTTAGGCTTGGAATTCTTAATCTATATTGCGAGAAGCCCAAATCAAATCAAGGTCTTATATTGTGGTCAAGCTACGTACTGGAGAAAAAAAAAGTTGTATGAAGTGAATTCAAGCTTTTTATTTTTTTTAATAAGACAAAATTTTGACTAGTCCCACCGTTCCTAAATTAATGTCTTACTTTTTTTTTTGTCAATTTCAAAAAATTATCTTGTTTAAAACTTTTTTTTTAGAAAATATTTTTACTATTTTGCCCTTTTAAATTTTATTCTTACTTTATTGGGCCCACTGCATAGGACAATTTTAAATCAATTAAGTAATACTATTACTCTTAACAATTTGAATTATTCGACAACAAAAAATTGGAAGGAAAATATTATTATTCAAAAAATTTAAAAAGTAAAAATGTATGGCTAATGAAAGTATCATTGTGTTCTTATTCATTTTCACAAAGGTAAAAGTGAAAAAATACAAAATTATAAATATTAATAATAAAATAAATTATTTTTTTTAATTCGTGTGTCGAATTAAACAAAGTAACAATTTAAAAATGGAGAGTATAATATTATGTCAGAATCAGGTTTGCTTTGGTCAAGATTTCAATAGGCCATGTATTATGGGTCGACAGTTATAACAATAATTAGGAAATATCAAAATATTATGTCGGCCCCAATTAAATTAAAAGACGTCAGCTTTCGTCGCTTATTATCATATTGTGCTCCTTCCGTTTTAACAGACGTTATAGTAGTAATAGTTTTTAAGAAATGGAGTACTGTGGTTGATTTTATATAATTAATTTTCATATTTTCAAAGTATAGTACCTCTTCTCTTTTTTTTCTTCTATTGCACAGCTAATAAGAATATTATAAATAATAATTTTAAAGATTTTTTTTGAAAAAAAACAAAGACTTATTTCAAGGCATCTCAAGATAAAATTAAATATACTTTATTAAGACGAAGGGAGTTAGAGGTGGCAATTTTTGCTCATATCCATATGTCCGTCCAGTTCGCCCACTAATTAATGGGTATGAGTAATATAATATTATAATGGGTATAAATAGACATGCCCATTTAAAATTACTAATTTTAGTGAACACATATGAACTTAAGTGAACATCCATTTAACTCATTACGTAAGTATACGAGTTAATAGACTATTGAGGAAAAGCAAAAGAGATTGGCTGATGAGATGAGAATGGCAATGAATCAGCATAAAAATGGAATAGAGGACGCTGCTGCTAGTCCTTGACTTGACTAAATGGGAAAAGACATTTGCTTAGTTCTGCTGAGTGTTCCTGAAGCTACAACTTGATTGGATTTTTTTTAATTTTAAAAAAAAAAGTTGAAAGTTTTTGTTTTCTCAATGCTAGAGTTGTTGTTAGACTAACCATAGATTGGAAGGGGGAATATGTACTTGGATGAAGAGCTCTAAAGCCTTACCAAAGTACTACTACAAGTTTTTGCTCTATTGAAGAATCCATATACTTGCTTGTACCAGCTTTTTTTTTCTAATTTTGTTTTTTAATATTTGTAAGAGATTATTGAAGTTAGAATTTCAAATAGTGATCTTTTGAAAAATTGTAAGGGTATGTTAATATTATATAGTTTAATTTTTAGTTGTTTAGTGATCAATTTTTGTAATAAGTTAGAATTTCAAATAGTGATCTTTTGAAAAATTGTAAGGGTATGTTAATATTATATAGTTTAACTTTTAGTTGTTTAGTGATCAATTTTTGTAATTTTTTTTTATTTTAATCGATAAATAGGCATCTATGGGCATCCAAGTCCATTTGAGGTCCACCCATTTATGCCCATATAATTAATTACTCACTCACTTGTCTGCCTATTTTAGTTTGTCGCCCACATAGATACTACACATACCCGCCCAGTTCTCCCGTTTACCACTTCTAGATGACAGGAACGAAACAAGGGAATCTTTATCCCTTGTAATGAGACTCCCTAGCCTTTTTCATTCGCATTGGCTGAAAACATGAATTCTTTCAAGGAATACATTTAAATATTTAATTAAGGAAAAACAAATTATGTTTTGTAAAAGTAGCCAGAAATTGGGCATTATCATCCCTTAGGAAGGAGAATGTGGCAAATTTAACCCATATAGTTGGTTCGGTAACTTAATCACCACTAAGTTTCTTTATGAATTGATTTATTTAGCAGAATGTCATGTGCTCGACCGTACAAATTTCCTAGGGCCTGCACCGTACCGCGAGTGAAAATTAATCTAAAAAAACAAGAAGAACATAGAAACAATCGGATCATCACTCACCCATAAATCATCCCATATGGATTACTACAACAGGCCCAAAGCAAATCACCTACCAACAAGAAAACATTAAAACATCATAAACCTCCCTACTTCCCTCCTTGCACCCCTAACATCTTCCCTAGACAAAAGAAGAAAAAAAAAACAATTAAAAACTCTGAGACATCGAAAAAGAATTCACCTTTGGCTTTGGATCCTCCCTTTACCTTTAAATTTCTTCTATCATCCTTGCAACCATCTTTACTTTTTTTTTTTTTTCTTTTCCGTGTCTTTGCCTTTTGCTCTAATGCCGAATTTCCTTCCCTATTTGCTTATTTCTGCCACTTAGCCCTATTGGATATTTTAGTTTATCCAAATGGTTTTAGCCAATTTGGTTGTTCCCTTTATTAGGTTGTATGTGGATTGACTAATGTCAAAATAATTCACAAACTATGAAGTTCAAAATTGTAATTGAATTTTGGATTAAAAACCATTTAGTGGTAAAATTCATTGTTCAAAGACTTATTTATTGGGAAGTATATTACTTTAAGTATTTCATACTTTTAGTTTTATGTGTAACTTAATTTAAAATATGAAAGATAACATTTGGTGTTGTCATACTACAATGTTTGTGAACCTAGTGTTCAAATACAAATAAGGTAGTGAGTAAACTCACACTCATTGACTCTCGGACTTGAGTCAAGAAGCCTTTTATCTTTTATATTAGAGTCTTTAATGTTTCATAATTATATACTTTGTAATCTAACAAATCTTAGCTAAATTGAACTTACAATTAGTGAATAGGGCATTAGTGTCAATTCTTAAATTTAGAAGTTTCATTCATCAGTTACATATTAACTGGAGGACTAAAATAGAAAAGGAGTGTCGTGAGTACACTTAAAGTGTAATCATTAGTTTTGGGGGGGTATGGTTTTCTTTTCCTTAATCCTTAGCCGGAATATGATGAGAGAGAAAGGAGTAGTAGCACGGCCGCGGTCAATGACTCGCATGTTTTGTAGGGTTTCTCTTCCGGTGTTCTTCACTTCTTCTTGCTCTGTTTGGTGTTATGTTCTTCATTGTTTAATCCTTGTGACGAAACGAACAAATCTTAGGCTAATTGAGATAGCAGTGGAAGTGAACATCAACTTGTGTGCAAAATTAGGTTCGTATTCTGTGATCGTTTTATCAACGGAGAAAATTCCCAGTACCCAAAATTGCATGAGTAAGGGGCAAGATTTTTTCTACGACAAGCATGTTTACAAGCGACTCAGTCGGATAAGTCTCTCAATTACTCTTTATTTTATGTTGTTTATTTACAATTCATGTTAGAGGTTGTCTATGATTATTAACTGAATTTATCGCTTTGGTATGAACATAATTATTATTGCCGATTATTTAATTGTTCTGTAAATTAAATAATCTGCTCGTTACAGGGTTGATATTTCCAATAAGCCCAACATCATTCTTTGGGAATTCCCGTCTTAATTTGATACATCCTCCTAATTGTAAAAAATTTTATTTGTCTAACATGATTCATCGGTCTTAGTTTCCTCCTCATTTACTTTGCCGCTTTCTCGTTTACTCATTGAAAGCCTCATTTACTCTTAAAACAAAAACACCACTGTATTTCCCCGCTTCTTTTTCTTCTTACAAATCTTTCTAAACCTTCAAAAGGACCTATAAATTCAAGAATCGGATTTAGAGCACACATCGTTGAAGGTTTTACATATTTTTTCTTAGATTCAAATTTTGGTAACATAATTTTCATCTCGATGAAGTTTACCTCCTGGCGACGAGTTAAAACCAAAGAAAAACAAACAGAAATAAAAAACAGCCCCGACATAAGGATAAATCTAATTAAATGTTTAAAATTTGCAAAAAGGTGATATTTAATGCTATAACATCAAAAGTAAATTTTTTGATTTAATTAGTTATTTTATTTTCTTTATTTTAGGTTAAAACATTAAAAGTCTAGTAGTGCGTTTTGGCCAAAACGTAAGGATAATATGTAGCTTATTTGTAAAAATTATATTTTAATGCTGCGACAAAAAAAATAACGTTTTCAAAAAGCAACTGCTTTTTAAAACGCTAAAATTCCCAATTTTTTTTTAAAATGCAAGTTTTAAAAGGCTGATAGGAAAAAAATGCTGCTTATTGAAGTGATTTCCCAAACAATTTATAAAAAAAAAAAAAACTTACATTTTTAAAACACATTTTTAAATACTGTATTTTATAGACGTTACACCAACGGACTCTAAAATTTAAGCATAAAGTATAAACTACCAAAAACGGAATCAAGATCAAATAGAACGTTAAAAAGTCAAGAGAATCGCATGTCCTTTTGATGTTATTCTATTTTTGAATAAAAAAGGCCGAATGGGAATATTTTCTAAAACCAGGGGAATCACTTCCACATAATTGCACTGTCACATGTATTATATGTTCTAAGAGAAAGAAAGTATGACAAATGATACTCCCCGTCCGTTCCACCCAAAAAATTCACGTTTAAAAAGTCTAATTATTAAGATATATATTAATATTATTAGAGTTGGTTATATTTACAAAAATACTTAAATACAACAAAAAAAAATTACAACATAAGTGGAGGGTAAAGATGAAAGATTATAAAAATTGTAAGCATAATTTTTTAAAAGTGGACTCTTTAAGTAAAACATTTCAAAATAGTATAGTGAATTTTTTACTTGAAACGGAGGGAGTATAACGAGCTCGAACTTGTAGTATTCTACAAGCTTTAGTGTTTAGTCTCGTTGAATGCTTTTAAGATAAATCTCGATACTTAAATATTTTTAAATTGGTGATAATTTAGAATGTTCATGCTATTATTTAGAAATAGGAAAAATTTGATCGACTATGTAAATATGTAAGTAATTTTGATCTCATGACACTAACACTCAAGGCCGCCCCAAAGGTAAAGCCATCAAAGCCCTTGCTTTATGCCTAAAAAAAAAAATTAGGTCTCAAAAAAAAAAATCCTTATTTTAGTAAATTTTTAAAAAATATTAATAGCAACTCTTAGTTTTCGTCACCCATTTATTAATAGTTTAGCCACTTGTGAGCTTAAAAAAATTTGAGTTTTTATTAGTCTCCTATTCGGTATGAAAATTGTTTGTGATAAACTCAGTTAGTAAAAATATGCAATCAAATGATATGTATATCGATGTTGCTATACAACAATTGAACGGTATTATTTCATTTTAAAAAAATATAGGGAAGACAGATTTGAAAATACTATAATTTCTACCAAAGAAATTGTTATAAAAGTGAATATAAAACCAAAGTTTCAAAAAATGATACACTAATTAACATACTTAATTATGTAATAAGATTTTATTATTTTCCAAATGCATATATCGCTTATAGAATAATGTTAACGATTCACATAGTTGTTGCTTCGAGAGAATAAAGTTTTTCAAACTAAAATTAATAAAACCATATCTAAGATCGACAATGTCTCAAAAAAGATTAAGTGAATTAGCTTTATTATCGATTGAAAAAGAATTGTTAAATGAAATCGATTACAATAATTTAACAAATAATTTTGCATCCTCAAAAGCACGAAAGATAAACTCTAAATAAAAATATAATAATTTTAATAAAAAAATTATTTGGGCCACACTTTAGAGTTTCTTTAGGCCTCCACAAGTGTTGGGCCGGCAGTGCTAACACTAAATCTCGTAGAAATACTACAAGCTTGAGCTTGTAATATCAGTCACACTGTAACTAATTAAAACCATCATGCTTGGTTTTACAAATACGTCCGGTTTTAAACAATTTTAGTCATACTTTCAAATTATAAATTGATATTGAAGCTCTATTTATTATACAAGTCAAGTGACTGCATATTGTTAAAAGACTAATTTATTTAAAAGTTTAAGTTGTTCGACGGAGGACTAATAATATATATTATATTTTAACACTCTTTTCATGCGCATGTGTGGAGATGTGTATTTTATATAGTGTAAATGATAAGTTTTGATACCATATTAAGTAATTTATCTAAAAACTTAAGTTGTTAATTAAAGAGATGAACAATAATATATATAATGCTTTAATACTTGTATAATATTTGCTTGAAGCAAATAATTATTAGAAATTTATTATTTCACATGTTATATATATCAGGGGATTTGAAGTATTCATTAGGAAACAATTGAAATTTTCATTAAGAAGCTTTTAATGTATGAAAATTTAATGGTATAGTGACAGCAAGTTATTAAGATATTGCCATAACCAAGTAATTTCATGAGATTACAAAGATTGGTTAACAATATTAATTGTTTGTTTTTATCAAGTGCTTTCTTTTTCTGAGTCTCTAAGTAACTTATTAGGTGAACAGATTATATACAAAGGTTAAAAAAGTAAAAAGGGGAAGGGGAGGGGGGGTGGGGGCAGGGGGTTGGAAAGAAATTAAAAGAGGAAAGTGGAACAGCTGAATTTGTTCTAGATCTAAAAAGAGTCATCATTCAATAAATAACTATAAATATCCAAAATTATATTCCCTCCATTTAATGCAAAAGTTTCTATATTCAGCCTCAATATGCTTAGTACGCTCATAAAAAAACAGGGTTAGCAGCAATATGTAAAGCTGCTTGATTGTCACAAAACAAGGACACTGGAGTGAGATTGGAAATCTACAAATCTCTGAATAAGGCTAATAACCAAGTGATTTCACAGCTTGTAGTAGCCATGGCTCTATATTCAGCCTCTGCAGAGCTTCTCGAGACTGTGTGTTGCTTCTTAGATTTCCAAGAAATGAAAGAATCCCCAAGTAGAATACAATAGCCCGTCACAGATTTTCTGGAAGTGGGACAACTACCCCAGTCTGAATCACAGTATGCTGTGAGGGTTAAGGCACTCGATGCAGAGAAAAATAAGCCTTGACCAATAGTACCTTTGAGATATCGAACTAATTTTAGTGCAGCTGTCATGTGAGGTTGCCTTGGAGAGGCCATGAATTGACTTAAAATGTGTACGGGAAAAGAGAGATCAGGCCTAGAGATTGTCAAGTAAATCAAACGACTAATTAATCTCCTGTATCTGTTTGCATCCTGTAATAAGTCCCCTTTGTCCACAGCTAAGGCATGATGCTACTCAAGCGGAATACTTGAAATTTTAGCACAATCTTGCCCTGTGTCTTTTAAAATATCCATAACATATTTCCTTTGATGGACGTATATACTAGAATCATTTCTTGCAACCTCAATACCTAGGAAGTATTTCAGCTGGCCCAAATCTTTGATATTAAAAGAAGAGTGAAGAAAGGTCTTTAATGCAGCAATATAACAGCAGGACTAGAACCAGTTAATAACAAATCATCAACATACACTAGAACTATTGTAAAAGTATTATCTTTGAGCAAAGTAAAGAGAGAATGATCACTATGAGACTGAGTGAAACCAAACTGCAGAAGAACTGTGGAAAGCTTACGAAACCACTGTCGAGGGGCTTGTTTAAGGCCATAGAGAGATTTGATCAACTTGCAGACAACAGGCTAAGAAGAACTGGGCTGCATTAAGGGTGAATAACCTGGAGGAAGATCCATGAAAACTTCTTCATTGAGATCTCCATGCAAAAAAGCATTAGAGACATCCATTTGAATGATCTCTCAACCCTTGATAGCAACTAGAGCAAGTAAGGTTCTAACTGTGGTCATCTTGGCAACCGGTGCAAAAGTGTCAAAGAAATCTAGCCCTTCAGTTTGAGTGAAGCCCTTGGCAACAAGTCTGGCTTTATATTTATCTATAGAACCATCCGGCTTATGCTTGATTCTATAGATCCACTTACATCCTACAATCCTTTTGGTGGAAGGTAAAGGTTGCAAAATCCAAGTGTTATTATTTTCCAAAGCCTGAATCTCAAGCTCCATTGCCTTACACCACAGTGGATCTTTAACAGCTTGAGCATATGTGTGGGGTTCAGAGGATTGGGAAATTTTTGTAAGAAAAGAATAATAATTGGAGGAAACAGGATCATAAGTAAGGACTGAATTGAAGGCATGAGGAACTAACCTTTGCACAGAAGAACAGTGAGAAGATGCAATAGAGGATGGTAATCCTACATAATCCTAGAACTTTGCAGGCAATACCTTAGTTCTTACAGGTCTAGAAGACTGTATAGGATGAGAAGATGAAGAAGGAATAGAAGAGGAAACATGATTATCTGAATTAGGTGAAGATGAAGAAATAGAAGTGGTCACTGAAGTAGGGATCTCATCTTGTTCATCAAAACTAAAAGGAGTTAAAAAAAGAGGAATGGATGAGGAAGAATTTGAAGAAGAAGACTGAAGGGGAAATTCAGACTCATAGAATTTTACATCTCTACTATAAAGTACTTTGTGAGTTGTTAAGTCATAGATTTTATAAGCCTTCTTTCCATAAGGGTAGCCCAGAAAAATACACTTACTGGCCCTGGGTTGGAATTTATCTCTATGGTGTGCTAGTGTGAAAGTAAAACACAAGCATCCTAGGACTTTGAGATGAGTATATATTGGAGGTTTGCCAAAAAGTACTTCATAAGGAGATTTGAACTGAAGAACAGATGTGGGAAGCCTATTGATCAAATAAGTTGTTGTTTGAAGACAATCCCCCCAAAACTGAATAGGTAGGTGACCTTGAAACCTTAAGGCTCTCGCCATTTCAAGTAAATTTCTATGTATTCTTTCTACCCTCCCATTTTGCTGTGGAGTATCATTGCAAGTACTTTGTTGGATAATACCAAGAGATTGTAAAAGAGAGGAAACTTCACCATTAAAAAACTCAGATCCATTGTCTGATCTTATTTCTTTAACACTAGTTTGAAATTGATTGGTGATCATAAGAAGAAAAGCTTTGAGATAGTGACAAACATGGGCTTTAGACTTGAGTAAATAGGTCCAAGTGGCCCTTGAAAAATCATTAACAATGGTTAGAAAGAAAGAACATCCATCATAAGTCAAATATCTATAGCGACCCCAAACATCACAGTGTATAAGGGCAAAAGCAGTATTACAATGAGAAGAACTAATTGGAAAAGCAAATCTTGTTTGTTTAGCATAATGACAAATTTCACAAACAGATTTATTGGATGAAGAATCAACATTGCAATTAGACAAGAAAGGAATGTGTTTAAGAACATGAGTGGAACAATGACCAAATCTTAAGTGCCATAACAATACAGAAGAATGCAATGCATTGTTTATAACAGGCTGTAAAGAAGAACCAGTCAACAAATGAGTAGAATTTGAACAGGAAGTAGACTTGTTGAGAACTTTGCTAGGTGTGCCTGATAAGACCAGTTTGTACAAACCACCATCAATTCTACCAATCCCCCTTTGCTTCTTCTGGGCAAGGTCCTGAATTATACAATGAGTCGGAGAAAAAATGAGAGCACAATGATTTTCTGAGGCAAGTTTATAACCTGATAAGAGATTAAATTTAAAGGCAGGAACATAGAGAACATTATGAATAACAAGATCAAAGGTTAATTGAATTGATCCTTTATGAGTAATGAGAGTAGTTTTACCAGTAGGAAGATGAATACTGGAAGAGAAAGTAACAGGATCAATAAGTAAATCAAAGAATGAGGTAATATGATGTGTTGCTCCTGTGTCTATGATCCATTCATGTGGTATAAAACTAGGACTAGACAAGCAGACTGGATAAGCACAACAATTAGAAATGTTAACCTTACCAGCCAAATGAGACTCAGGAGAATCAAAAACATTGGTGCTGAGAAGAGGTAAGAGCTGCTGATATTGAGTTGTGGTTAATGTTGATAGAATTCAACAGCCAAAAAATGATCATACTGTTACATCGATCCCAATGATCAACGTATTTAGAGTTGGGTTTAGGCCTTTTGTGTTGTCCTGTAATTAATCCTAACTTGTTCTTAGCAGTAAGAGCAATCACCATAGATCTTTTCCATGAGTTGAAGTTTGATTCTGAGATAATTTCAGTAACAAGTGTCATACCTGGGTGATCGTTTGGGTGTAAATATAGAGGATGTGATTGACTCAATTGAACAAGTGACTCATTCATATCATAATCATCAACTTCTTCGGCAGATTTGTTGGATTCTGAATCACTGCTTTCGTTTTCATCAGTCGCCATAGTAGAAACTCAAATTTGTTGATTGAGAAAGAAAATGATCAACAGATATACAGATCAAGAAGAACAAAACTCAATTGCAGAAGGATCAAATGATTGATTCAGAGTATATTGGCTCTGATACCATGTTAATTTGGTTGAAGATGATCAAAAGAAAAAGAAAAAGAATTCTTTAGACATATTGATAAAGAACATTCTTCTCATTCATTGAAAAGATTACTCCATTACAAAAATACAAAGATGTTCAACTTATATACAATTAAATCTAACTGACTAACTACTCTGTGCAACAACAATTACAATCAACTTGTAACTACATTTGTAACTTCATGTAACTATATTTGTAACTGCCATGACATCAGCAAAATAACAAACTCCTTTGCACTATGTTGTGGTTGTATAATCATCCTTTGCTGTGTCTGCATAATCACTCTTTGCTGCATAATCATCCTTTGTTGCTGATGTATAATCATCCTTTGTTGCTGTTGTGTTAACATCATAATCATCCTTTGTTGTGGCTGTGTTAACAAATTTGATACATCCTCCTAATTGTAAAAATTTTCATTTGTCTAACATGATTCATCGGTCTTAGTTTCCTCCTCATTTGCTTTGCCGCTTTCTCGTTTACTCATTGAAAGGCTCATTTACTCTTAAAACAAAAACACCACTGTATTTCCCCGCTTCTTTTTCTTCTTACAAATCTTTCTAAACCTTCAAAAAGACCTATAAATTCAAGAATCGGATTTAGAGCACACATGGTTGAAGGTTTTACATATTTTTTCTTAGATTCAAATTTTGGTAACATAATTTTCATCCCGATGAAGTTTACCTCCTGGCGACCGAGTTAAAACCAAAGAAAAACAAACAGAAATAAAAACAGCCTCGACATAAGGATAAATCTAATTAATTGTTTAAAATTTGCAAAAAGGTGATATTTAATGCTATAACATCAAAAGTAAATTTTTTGATTTAATTAGTTATTTTGTTTTCTTTATTTTAGGTTAAAACATTAAAAGTCTGGTCGTGCGTTTTGGCCAAAACGCAGGAATAATATGTAGCTTATTTGCAAAAATTGTGTTTCAATGCTGCGACAGAAAAAACAGACTTTTCAAAAAGTTGCTTCGTTTTAAAACGCTGAAATTCTCAGCTTTTTTTCAAAATGCAAGTTTTAAAACTCTGATAGGAAAAAAATACTGCGTATTGAAGTAATATCCCAAACAAATTTATAAGAAAAAACTTACATTTTTAAAACACATTTTTAAAATATTGCATTTTATAGACGCTACACTAAACAGACTCTAAGATCTAAGCATAAAGTATAAACTACCAAAAACGGCATCAAGATCAAATAAAAAGATAAGATCAAATAAAAAGTTAAAAAGGTCAAGAGAATCGCATGTCCTTTGGATGTTATTCTACTTTTGAATAAAAAAGGCTGAATGGGAATATTTTCTAAAACCAGGGGAATCAATTCCACGTAATTGCACTATCACATGTATTATATGTTCTAAGAGAAGAAAGTAGAGATTCAGTGATTCTTCTCGATTGAAGCCTCACTTTCTCTGCTGTTGGTTCCAGGGTCGAATCTCGTTGGGGCGAATCTCGTTGGGGGGTCTTTGAGAGTTTAGGGCAGATTTAGAATAGATTTAGGATATCAAAAAAAGAGAAGAAAGTATGACAAATGACTCTCGTTGGGGGGTCTTTGGGAGTTTGAAAGTTGATCATATTTACAAAAATACTTAAGTACAACAAAAAAAATTACAACATAAGTGGAGGGTAAAGATGAATGATTATGAAAATTGTAAACATAATTTTTTAAAAGTGGATTCTTTAAGTGAAACATCTCAAAATAGTATAGTGAACTCTTAACTTGAAACGGAGGGAGTATAACGAGCTCGAACTTGTAGTATTCTACAAGATTTAGTGTTAATTTCGTTGAATGCTTTTAACATAAATCTCGATACTTAAATATTTTTAAATTGGTAATGATTTAGATTGTTCATGCTATTATTTAGAAAAAGGAAAAACTTGATCTGACTGTGTAAAGATGTAACTAATTTTGATCTCATGACACTAACACTCAAGGCTGGCCCAAAGGTAAAGCCATCAAAGCCCTTGCTTTAGGCCTCAAAAAAAATTAGGTCTTAAAAAAAAATCCTTATTTTAGTAAATATTTTTAAAAATATTAATATTAACTTTTAGTTTTCGTCACCCATTTATTAATAGTTTAGCCACTTGTGAGCTTAAAAAAATTTGAATTTTTATTAGGCTCCTATTCGGTATGAAAATTATTTGTAATACACTCAGTTAGTAAAAATATGCAATTAAAAGATATGTATATCGATGTTGCTATACAACAATTGAACGGTATTATTTCATTTAAAAAAAAATATAGGGAAGACAGATTTGAAAGTACTATAATTTCTACCAAAGAAATTGTTATAAAAGTGAATATAGAACCAAAGTTTCAAAAAAATGATACACCAATTAACATACTTAATTATGTAATAAGATTTTATTATTTTCCAAATGCATATATCGCTTATAGAATAATGTTAACGATTCACATAGTTGTTGCTTCGAGAGAATAAAGTTTTTCAAACTAAAATTAATAAAATCATATCTAAGATCGACAATGTCTCAAAAAAATTAAGTGAATTAGCTTTATTATCGATTGAAAAAGAATTGTTAAATAAAATCGATTACAATAATTTAACAAATAATTTTGCATCCTCAAAAGCACAAAAGATAAACTCTAAGTAAAAATATAATAATTTTAATAAAAAAAATTATTTGGGCCTCACTTTAGAGTTTGCTTTAGGCCTCCACAAGTGTTGGGCCGGCACTGCTAATACTAAATCTCGTAGGAATACTACAAGCTCGAACTTGTAATATCAGTCACACTGTAACTAATTAAAACCATCATGCTTGATTTTACAAATACATCCGGTTTTAAACAATTTTAGTCATACTTTCAAATTATAAATTGATATTGAAGCTCTATTTATTATACAATTCAAGTGACTGCATATTGTTAAAAGACTAATTTATTTAAAAGTTTAAGTTGTTCGACGGAGGACTAATAATATATTATATTTTAACACTCTTTTCATGCGCATGTGTGGAGATGTGTATTTTATATAGTGTAAATGATAAGTTTTGATACCATATTAAGTAATTTATCTAAAAACTTAAGTTGTTAATTAAAGAGATGAACAATAATATATATAATGCTTTAATACTTGTATAATATTTGCTTGAAGCAAATAATTATTAGAAATTTATTATTTCACATGTTATATATATCAGGGGATTTGAAGTATTCATTAGGAAACAATTGAAATTTTCATTAAGAAGCTTTTAATGTATGAAAATTTAATGGTATAGTGACAGCAAGTTATTAAGATATTGCCATAACCAAGTAATTTCATGAGATTACAAAGATTGGTTAACAATATTAATTGTTTGTTTTTATCAAGTGCTTTCTTTTTCTGAGTCTCTAAGTAACTTATTAGGTGAACAGATTATATACAAAGGTTAAAAATGTAAAAAGGGAAAGGGGAGGGGGGTGGGGGCAGGGGGTTGGAAAGAAATTAAAAGAGGAAAGTGGAACAGCTGAATTTGTTCCAGATCTAAAAAGAGTCATCATTCAATAAATAACTATAAATATCCAAAATTATAGTCCCTCCGTTTAATGCAAAAAATTAACTATTTTATTTTGAAATATTCTACTTAAAGAATTCACTTTGAAAAGTTATGTCTATAATTTTCATAAATCTTTCAACTTTATCCTTCACATATGATATAAACGTAGACTCTTTATGTAAAACGGAAGAAGTAATATTAAAAAATTTGATTTGCCAAGCTCCATGTTTGAAATCAAAAGAGCATTATTTTATCTTCAAGTGAATGGCATTTCTTGATTAACTATTAAGCCAAAAATATTTTGAAATTTTAAAATAAAATATAATACTCTCTCCGTCTCTTAATTATTGCCTTGTTTGACTTAATACATAGATTAATAAAAAATAATTAATTTAATTATTAATATTGGTATAATGTGTAATTTTGTTTAATGTTTATGTATATATAGCCCATAATTAAAGTAATAAAAAGTAAAAATAAAATAATAAAAATAATATTCAAAAAATTTTTTTATACAAAATAATTATTTTAGAACGAACTAAAAAAAAAAAAAAACGATAATATAGGAACGGAGGAGGAGGGAGTAACATAAATACTTGAAAATTCTGCCAATCATTACTAAACTGACTTTCCTATCTTGTTATCAATGTAGTGTGATGTCGTATTCACTTTTTGACAGTTGGATCTATCAATAAAATAAAAAGAAAAAAAATGTAAAACCACCTATTGTTTTCTCATTTTGCAAATGAGCCCCCTTTAGTATGAGATTAGACATATAACCCTCTTATGGACCGGTTGACTAAAGCTGTCAAAGCGGTCCGGCGGTCCGGGCCGGCCCACGGGCTGCTTAAACCCGCTATTTGGTGGTACGGTGCGGGCTAAACCATTAAGGGTGTGGGCCTAAAATGTGTCAACCCAACCCAAACCATCACGGGTTATAGGTTAAACGAGCCAGTCCACAAAAAATAAATAAATAAATAAATAATTAATAAACATTATATATAAAACCCAAAAATTAATGAAAAACCCCTAAAAAAACTTTATATAAATACAATTCACAAAGTAGAAAAATTGAATCAACAAAAAGCACCACATACAAAAAGCACACACAAATTGCTCGGAGTTTAACCCAATAATTAACAGTTTAACAGACTCAATTCTTATCATTTCCTCCATCTTCCTTGTCCTCATCAACAATCTCAAAAACATTTGACCCTTCACTTGATAAAGCTGTTTTAATACTTGTATCATAATTATCTTCACTATCTGCATAAAAAAGAAATACAAATAAATTAAAAAATACAATCTCAATAATCCAATCCATATAGTAAGAAAAAGACAATATACAAAACAATTAATAATTCATAAGAGAAAAGATTATTTTGAAAAGAGCTGATTACTGATTACTAAAAGAAAGAAAAAAAAAGATTATTTTGAAAAGGAAAAACGAAAAACTTACAGCCTGACGCCGAGAAGAGATTGTCGGAGCGAGAGAGAGGCTGCTGAGTGCTGAACGGCAGTCGACTTGTGAGTTGAGACAGGGAAGAAGAGATCGAACAAGGTGAGAGAATGAGATGGTGAGTTGGTGACGGCGTGACGCGCCGTTGCGGGAATCGAGAGGTGAGAGAATGAAAGACGGCTAGTCGGTTAGGTGCGGTACTGTGGACCTGTGGTGACGTCGATGAAAGTGAGCTGAGGCCTGAGAGTCTAAGAAGTGAGAAGGAACTATGAAGCTTCTGATTATGCGCTGCCTCACACTCAGCCTAGGGTTTTTCACTTTTTCTTCAAATTTGGAATTTACAATTTCATCCTTGCTGCTACAGTGTTACTTACAGGAGGGTCAACCCGCCCCAACCTGCACCGCCCCGCCTTAACCTACAACCCACGCGGACTCAGCTTGTTTGGCCCATTTTTTAAATGGTCCAATATTTTTCTATTCAATCAACCTATTTTGTGCGGCGACTCGGGCTGACCCAACGGACTAAAACCATTTTGACAGCTCTACGGTTGACAAAGGTTTGCCGCCCTAATTTTGTTAACAAAATTTGGTAAATAAAATGATGAAAAGCCCTCCATATAGGATCTAATTTTTTATATTTTTCCTTCTAATCCCAGATTTGTGCCAAAAGTGAACCTATATTTATTGTTTTTTATCCAATAACCCAAAAGTCAATCCCATTTTTTCAAGAACTTTCTACTTTTTCCTTACACAACTTAACAAATTAATGATAACAAGTCACATTTTCTCTTTACTCAACTTTTTGTCTATAAAAAATTCTAATTTACCATCTTTTTTTGCTTTCTTTTTGAAAACTCAAATGAGTGTGTTATTGAGCTCTAACAGATTAATTGACAACAATTACTATATATACTCTTAAAATCTTGCCCACCTTCCCCAATCTATCTTATACTGTATTATGCTACTCCAAACCCTTATAAACTTTACCCCACAACTTGGGTACTTCTCCTAATACTATCTCGGTGGCTATGGTGTCAACAGTTAAGCTACCCCCCAATTTTAGTCTTTATTACAGTTACCATAACACCGTTCAAGATTAATTTTATGGGAAAAGATTGAAAAAAATAAAATATATTCATAATTGATGGAGACTGAGGGCATTATGGTAATGTTTTGACAAAGTTTGGTCAGTTTCTTTGACTTTTGGCTTGTCAATGACAAATGATGTTAATTTAGAGGAAAAAGTTGCTGGTTGCAACCCCTAGCAACCTCAAATGGTTTAAGTGCCTATTAGTCTACCACGAGGGGTTCATTCGCACAATGAGAAAACCACAGGATGGTTTCTGCATCATGACTTACATAAATTAAAACTAACATATATTTATTATGCGATATCACAAAAATAGTATTTAACAAAAATAAAATTTTAATTATAATATTGATATCCATATTTAATCTTACTTTTTATTTTAATAACAAAATTCCATGCTTGGAATATAAATTTTTTCACTTCTTATAGACAATGCAATTTAATTTTTTATTTTTATTTTTTAAGAGCATAAATAAGTAAATATGATTGTACAAGGAAGTAGAAAAAAAAATACATTGGTCATGGGATATATTGAATAAAAAAAAACTAAATGACAGTGTTAGGTAATTAACTTGAAAATAGTCAATACATTCGAGTGTAACAATTAAAAGAAAATTTAAAATAGTTACTGTTATGTACAAGCATATCGGATAATATAATTAATAAAAGATAATACAATTATCCTTAAAAAGATTAAGTAAAACTTTACACATATCATAAAAAAGAAAATTTTTTTTTATTTAATTGAAAGAAAAGGGAAGTAAAGTAACTTTTTATAAAATATATTAAATGACAATTTAAGGATGTTTTTATGGCGAAATTTGGGCAGCTCTCTTTTTCACAATTTTCAACCAATTTAATCTACTATAATTGTTTCAAACCGAAAAAAAACACTTTTATTGTGAAATATCATCTATGCCCTTAAAAAATACAGAATAACACGTTATGTATCGCAAATCAAAACGATGCATCGCGACGCACAACATTATACTTGTGATGCACAAAATTGTACTAAAAAGTATTATTTTTTATGCATCGCGATGCATAAAATTTCCTTAACAGTTCAAAATGAGCGCCACGCCCGGCGTCACACCCATAATTTTTTGCCTCCACACCCATAATTTTGGCATTCACGCCCGTTCCAAAATTAATGCATCGCGATGAATAAATTGTTACATCGTGATGCATAAAAAATATTATTTTTATGCATCGTGATGCACAACATTACAATTGTGATGCATCAAAAATGTATCGCGATGCACAAAACAGTACTAATGCACAACATTAAACTTGCATCAAAGTGTGCATCGCGATGAACAAAATTGTACTAAAAAATATTGTTTTTGTGCATGTACAACATTACACTTGCGATGAATCAAAGTGTGAATCGCGATTCACAAAATTGTACTAAAAAAATACTTTTTTAATGCATCGCGATGGACAACTTTTATTTCCGATGCACAATATATTGTGAATATTAGAAAATTAAAGATTAAATGAATTATCCAAGACACTTCTAAAAAGGTGTTTTTAATCACTTTCTAAAAAGATTAAATGAAATTTGTTTACTTTTTTGTTGTGGTAGCATTCAACGATTGACAAACAATATTGATACAACAAAAACGCAAAAAATTAAAATAATTTTAAAAATTATACTAATTTTATTTTTTGATGATGAATTGACAAAAAATTAAAGGAAGACAATGTTTAAAATATTATTTAGGTTGTTACGATGGTAGTTTTGGAGTAATTTACAAATTTATCGATTAAAATGAACTTAAGCAGCTGGAAATAAAAATAAAAATATAAAGCGGTTGAAAATCTGTGAAAGAGAAATGACCAACAATTATTCCATATTTTTATCAACACATAAACAAAATTAAAATAATTAATACTAGTAATAAGTATAATAAATACGAAGTAATTAATTAATGTACTCCGTAGAAATAGGTAGGCCTTATCTATAACTAGTTTTACACCCGTGCGTTTAACACACTGACATATATCTTTTTCAACTAAATAACACTCAAGCAAAATAAAGAGGAAAATTAAAATAAAAAGAATAAATGGAGGTAAAGTAATGTTGGAGACAACTAATTAAATAGAAATACAATGATATATCGGTAATATTATAGTTTCTGAAAAAAAAAATTCTTTTACACAAAATTTGATGTTTTATTTCTTGGTTTTCCCTCTTTAGCACATATTTTTTAATTAAATTATTTATGAATAGTATAAATTACTTTTTCTTAAATTATATTACATAAATAAAAAAAGAAAAATCATTATAGTGAAATTTATAAAATAATTATAAGACTTGGTTGTCATTGTATAATTTCGGTAATTACATAAATTGAAAAAAAGAAAAATGTTCTATTTTAAATACAATATTTTTAAATTATAGAATATTGTTTTTATTAATGTAATACTTTATAATATCTTTATAGAGTATAATTTAATTTTCCTTAGTTTATTCTTTGTATTTTGTTTTTCCTCTTTGTTTTAGAAATTAATGATTAATATTTCGTATATTCGAAATTTACATAATTAATAATTAATATTTCAATTAAAAATTACATAAATTGGAATAAAATAATAATTTAAAAATATTATTTTCATTGACATTCAATTGAAAATATTGTCAAATGAAAAAGAGAGAGAGAGAGAGAGAGAGAGAGAGAGAGAGAGAGAGAGAGAGAGAGAGAGAGAGAGAGAGAGAGAGAGAGAGAGACTTTGTTTGTCACTTTTTCAACGCCACTTTCAACTCATGGTTTGGATATATAGTAATATTAAATGCTCTATGAAAATGTTTTATTTTTGACAAGTAATTTTTTGCATATTGTACTATTTTAAGACTTGCTTGTCATTATATATATATATTAATATTTTAATTAAAAATTACATAAATTGAAAAAAATTAATTAAAAAATATTATTTTCATTGACAACGGTTCAATTGAAGTATGGAAAGGAAGGGAAGAAGGATGGAGAGAGAGAGAGAGAAAGGGAGAGAGAGTATGAATGAGTCTGTCACTTTTTTAAATGCACTTTTTTCATGACACTTTTTCCAATGCACTTTTTTCAATGCCATTTTTTTCAATTCATGTTTTGGATGTAATTAAAGATTGTATTATTATTTTATATTTATTGTTTTGCATTTTCAAGAAAAAATTTAAATGTATAACATGAAATTAACTTTCTATTTTTGATAAGTAATATTTTGACGGAACTTTTCTTTATTTAGACTTATTAGATTGTATATATATATATATATATAGACTATAAATAAAGGCACATTATCTTCTCCTTAACTTGACGACACAGGGTGATCATCATAATAGATACGGAAACTTCTCTAAAGACCGGGCAGGAAAACTCTAATAATTCGGAAAGAAGGTTACACGTCACACTAGGACAGCAAATACTTCCGTGGCATCGCCTCGCCGCGCGTTAAAAAACGTTTCCCCTCATTTTAATACAGCTTCCCCCATAAAAATCTCATCTCTCACGCCATTTTCGTTACACCCTTTCTCACTCACACAGTTGTTAGTTTGTTACAGTGACCATCATCTCTTCCTGCTTCAATCAAATTAAAAATTCAATTCTTCAAATACCTTCACCATTGCTGTAATTTTCTGTAAGGCTTAGCTAAAAATTTGGGGATGGAGGTGTTTCATTATTGTTTGCTGTTCCTTTAACAGTCGTTTGTCGGAGAGCAAGGATTGTGTTTTCTAGGGCTTTGAAGCTGAGAGAGAGAGAGAGAGAGAGAAATGGCGGTGGAGTACGAATGTTGCTCGACGCAGTTCGTTTTGCACATACTGATAATAGTATTTCTTGTTTTGTTTGCTGGTTTGATGTCTGGGCTCACTTTGGGACTCATGTCTATGAGCCTGGTTGATCTTGAGGTTCTTGCCAAGTCTGGTACTCCCAAGGATCGCCGATACGCCGGTATTATATGTTTTTTTTCCTTTTCCCCCCCTTTTAAATCAGTTTGTTCTTGTTTTCATGCTAATCGACAACTTCTGAGGGCTATCTGTTTGTTTGCATTCTCTTTATATTTTTGAGCTTTTTCGTTACTTACCACGATAAATTCCCAAGCCTTTACTAGTGTCCTTACTCTTGTTCTGAATTGGGTCCGGTTAACAAACAGGAATGTGTTTACAATATTTTTATAATTGTCAAAATTGAGTTTGGTTCCCAAAAATGGTCTCAATTTTAATCACCGCCAATCAATTTTGGTCCGACTTTTGATGTCCAATGGAGTATCACTTTGCCAATGAAGTCATATACTCCCACCGGCCCCAAAAAATTGTCTCATTTGACATGTCAAACTTTTCAAGATTGTAGTGTTATACTTTTATTTTCTTGTATCTCCTATAAATTGCCCTAAAATTATATCTCTTTTCAGAAATGAGACTGTTTTTCTGGGAAAAATCAAATTGGAAAGAGGGACTATTTTCTTCGGACACACGGAGTAATATGTTTGAACCATTTTCTGATCTCTTTTCTTGAATATTATTTTGGTACTGTATCATGTTTCAATATCTTTCTCTATGTAGTTAATCTCTGTGATAGTAATTTTCATGGGTAGACTAAGAAGAACTAAACCTCAGAATGAGTTATATTGTTGCATTTTGAAATAGGGCATCTTTTCAGGTTTTCGTGCTGTTGTTAGTTTCTGTGAGCTTTGCTTTTTTTGAACTCCATATTATTGGTATGTCAGCCTGTATAGCCTAAAGCTTTGATTCTTTGGAAACCTCAGTCCTTATCTTTCTTTTCCATTTCTAGCCTCCCGGATATGGCATTTCTTTTAATATTTTTTTTCCTCTTTATCCCGTATAACTCAATTAGTACACTTCTTAGTAACTTTGGGAAGCATAAGTTTGTCTTCTTAACCATTTTGCTACTTAGATTTTTGCTTGGCATAGCATCATTTCGTGGTTGGCAGCCTTAACACCCAGGTTAAGTGTTTCATATTGTTTTGCTGCTAGTTTTAGTATTTAGGTCGTGCCAAGTTTAGAAACAGCGAGTGCTAGAAGCGGGATGGCTTATTAGTGATGAGGGTGGATGAACTGTGAACTATGGCTTTTAGCTACCCTATGCCTTATGCAGAGTTTGTGGCGAGGACCTAACAGAAGGAATTTTGATGGAGTGGAGCTTCTTGCTCGTAGAGTGAGAGCTTCAATGCTGAGCCTTCTGTATTTTTGGGGCAGGAAAACTTCCCAGATTCTGCTGACTCTTGTGAATTTCGTAGGAGAAATTTGGATGGGCCAAGTGACTGGTCATTTTTTTGTAGAGGTTTTTGCACGGAGGAGTATTTTTGGTTGCACTTTTGTGTTTCTTTTGTATTAGTCTAATGTACAGGGTTGCAGCCCCCCTGGTGCTCTGCCTTATATTAAAACATATCTCTTACTTATTGAAAAAAATTTGCTGACTTGCTACTGGTATGTAAAAATCTTAACAAAAGTTATTGTATTTGTGTTCAAGTTCGGCGCAAACTTTTTTGCTGCAGTTTATGATTATTGCATTATTTTTGTTCATACTGGTTGTATTTACTGCTTCCTCTTGTCACAACAGAGAAGATATTGCCAGTTGTTAGAAATCAGCATTTACTGCTTTGCACCCTTCTGATTTGCAATGCTGCTGCCATGGAGGTATTCTTGATTATATTGTTCTCAAATAAGTCAGTCTGCTGTCATAGCACAGTTCATATGCTAAAGGTTATTTTTTCCTCAGGCACTTCCCATTTTTCTGGATAGCCTGGTTACTGCTTGGGGTGCTATCCTCATTTCAGTGACATTGATACTTCTGTTTGGTGAGGTGAGTAGTACTCCATGCTATCATATATAAGAAAAGAGAGCTATGAAGTCTGAAAGATGGACTGATTGTGGAATGCTAGTGTGACTAATCCAGGTTCATAAGGGAAATTTTCCACATTGACCTTTTGAATGGTGGTTTCCTAGCTCCTGCATTTTTGCATATGCAGAGCTGCTGTTTTTTATCCATCTAATTTTGCATAGAGAAAGCCTTTTAGAGAAAAAAAAAAAAAACTATTTCAAGTTTGGGTGTATTCATATTCTCTGAGAGATTTTTTTTCGCTTCTTGGTATAAATAGCATCCTGAAGTTTTCTTGCACTAATTTTTCTTTATTTTCATGAACAGATCATACCCCAATCAGTTTGTTCTAGATATGGATTGGCCATTGGTGCGACTGTGGCCCCATTCGTGCGTGTTCTTGTTTTTGCCTGTTCTCCTGTTGCCTATCCCATAAGCAAGGTAATACACTTCACACCTTCATAAGATAGCTTTTATGTGTTATGCTTGTCTTCTTGACAGTTTTCTCCCATCCTTCTGTTGTCAGCTATTAGATTTTCTGCTAGGCCATGGACATGTTGCTCTATTCCGCAGAGCTGAATTGAAAACACTGGTTGATATGCATGGTAATGAGGTATGTAGAGTACTACTCTTTTGTATATTACCTGATTATGTTTAGACATTGGTTCTGTTTATTGCTTGATGATGCAAAACTCAGTATGCTGGAGAATGATTTATCTTACTTTTTATTGCCTTCTATCTTTGTCTCCTATGTAAGGATCTTCATTACTTGTTTAATCCACAAACACTGCTTACCGCCCACATTGCACGGCTCCTATTTTTCCCCCCTGCAGCAGCTTGCAATTTCTATTATTTTTGATCTGGAAATTGTCCAACATTTCTGCTGCTTATATTCAAGCGTTGACATCAGATTTGTTTTTCTTGAGCTTCTTGCTTTCTTCGGTTCTTTCATGCTCAATTCCTGTATACATGTGTGCAGGCAGGAAAAGGTGGTGAACTCACACACGATGAGACAACAATCATTGCAGGAGCTCTTGAACTCTCAGAGAAAACTGCAAGCGATGCCATGACTCCTATATCTGAAACTTTTGCAATTGATATTAATGCCAAACTTGACAGGTGTCGTACGTTTTCAGAAGCTTATGTGGAAGGTTAATCTTGCAATCTTATATGACATTGTAATTGGCATGTGTATTTGTTATAACAACAGGGAGTTGATGCGTATAATTCTGGAGAAAGGGCATAGCAGAGTTCCGGTTTACTATGAGCAACCTACGAACATAATTGGACTTGTTCTGGTAGGCTTCTCCCACTCCTCCCCCCCTCTCCCCCACCCAATAAACTGTGGTTCCTTGTACATTACTGACAAAAATCAGTAGTACATTTATTTACTCCATGATGGATGCATCTCTTGGTAGATTACATTCGCAATTCTTCATGCAAGACATAAATTCCAAAAGAAAAACATTTGGTGATTTTGAACAATAAGCAGGTTGTTGGATTAGGACTTGAGTTCTTACAACTATCAAATTAGATAGAATTGTTGATTCCATATACGAGTATGTGCTGATTATTAAAGGTTGATTTAGAGAGAATATCAGCTTAGCCTTTAAGCAAGCATCTTGTGTATGCTCGTGGAACAGAGGGAATTTCATGCATTAGGAGTGCTAAAAGTAGGGGTGTAGGTGAGTAGAGTGATGCAGAACAAACCAGCTTCATGCGAGTTGACTCGAGTGCGGTTGGCTAGCCGTTGTTGCTGAAGCCCTCTCTGTTAATCTCCCATGAAAATAAGGGAGGAGAAGATTAGTTCGTGGGTTTCTCAGCAAATAACTAGTTCATAATTTTCAACACTATAGCGAGTTTGGGCCTCGTATAACAAATGGGAGGTTCCATTTATTTTTCTTTTTCTTCTTTTTATATATTACTAACCTAAGTAAGGTGGGTTTCTCAGCAAACAACTAGTTCATAGTTTTCAACAGTATAGCGTGTTTGGGCCTCATATAAGAAATGGGAGGTTCCATTTCTTTTTCTATTTTTTTTTATATATTCTAACCCAAGTAAAGTGGGTTTCTTAGCAAATAACTAGCTCATAGTTTTCAACAGTATACCGTGTTGGGCTTTAAGATATATATATATATATATATATATATATATATATACATATATATGCTTGTGTGTAGATTTTTTTGGTCCCAAAATGAGTGTCCTTTTTTCTATGAAGTTACTAAATTCACCTTTGCCATCTATTATGTCTCAATGTGCATTTGCAATACTATAGTGTGGACACCAAGGGCATTCATGTCTATGTACAGCTAATAAAATGGTCTAAAAGTCAACTTCCGTAATTTATGCAAAAAACTTAAAAGGGACAGTCATTAAGGGACAGAGGAGTAATACTTTAACCCTTTTCATTTTCTTATCCTATTTCATTCCGTCTATGCTTATTTCACTGCTGCTTCATCACCTCTTGCCTAATTGAAAAATCGTTCTCCTGCACTGCAAGTTATACTTGCTACAGTCAGACTCTGCTGCAATTGCTCAAAAATTAATTTCATTGTGAAGTTTCCACTATGAGTCACTAAAAAATTGGTGATGAAATTATTGTTTTAGTGTGGGTCACTTGTTAATAATACAGTTTTGAAAAGATTCTGTATTGGGAATGACCATCATTAAGGTGGAGTGTCCCCAATACATTGAGGATTGATCCTAGTAGAAAATCGTTTTATAATTGTATTCTTAACAAGTGCCCTAACGCTTAGGGCACTGGTTAGCATTTTCCTTTTAGTACTACCGAAAGGTGCCCTAAAAGAAGGGCTTGGTATTATAAGTGGCCTCCTGTTTATTTTGCAAGGTGTTGTGCACCTGTTATGCAGTTTTTGCATCTGCGTATTGTCCAGTGGATTGAAATGCCTCTATATGGAGCTCATAGTTCTTATAATGGGGTAAAGGGGTGTATCTAGAATTCAAGAGGGCACTTGGATAATTGGTTACCAATGAATGAGTAGTTCCCACAATTCAAAAGAGGCTATAAAGAAGCAAAAACAATGGGTTAGTTTCAGCCAACTGATATGTCAATTTGGACTCATCCTATTCTTTAGTGTGGAGGTTACTGAAGGATCTCATGAATCATGCTTTTGACTAGACTAGCTTAGGAAGGGCAGCTCCTTGCATGAGTTTCTGACCACTACTGGTCTTGAGAGGGCGTACTACATGTAGCCTTATCTACCTCCCCCTGGCCCACCTCACATTCAAAAGTTGTTTCCATGGTTCGAACACGTGCTGACACCCGGATCACACTGGAACTTCCTTGTGTATGTCAAATAAAATGCTTCCATTCTCATCTTTTACCTACATGATCATCACATTACATATGTCAAAATACTAGTAGAATTGGTTTCCCACCCCCTGCCCTTATTTCTTCTCATTTCTTTTGGTTTGGTGGTAGGTGATTGTTTATCATATGATGTTTTGTTTCTGAACCCGTCAGGTAAAAAATCTGTTAACCATCCACCCAGAAGATGCAATACCTGTAAAGAATGTTACTATTCGCAGGATTCCAAGGTATATTATGTATGTTCAGGATGTCATTTATGTGAGGCTGAGAACAATATTCAAATGATATATGCTCATTATTCGAGTGAAATTCTTGATGTCCTTGAAATACACAAATTAATTGAACTATACCTCTTGTTTTTATTGTCATCAACTTTCTTTCTGTACTTCTCTAAATAAGCATTCTTGGTTGCAGCCTTTGTGAATTCTTTGATATGTTTAAATTCCCTAGCCATAGATTTGTGATATTTATCCTGCACTACGATTCTAGATAACTAATTTAAGCTGTTACCTGTGCTGTATTTGTGAAAGGCCAAACTGCTTCCTGGCCTACTGTTCTGTATTTGTGGGTACTGTGCTATTATGCTATCTACTAATCCTGTTATCTGTTCTGTATTGTGGAATGGTCAAAAGAGCTCATGGCCTATTGTTCTGTAATTTTGCATCAAATTGTACGTTATATATTTGGAAAAATGTAAAAATATGGCTCTCACACTTCTATATTAAAGACAGTTACTACTTGGTGGATGGAAGATGTACCTTTTGATGTAGAGTGATGTACGTTCCTAGAGAAGTAACCCACTTCGGTGTTTAATGTACACACGTGCAAACACAAGGATATATTAATTGTCATTTAGTTGGGTTATTAGTATGGTTTGTGAAAATTTTCAGAGGTCTTGTGTATTCCTGGAAATATTTGTAAAATCAAAGGACCTGTGATCACACACGTTTGAAGGTCAACCTTGTAGCCATTTTTCAGCATGAAACAGCTTTATCCAATATTTGGAGACATTGGCCTTTCCAAAAGGCTATAAGACATTTTATATATAGCTACTGCGAGTGAAAGTGGTATACAAATGAGATTTGGTGCCCCCTTACCATTGAGCAAATTGATTGGGTATTGTAATCCCATTTCATGTTTTAGTAGTTTTGTGAGGACAAAGTACCGGAAAAGGCTAGTGGTACAGATTTTCTGTATGTGCTCAAAAAGAACCTTGCATACAAAATACCAATTTTAGAACACGGGTTACTGCTAAACGTGTCCAAGGTAGCATCCTGAGGTCAGAAAAATTACTCTGTCTGTTCAAGATTCCTATAGTCTTTCATATTCACTAAATTTAACTTATTTCCATATTGCTATTAGTCATGGGAATCCATTAATTAGGTGCAACCTTAATCTTTGTGTTTTCATCTAGCAAACTTTGATAGGAAAATTGAATTGGTGTATAATGCCAACCTGCAAATTTTATCATTCCAAAGATCCATTTGTCAGTTCTGGTGTAATGTAGTGTTTGTTACTCCTTCCATGCCACTCAAAGAGTCCACGTTTGAGGAGTCTAATAATTTAGAGATGTATTAATATGATTGGAATTGGTCATAATTACTAAAATGATAGACATAGTCCAGATGGTTATAACTTATGTTGAGGGTAAAGTTGAAAGATTATTGAGATTGAAGGTATAATTTTTGAAAGTCAACTCTTTAAGTGAAACATCCCAAAATAGAATAGTGGACTCTTTGGATGGAGCAAAGAGAGTATTACGTTAGTTTCTATGAATGGCTGCGCATAAGTTTGATTATGGACTTGGATCCATTTTGGAGACAAATTGTTGCTTTGTGTTAATGCTTAGGTAGATCTCTTGCATCACCTGATATACTTATTCATCTCCTGCCTCTCTGTATTTATATAAAAAAATTCGTAAGATGAAAATAACATTTGGTGCATGCAACTATCCCCGATTGCCATTGTGATGAGTCTTATGATGATGCAATTTGACACATGTTCCATCTGTTTGATAAGGGAAGGGTAGTTGGAAGGTGTTGAATGCCAACTTCTCTAGTTATTTTGATGCTCTTATCTTTTAACTTGTAGGGTTCCAGAAACTCTGCCATTATATGACATACTGAACGAATTTCAGAAAGGGCACAGCCACATGGCTGTTGTTGTTAGACAGTGTAACAAGAGTCTGGAGCAGCCTGACAGTAGAAGTCCTGCCAATGGTAAGCTGCTTCTTTAGCTGAAGAGTTGAAGTTCTAATCACAAAAATATTTTCTCATATCTTCCACTCTCTCGAATAGGTCCTGTGAAGGAAGTTAGGGTTGATGTTGATGGTGATAAGCCACCTCTAGAAAAAAGTTTGAAGACCAAAAGATCACTCCAGAAGTGGAAGAGTTTTCCCAACAGCGCAAACAATTCCTACAGAAGCAACTCTAGGAGCAAGAAGTGGACAAAGGAGATGTACTCAGATATCTTGGAAATAGATGGAAACCCGCTTCCAAAACTTCCTGAAGAAGAAGAAGCTGTTGGCATAATAACAATGGAAGATGTCATTGAAGAGCTACTACAGGTATAGTAGACAACTTAATTGGAGTCCTTATTCTATGTATATTACTGCTGTTGCATCTTACCGTTGACACCCTTGTCTCACCGTGTAGGAGGAGATCTTTGATGAGACAGATCACCACTTTGAGGATTCATGACACCGGTTTTGTTGATACTTGATCTAGTGTAAATGGATGGTGACGAAAGTTTTCCTAGTATTTTCCTAGTCACTTAATTACTGCGAAATGTAGTAAAATATGCTGTATTCGTTCTTTCAACTTCCCTGAAACATTGTAGCTCTCTTGATACAGTTCTGCAAATATATTAGTATATATAGTATCTTATTATAAACAGGAAAAATCTTGTCTCTACTGCTTTTTGAGGTTTTCAATTGATGGCATTGTCCTAAAATGAATGGTACACTCCACCTTTCAAGTTTGACAACAATATGAGCTTGGTTTAGTTTCTAGACTGGAAACAGAGTAATCAAATTGGTTGGATATATGCATTGAGCGCTGAATGTAGCACCATTTACAGTAGAGCTAACATGACCGAATACTTGGCTCAGTTTGCCGGATCCTCTAGCAACCTCTTAACATTTCTGGTCTTTCCCTTTTGCTTGTACACATCTCAAAGCAATTCAAAGGAGGTTTTGCATCTGCTGCTTTTGCTGAGTACCTATCTAATTCAAAATTTTAGGATTCATAATTTTGTTGAACTGATATATATCTATATGTTCCATCACGTGTTCCATGATGCCTAGGCATTTGCCATGATTCCAGACTACAGCAGGTTGACAGGTTAAGAGCAAGAGTAGAAGCACTCCAAAGCTGTATACGTCAGTCTTCTGGGTAACCACGCTGGAGTTGAAGTATTCTGGGTCGAGGAGCCCAAGCGTCCCAACTACTTCATCTTCCACCTGCAATTCTCCGTGGGGAAGTGCACTATAGAGGATGACAAATTGAGCAGCTTAGCAACGCCATATTCATCTATGATGATGTCGTTAGGTTGTAGAATCCTATATGATGGGTGTTGGAGATGCAATATGTAGATAAAGGATTAGTCTGGCAATGTCAATTGGCAATGCTAACCCTCCTTTTCCATGATGATGATCTCTCAGTATAGCTATTGCAGAGGAGACTGGCAAGTACTTTAGTCCTGGCACACTCTCGTTCTTGTGGTGTCTCATTTGGGAAGTATTTGCAATACATGTGCAACAACTTCAGAAATAGTTTCTCTTAAAGCATAGTATGGTACTTCTTTACTAAAACTTCACGTTGTTCTAGATGACCCTTGAAAATAGCATCATCATTGATATACACATAGCTGCTGAAGTCCATCATAGCTTTGAATTTTTGGCAGTAAAGCAACGAAGAGGACTTTTGCATCTCCCTTTGAAAGAAACAAGAACCTCCTCCAGTAGTGCTCTTCCGTTGCTCATGAAGGACATAGATCTCTCTTCATCTTTCTTGAATCTTGTTTTGAAGAATGAGAATACACTTCTTGTGACCCCATGGATGAGGGGTACCGTACAAGTGACAACATGATGGTAACTGCAACACAGTTTTTTTTAGAGAAAATTGTAAGGTATGTCATACATGAATCTGAAATATACCTTCTAAATTTGCTTGTCTGGAATGAAGAATAAAATTTGAATTACTTACTATATTTTGGATGAATGATGATTTCACTTCCTTATGCAGTACTTCTACAAATCAAGAAATGAAGATCTGGAACTCATGTTCTTTCAGAGGAGAATATGTAGAAAGGTACGTTCTTACAAACAAACAACCATCTTGATTGATACCCCCTCAGGAATCCGACATCAATCATATTTTTTACATTAAATATCAATTCGTTAACCCTGTTACTGATTTAGTATGTAAGAAGAATCTAAGAGAAAGTTCCTAGCAACCACTATGTGATGGTGACTTATAGTTGACTTCCTCCTGCTCTAAAACTAATAGAGCGGGGCACCAATGTTTTAAATTCTTCACCTAGTAAACGGACAAAAGTTTTTTTTAATTTTTTTGTTAATGATTTAACACATAACATTCTGTTCTAGGCTTGTTTATTAGTTTCTTTATCGGTAGCTTTTGCTTTTGGATAAAAGTTAAGACTTTATTGTGAGAAGGTTTGAAAAGATATGGACTATGGAGTAGACGATTAGCTCATGATTTCATAGCTCTTTTCTTTTAAGCATTAATGCTAGTAGCAGACATTTTCAATTTGTCCAAGTTCTGTTTCCGCATCGATCATCTCTGGCCTACCTATCTTTTTATTTGCTCTGCATGCAGCTCCATTGGTATTGCTGTAATGCTTGCAATTACTGCTTCCTTTTTCTTTTATGGAAATTGTTGGATCAAAATTTCTTCAACTGCCTTCTGCTGACATGGATTAACTAGATGTGAAGGTTTCTTCTCTTCAAGAACTAAAGTCTTCCATTTATTTAAGAGTCTGCAGTAGAAGCATTCCGAAGTAGTAATCATCAATATCTGCTTTAAGAATACATGTTGAGATGTAGTCAGGATCACAATACCCCATCTTCTCAACAACAAGATCTTCCACCAATGGTTTTCAGGGTGAAAGTGATGTACACAATGAGAAACCAACCAAATTATGGACCGTCTATATGGATGATCGGTTTGGGCCCTTTGGGGATTTAGCGGGGAGATGTACAAGTGCGTTAGCAATTTCCTTTGGAACATTCTTGTGGTTGCTGATCTGTGAGGTAATAGCAATGCCTTGTTTTGCCAAAGAGATACTGCTATTAAAACCAAAACTTTGCAAAACTATTTAACCGAAATGGGCGATTCTCAAAGGAACCCATAAAAGTATCCCCTGTTCCGTTATTCTTCCTAAAGTGGCCTTGGTAACCTCTTTAATTGTGAAGTTACTGATAGGAGTATCACTGCATTAGTAAGTCCTTCCAGTGTCACATTTTCATCTTCTGATGCTAGTTCATTTTGTTGTTCCTTTTTCAAGAATGAAAATTTCCTTGTCCCAATCTATAAAGGTAGCTGCACCTCAGAAGGGTCGTACTAGAATCAGTTTACACATTATAATTTCTCTCCTTGAACACTATCTTTGTAGACATGACATTTATTATGGAATTCACTTACATCACACAGCAATCATATCAGGTGCATCTTCTTTCTGTTTGATGCATCTTAAGGCAAGGGCAAAACAAGTTTGTAACTGAGGACCACTGCTCTTCGAACTGCAATTAGACATACTCCAAACTATATACATCACTCTTCTTATTAACAAAATTTACACTCTGTATTCTGGAGGGATGACTCTGAGACAACATCATCTTCCACCTGGGATTCCCAGTAGGGAGCCTTACTGAAATTGAGAAATCAACCAGTTTAGTGCCACCCCATTTATGTACAGCGATAAATCATTTGTTTTTTGGTTTCAGATCTCTAAAATGATGGGCATAGGAATTAGGAAATGAAGTATGGAGGATACAGGACTGTTCTGGCAATGTAATTTGCATTCCTCGGCCAACTTCTCCATGATTACGATCTATCACCATCAAGACTGAACATGAGTTCATGGACAAGTTCAATCCCTGCATAATGTTCATAAACCAGAGCTGGATCTTGTAACCACCGTAGCAACCCAAGATCTACAGGACTTCCTTGTGGTGGCACATCTGCAACCAATGACTATGTTCTGGGTAGTGTAGCACGGTGGTGGTGGAGCAGAGGAAAATTGGCATTGTTCCAAACAACAGCCGGTGTAGTTGCTGAGTTCTACATGGATAGGGATGTTGTGCTAATGCCTAGGGAGCTCTCTTGCAATAAAGCTTCCTGTAGCCACACTGCATATCCCCATTGAATAACAAGAAGCTCACCGGCAGTGCTCTCTTGTAATGAAGCTGCCAATAGCCACACCGCATCTCCCAGTTGAATAACATGAAGCTCCACCAGCAATGCACCCCCCCCCCCTTCAATTTAATTTAGCTGAAGTTCGATTAATATACTCCTATCAACACAACTCCATATACCCCCTTCTTGGCACAACACATACAAGAAACAAAGCTGAAAATACCCCTCCTAACCGTCATTGATTCAGGTCGTGGTATCTGTTTTTTCTTTAATTTTGCACCTTTAATCCACTTCGATGAATTCCCCCTGGGTGTCCCGTGATAGCATCAACAGAAATGAACACCAATATTCATGTCTCTGAAGCAGCTTTACATTTTATATTTAGCAGCTGCAAATGAATCAAGCTATTCATAAAGAATCTTGAGCTAGGCTCATTGAATGCTTGGCTTAAACTTGGTTCATTTAGAAATGAACCGAGCTTGTGCCAAAATTTTAGGCTCGTTTGCTAAAAGAGCCGAACTTGAACATTAAAATAAGGCTTGTTTGCTAGCATTTTTGATGAAAAATATATAAAGCATTAATGTGTTGTGTGTTACTTCACCACTATATTGATGGTTGTATTATACTCTTTTCGTCAAAAAAAAAAAAAAAAGTCAAAAATTATTTCATAATATGAGTGAAACGAGTTCTTTTTTGGTAAAGTAAAGAAATATTCTCATAACACTTAAAAATAGGGTGGGGAAAATAAACTGAATGGTTTTGGATTCAGAAGATTGTCCTGTTCATGGGGTTGTTGTCAAAGGAGAAGACGTACACGGTACACCTCTCGATTCGTCTGACTTCTTTTGCCACTTCAATCATTTATGGCCCTTCTTCACTGGTGAGGATCAAACAGGCTCCCATTTTGTGTTCTTCCTCGGCTCTCCCAAGATCCCAAACTGCCCTGAACTGACCCAATAGCTTAAACTATATAGGGAAGCTTAAATTCTGAGACAGCAGTCCAATCAATACCTTCAAGAATCAAGACATTACCTCTGGTGGCTCATTTGCAAGGTAATCAGGCACCATGTTGTGGCCAGCTTCAGAGAGATCGGTTGTGAAGCCAAAACCATTGCAAAACTTCACCAATGCAGGTCGCTGCTCGAAACAATCCCTGTCTATATAACCACTTCCACTCCGCGTTACAAACTCCCCAAAACCATTTGTCTTCCTAATAAGCTCTTCAGCAGTGAAACTTCGGATAGGAATGCTGTGTTTGCCAGTGAAAGAAACAATACTCGTCCACGATTGTGATGAATGTCGTGGTGGATGTTGACACATCTTTGGACACATTCGGGAGAATCCCAACAGGGACAGGATACCTTGTAACAGGGACAGGATTTCTACCATAATTTGGAGATCTTGTACTTTTTGTTTATATGTCTATAACTGACTTTTAGCATGTTTCTTGTAATCAATACCTTGTATAAATACCTTTTTACTCAATGAAAGGAAATAGATTACTATTGCAAATTAAATTTTACATGGTATTAGAGCAGGTTTAAACAAAAACCCTAAAAACTAACCCCTTGCCGCCGCCTAGCTTCAGCCGTCAACCATGGCAAAAAAACAAGCTGCTGCGACCTCCACCAGTCACACCACCGTGGACATCATGTCTATATTACATCCATGCTTCAGACAACCCTGGCTAACTTTACGTAGGTGATCTCCTCCGCAACGAAAACTATGGCGCTTGGGTTGATGAGATGAATAATGCCCTATTCGCTAAAAATAAAATAGGTTTCGTTGACGGCTCGATTTCGATGCCCAATGAAAACTCGCTGGAATTAATGCTATGGAAGAGATGCAATGCAATAGTAAAAGGGTGGTTAAACACGACCATAGAAAAGGAGATAAGGAATAGTGTGAAGTACGCTAAGACTACCACAGAGATTTGGCGTGATCTGGAAGAGAGGTTTAGGAAGGAGAGTGCACCATGAGCGTACGACTTGAAATGTACGTTGACACAAACATGACAAGAAAAATTTTCGGTTTCGGCTTATTACACCAAATTGAAGGGGCTTTGGGACGAGATACAATCAATTTTTCTTATGCCAAAGTGCACCTGTGGAAAGTGCACATGTGATATACCCAAACAGCTTGTGACACTGCGTTATAAGGAACAACTTTATGAGTTTCTTATGGGCCTATGAAGTCTTTGGGATTGTAAAGACAGATTCTAAGCACAAAACATATTCCATTGATTGGATTAGCATACCATCTTGTAGCGCAGAACGAACAACAACGCCAGATTATGACATCTCATAGACACGGGATGGAGGCAGCGACGTTTCAGACTCAGTCCTACCGACGCACAGAGAAAGAAGGCAGCAATCAAAAGGGAGGAAGGCGAGACAAACCAACGTGTAATGATTGTGACAAGATGGGCCACTCCATAAAAGGTTGTTTCGAAATAGTCAGGTATCCTCCTGGGTGGAGAAAGGTAACCCGTGATGATGGTAAGAAGGGTGAACAGAGGGTGACCTCTAAGGCAGCAAACGCGGATTTGCAGTCAAGCCCCCTTCTAGAATTAACTCCAACACAGTATGCAAAACTGATCCAGTACGTCTTCAAAGAAGATGTTCCCGTAGATGTCCCCATATCTTATGCTACATCTGAAAAGTCTAGACAGATTCAACCATTACCCACTGTTAACATGGTTGGTAAGATTTATTTTGAGAGACCTTGGGTGATTGATTCTGGAGCAACGGAGCATATCACTTGTGATGAAAGGATCCTTGAGGAGCAAAACTTGAATGTTCCAGATTTCAAGTGCAATTTACTTTTAGTTAGCAAGTTAACGAAAGATTTTAATTATGCACTAATATTTTTCTCGAACTTTTGTGTTATACAAGACATACCCTCGAGGAACCTGATTGGAGTGGGTAAATGATGCGATGGTCTATACTGCATGGAGCTTATAAAGACTGGGAGTTAGGTCGGAAGTTTGGCACAAGAGATTAGGTGACGCATCAGCCACAAAACTTCAGCATGTCGAGTCTCTTGGTAAAAATTTTAGATCTAGCAATGAACCATGTGATTCCTGCATGAGAGCAAAACAGACTCGAGCTTCATTTCCTATTAGTAGTATTAAAACTAGTTCATGTTTTGAATTATTACAGTGCGATATTTGGGGAGGTTATAAAACTGCTTCTTTTTCGGGTGCATATTATTTTTTGTCTATTGTTGATGATTATAGTCGTGGAGTTTGGGTGTTTTTAATGAAGCATAAATCCGAAGTGAGTCACCATTTGACTAGCTTTTCCAACATGGTCCGAACTCAATTTGAGAAGACCGTCAAAAGAATTAGGAGTGACAATGGTGAGGAATTTTGGTCAAATTACATGCTGAATTATTATGCCACCCACGAAATTCTTTTTGAGACGTCTTGTACCGATACACCCCTACAGAATAGGGTAGTGGAGAGGAAACATAGACACATACTCGAAGTTGCAAAAGCCTTGCGATTTCAAGCAAGTTTGTCCATTAGTTTTTGGGGTGAATGTGTCTTGACGACTGCCTATCTCATAAACAGGTTGCCATCAAAAGTCATTGGGCATAAAACACCATATGAAATTTTACTTAACAAGAAACCTTCATATGACCATCTCCGTGTTTTTGGGTGTCTTGTGTATGCAAAGGATAATAAAAAGGGGCGTGATAAGTTTGGTGAAAGGGGGAGACCTTGTGTGTTTGTTGTATATCCTCATACACAAAAGGGTTATCGTGTCTATGATATGGAACAAAACAAGGTCTTCACATCCAGAGATGTAATTTTTGCTGAAGATGTGTTTCCTTTTTAAGCAATCTTTCTCGACAGTGCACAGCGAACAGGGCAGTCATCACAGGGGTTAGATCCAGCATACTTTGATGAACCAGTAATGCCAACCAATTTTTTTCAAGAGACCAGTTTAGATGTTTCGTCAAATGTTGCCATATTTGCAGCGCCTCCAGGTCCAGATGATCATGTTTTCCAGAATATTGCCCAAACTGAAAGTGCTCCAGAACAGCAGCAGAGTTCCTCTGGAAGTGGGCAAATTGATACGCAAAGGTTGCGTCGTAGCCATCGAGTACCAGCTAGACCCAAGCATCTTGATGATTTTGTTACTGAGCTTCCGTAGTCTATAGACCATGCGCTACCCAACTCCAATCCAGGAACCTCTACGGTACATCATTTATCTTATTTTGTCTATTATGAAAAATTTTCTCGTGCTCATAAAGTCTTTCTTGCGACCATCAATTCTCATGATGAGCCAAAGTATTTTCATCAGGCATTGAAAGATCCAAATTGGCGCGATACAATGCAAAATGAGATCCAAACCTTGGAAGATAATGGGACATGGACTTTAAAACCGTTGCCCCCGGGTAAGAAAGTTGTAGATTTCAAGTGGGTATACAAAATCAATTACCGGCCAGATGGTAAAATTGAGAGGTATAAGGCGCGTCTGGTAGCCAAGGGTTTCACGCAAGTTGAGAGGATAGATTTTCATAAAACTTTTGCTCCAGTTGCCAAGCTTGTGATCATGCGAAGTGTGCTCGCTGTGGCTGCGAAGAAGAATTGGTTGATACACCAATTGGATGTTAATAATAATTTCCTACATGGTAACTTGGAGGAAGATGTTTACATGCGGATACCACAAGGTTTTGCGAAGAAAGGCGACACAAGAGTGTGTAGACTAGGAAAATCCTTGTACAACCTCAGACAAGCATCCTGCAATTGGTATCAAAAGTTTATAAAAACCTTACTTGATACTGGTTTTCGACAATCTCACGCGGACCACTCCTTATTCATTTTTAAACAAGGTAATATATTTGTCTGTGCTCTCATCTATGTGGATAATGTTATTTTGGCTTGCAATGATATCGATAGGATTAATATTGTCAAGCGTCATCTTAATGACAAATTCAGTATCAAGGATTTGGGATCGTTAAAAATACTTCTTCGGGATAGAGGTTGCTCGTTCGCCACAAGGTCTAGTCTTGAGTCGGGTCTCGTATTGTGACGCTGATTGAGGAGGCTGTCTCATGTCTCGATATTCTCGTACTGGTTATTTTATCTCTCTTGGTGGAGCACCGATCTCCTGGCGCACGAAGAAGCAGTCTGTCATTTCTCGTTCCTCTGTCGAAGCGGAATACATGGCTATGGCCGCAACGGTAATGAACTTTGGTGGTTACAGTGGTTGTTAGTCGATCTTGAGTACCTTAGCACGAGGCCACATCACTATTCTGTGATAATCAAGCAGCAATACATATTGCGAATAACCTGTTTTTCATGAGCGCACGAAACATGTTGAGATGAATTGTTATTTCGTTCGTGAACGGGTTGTATCTCATGACTTTGAACCATGATAAGTCACAACGACGAACTAGGTTGCTGACATTTTTACCAAGCCCTTTGGGGCGGAGCGTTTTCAGTTTCTGATAGGCAATTTGGGGGTTCGAGATCTGCACCATCTAACTTTAGGGGAAGTGATGGATGTCATGGTGAATGTTGCCATATCTTCGAACACATTCGGGAGAATCCCAGCAGGGACAGGATTCCTACCATAATTAGGAGATCTTGTACTTTTTGTTTGTATGTCTATAGCTGACTTTTAGCACGTTTCTTGTAATCAATACTTTGTATAAATACCTCTTTACTCAATAAAAGGAAATAGATTGCTATTGCAAATCAAATTTTACAGATTGCGCTTCCATTTTCTAGGAAATTTCTTCCTTCTGCCTTGTTTTCTAAATCGAGCATATCCTTCTTAGGCACGATGACTTGCTCAAGTCTTTCTTTCTGTAGACTTCAGGAGCCTGTGAATATGATATGTTGTGTTACACATTAGTCAACCTTAACCCTTGTTTTCTTGGTCGTGAGGCCCATGCATCTTTTCTTTCAGTAAATTACTGGCTGGTCCCCTTTCAAAATTTTTTAACCCCTCTAGTCCATCTTTTAAAAAAAAAAAAACAGAAAAAGACACTTTGATAATTTTCTTCCTAAAATGCCCCCATCTCTTTCATCTAAACCAACTATTGCTTCCTGTAAATACTTAAATGCCCCGCAATAACATATACGGTAGCTTCTTCCTAAAATTTCTCCGGTGAATCTTCTTTTCTTCCTAAAATTTCTCTGGTGAATCTTCTCGATAACTTCTTCCTAATATTTCTCCGGTGAATCTTCCTTTCTTCCTAAAATTTCTCCAGTGAATCTTCCTTCATAAAATTTCTCCGGTGAATCTCTGTTTCCATTCCAATAGCTTGTAGCGAAGAAAGTTGATTTTTGTGGATATAGGAGGTGATCAATTGCCGGGAGTCAAGGCTGTCTAACATGGGAGATAAATGTGAAGAAATAAAGTGAGAGAAAAATATGCATCCCGATGCAAAACTGATGCATCCCGATGCACAAACTGATGCATCCCGATGCACAAACTAATGTATTGCGATGCACGATTTTGAATTATGTTTAGATTGCGATGCATGATTTTTGAATTGGGATGCATGATTTTTGAATTGCGATGCATGCAACTTCTTCTTAAAAAATTTTCAGTGAGTTTTCCTTTTCATTCAATTCCAACAACTTGTTCTTAAAATTTCTCCGGTAAATCTTCCTTTTCATTCCAATCCAATAGCTTATAGTGAAGAAAGTCGATTTTCATGGATATACGGGGTGATCAACTGCTTGTAGATATTTTCTTCCTCAAATTTCTCTAGTGAATCTTACTTACTAAATTTTCTCCTGTAAATTCCGATGCACAAACTGATGCATCGCGATGCATGATTTTGAATTATGTTTACATCGCGATGCATGATTTTTGAATTGCGATGCATGAAACTTCTTCCTAAAATTTCTCTGGTGAATCTTCCTTTCCATTCAATTCCAATAGCTTGTTCTTAAAATTTTTCTGGTAAATCTTCCTTTCCATTCTAATCCAATAGCTTATAGCGAAGAAAGTCGATTTTCGTGAATATACAGGGTGATCGACTGCTTGTAGTTGTAGATATCTTTTTTTAAAAAAAATTTTCTAGTGAATCTTACTTACTAAATTTTCTCCTGTAAATCCTGATGCACAAACTGATGCATCGCGATGCATGATTTTGAATTATGTTTACATCGCGATGCATGATTTTTGAATTGCGATGCATGAAACTTCTTCCTAAAATTTCTCTAGTGAATCTTCCTTTCTATTCAATTCCAATAGCTTGTTCTTAAAATTTTTCTGGTAAATCTTCCTTTCCATTCTAATCCAATAGCTTATAGCGAAGAAAGTCGATTTTCGTGAATATACAGGGTGATCGACTGCTTGTAGTTGTAGATATCTTTTTTTTAAAAAAATTTTCTAGTGAATCTTACTTACTAAATTTTCTCCTGTAAATCTTCGTTTTCATTCCAATAGCTTATAGCGAAGACAGTTGATTTTCCTGGATTCTGAATCTCGATACATGATTTTTTTACTGCTATGTATGAACTATAGTTTACACAAGTAAATGACTGTATCGTGATGTAGAAACTGATGCATCCGATGATGGAATTAGGCATTGCAATTGGGCATCGAGATGCCTTAAATTGAGTATCGAGATGTCTTAGGTTACTGATGCGCGCGTATTTTTTTTTTTATTAATGACATAATCGTTTTTTTGCCCCAAAAGTGCCTTTTTTCGATTTAAAAAAAAATATTTTAAACTGAAACAATTACAAATGTCTAAAAAGAGACCGGCATGTAATTCACCCCTTTTCTTTCCCCCTCATAAGGGTCTTATTTCCAGGATCCTTCTAACCATGATGTCCTTTAATCCAGTCAAGGAAATCCAAATTATATGCATCCAAACGCAAGCCAAGGCAAGTTTCAAGTATTTTTTTTTTTTTTTCAAAATTTCGTTGAACCGATCCATCTTAACATATCCATGCACATAGTAAACAATAGTTTGAACATCGCCATTGTTAAACCAACCAAAAGCCAATTAGTCCAGTTAAGAGCATGACCAGGAGACACCGAAGCTATAGACATCAACGTCCGACAGATATTACCATCCACACCACACGCAATTCTCCAGGAGCAAGACTTGTAGATTACAAGAAATTTATTAAACAGTTTAGCAACACTATTCTGTTATATGCTGACGCAAATGAGGTTTTCTGTCTTCCATGAATGATGGGTGTGGGGAATGCAGTACGGCGATGAAAAATTGTGTTGGCAATCTCGTTTGTGATTTCCTAGTTCTCCATGACAATGATCTATCATCACAAAGGCGTTCACACAAGAGATCAAAAAGAATCAGTCCTAGCGTATTCACACACCAAAGCTGGAGTCTCCTGTTTTAGGTAACAATCAAAGAGCTTCAGAACATTCTGACATGGTCACTCATGTGGAAAGCAATCACTATGTCATACATGGACAGATTGAGTTATACATCATAGAGACAAACCCTGCATCAATCATCCAAAGACTTCTTAACTAAGATCGGGCGGGCGCTGCTCAAATTAATGAACCAACCACTGAATATCTGAGTTGTTAGGTAACATGCTCGAAAGCACAATCCTCAGCAGCAGTCATTTTTTGCACAAATCGATCTCTTTGGCAGAGAAGCAGGATCCTATGTTAAGTCAAGAAATGATGAATTGAAAACTATCATGTGCTCTTGAACTAAAACCCCATTCCAAGTGGCAAGATGCCTTTCCCTTTCTACATTCTAAAATATTTCAGTTTGTCACGGCTGTTTCTATCGAGAAACTATGGATTAGAGAAAGTGTCCAACTCAAAATCTTGGCAGCCACTAAGACATTACACACTAAAGCAACCTTAAATTGCTTACCGCTATAACGTTACATACCAACATGACATTAAATTGTTTAAGGATAGAAGCAAATCTCTCAATTTGCCCTAGTTCTTTTGCTACGTTGATCACTTCTCGCCTAACTTCTCCTTCGGCTTGGCTGCAACTCAGTGCAAGGGATAAAGAAGCATATTATGTTGCAGCTCTTGCTTGATTATGCCTATCTAAGAAACAAGCAGTTAACTGATTCTACGTGTCTGTTCATTCATCAATGTTATCTACAAAACTAACTCATTGATTTCATCATCCAAGTGCACTGCCAATCCTGGAGTGGCAACCCCTCACACCCCCCAAAACACACACACACACACAAGGTGCGTGCACAGGCAAAGCTATAGATAGACATCAATCTTATAATGAACAAATCCTGAAAAGTAAATATTCTTGCTCAAGGAACCCAAATGTCCTAATGACATTATCTAGGAGTAAGTCAAATGGAGATGAGAAAATAAGAAAATGCAATCATCCATCATATAACATGAGATGCTTGTAAAAGCTCCATGCATGATAAGTAAGAAATTCAGCTTCTAGTTACTGATCGGGGACCTGTAAGCCACTCATTTTCATAACAAGATCTTCGTGACATTATTCATATTTCCCTGCAGAACAGATTGATGGGGTGGATGGACGTGACAACCAAAATTAACGATAAGATAAAAGAATCATACAGATGCATATCTTCTCAGTTCTATAGGCATGTCAACCATTTTGAACCGATTTCTCTCATCTTGGTCTTGGTTGCACAGAAGGGCTGGGCATTTCATTCTCTGTAACTCCTATTCCGAGAGTCCTTTTCGCTTGCACCAAACCCGCCCCCAACCTATGTACTATGATTTGGAACTACTAATAAGTCTGAAACACTTTGCCTCTAAACACAATTTTGTTTTGGATAAATATAAGAAAACATGGCAAACTATGCGGATTACAACTGCAGACAAGAAAAAAAATAATGAGTATAGCAAGCACAAACTGGAAACAGCTGACATGCACATTTCAATCTAGCGCTTCATGCAAACATGATTCTGACTAATTGATTATAGGTTTCCAATTTCATACCATCATCTTCCCTAAAATTATTACCAGTGCTACAAAGAATGGAACACTATATTTTCAAGTGGTTTGTTCAAGTGTACATTGTTCCAAAAAAGAGCTATAGCCTAATACCAATCCCAATCACCTGGGTTCCAAGAAAAAGAAAAAGGAAAAGAAAATCTCCCCACAATCAATTTTAAGCAATGCCGATTCTTCCTTGATAGTAAAATGAACCTGAAGATGTCAATACTGAACTACTTAAACAAGTATGGAAGCTGATCCTACATTCTCGTTACAAATACTATCACTCCAAACCAGTCTAAATCTATATAATGAAGAATAACTAGGATTAGGTGCGATCCAGATTCAAGAACAAAGGTAGAATTGGTTCAGAGAACCAGTTCTGTGGTTCTTCCTCTTTCATACACAACCAAATTATAATATATATATATATATATATATATATATATTCACTCACTACCAAATACGCAAATTGTTGATCAGAAAAACCATGCATTTGCAGCAATCCTGGGAATCTCCTGCAGTGGAACACCTAAAAACATGAGCTTTCACCAAAGACTCTACCAAAGAAACTAGAGAATAAGCTTTGGACCACGCCCTGCCTACTTCAAACACAAGGTTTGAGAACAAATAACAATAAAGCGTGAAATATCAAACAACTCCAACTAATAGACACTCATATAACAGAATCCAAATAATTAGTTCCAAATGAGATCATGATCTAGATTACTCCCTCCATTCCGCTAAAAGGGTCTTAGTTTCTTTTCTATATTGGAAAGTTCCACTTAAGGGGCCATATTTGAAAAACTAAGCTAGTTAATTTATTTTTTTAATTCCAAATTAACCTTATTACACTAGACTTAACATTAGAAAAATACATTTAGTTTAAAACTAATGGATATGTATGGAAAATCCATTTTATGCCTAAAAAGCTTGATTTTCAAAAGTGGACTCTTTGAGTAGAATGAAGGAAGTAATAACATGTGCTGGGAAATTAATTCCCAGGTGTAAATTGGCTTTGGTGATCCCTTTTGTTCCAATAAGCAGCCAAAGAATTCCAATCCTGAATGACTCATCACACTGTCTCTAATAGTGATGACGATCAAAAACAAATATTCAATACAGTTTCACAGATCGAGTATCAATATGTAACGGCTATAAACCAGTTGATTGTGCTAGAGTAAGCTAGCAAGAACTTTTTTCTTCTTTATCATCATTGTTTTCTTGCAACCCTACCTCTATGTCAAAAACAACCTCTAATACAGTTGCTAATTGCACAACGCCCAGATTTTCATTTGAGCCAATACAAGTGCCAACAAAGATGTTAACAATAAGTATACAAATCAAATCTTATTAGTGATGCTTACTTCTTTTTCTCCTCCTTCCTTCTTTTCTTCTTCTTATCCTTAGATTTCACTTTTGAACTGTGCTTTCTCGAGTGGTGCTTACTCGATCCAGACTTCTTTGCCTTTTTTGACCTATCCCCAGAGGACTCCTCTTCAGAAGATGCATATGACTTCGATTTGAATGGTTTTTTTGGACCAAGCACAACACGATCTTCACATTTGTCTCGGAACCACTCATCCAGCCCAGTCAACTGCTTTCCCTTGGAATCGGGAAGGTAAGGGCCAGTTTCATCCATCCGTGACCCAACAGCACCCCTTCCACGCTTGACCCTATCCACATCAATTAAGTGAGTACTATTGCAAAGTATTTGAAAGCAAAGCATACTTACACATGCAGACAAGTGCAAACTCATGTACTCCCTGCATGCACACACACATAAATGAAGACCAACCTTGAATGTAGAAATTCCTCCACATCTTCATCTCTCAGTTCTCCATCTTCCTTTACTCTCTTGCTTGATGAGCATGAGGAACTAGAACCTCTTTCACCATGATCAAGCCTCTTCCTTGCATTCCTTCCAGGGTCGCTCTCACTGTGGCGTTCAACACTTCTACTCTCTGCTCTCCGTGCACCATTAAACCTATTGTCCAGTTCCAGCTCTTTCTGACGTGCTCGCCACATTTCATTCACCTCTACGACTCGGTTTGCTGGAAGAAAATAGCAGCATCTTGAAGACATGAAAATATACAGAGGCAGGCGGGTAATATAAACCCTCAAAGAGTCAAACATCACAAAGAATATACACCAGCTAATGATAAAACTATAAGTTAATTTTAGGTGCTAAAAAGACGTATGATGCTAAGGATCCCAACTTTCCATCGTAACCCACTTCGCAGTGCATGTGATTAGTTAGACATCACACCACTCAACTGTGGGGCCACAAATTAACCAATCACATGCATTGCCACGTAGGTTTGGATGGAAAGTTGGGATCTGTAGTATTTTCTTGAAAATGATAGGCTAGAGTCATTTGACATTCTAAATGGGAGTTAAGGGACAAACCGGATAAGCACACACAAATTACTAGACTGGTATGGAAATAGTGCATGTATAGTGGAGCAGTTCAAGGGACCAACCTTGTTGAACACCAAGCACAGTTGCAGTGAGGAAGCGTGAATTCGGTCGACCCCTAACATTTGGCTGACGAAGATAAGCATTAACACCCTCTTTTTCAGCTTGTCGGCGCAATTCAGCTGCCTCTTTCATAAGAATGGCAGCTATCCTATTTTCCGTTTCCAAATCCATCTCTAATCCCGTTTAGGAAACACTGGTGTAAGAAAGCAAGAGATCTTCAAAGACAATTTAGCACAATGAAACCTGAAATAGATTTTCAATGACAACATGCTTGGTCCAAAGTTTTAGGCATTGAAATGCATTAGGATTAATAAGGTAAAGAAAATCCATCCACATAGGAGATAATATATGTTCTCAAAGTACATGTTGAGCTACAGTGAATCTGAGAGAAGAGACCACAGCGGACAAATATAGCTTCCAACTGTCCTAAGGTCAAGAATCTAAGGGGTTGGACGTCCTAACTACTTGAAAAAGGGATGCAAATGAAAAACAAAAAAGAGTTCCCTTGTACTTAAATCTGAACGGTTGCTCCGGTTAAAATTAGTCATATTTATGGTACTACCCATCAGTTCTTTTTATACTCCCTCCACTCCACTCAAAGAGTCCCCATTTGAAAAGTCATAGTTCAGGAGATGCATAACTACACCTGGAAGTAAGAATGATACTAAAAAACAGTTTGCTATGACTTGTGACAAACTTGTTTATTTCGAATATATGGGGTAAAAGTTCAAACTAATGGAAATTGCAAGTTTAATTTTCAAAATGAGATTTTTCTGAAAATCCCAAAAAGAGAGTATTAGTCTTCAAGTGCAGCAGAGGGATTATTCTTTTACATTAACATGATTGTCCCATAAACTTTCAGTGAATGCACCCAATTATTTCTATCATTCTAAGTACATGAAATGCCGTCCAATATCGCATAAAACCCTATTTTGCATTTATCTCAAACCGTTGTGCTGCATTAAAGAAATAATCAACATGAAAAATTGTACATGAACATGAGCAAGTGAATGGACTTGGTCTTAATAATGTCCATGATAATATACCCTATAAGAATTGAAGGATAAAAGAAAGACCCGCACAGAGGGCTACTTTAAATGAAATTCCAAGAAAATCAAATGAAAAAAGGGGAAATCTCTCCGGTGGAAGAGTACCCAGAAATCAAATTGAACTAGGGTCGCAGTAAAATCAATCAAAAGAAACAAAACCCAAATGAGAGATCAACATACAGGTAAGAAGTCAATTGAAGTTGAAGAGACAGAAGCAATCAACGGTAAATAGTAAGAAAAAACAGCAAAGAGCATACCTTGACGAGGAGTTTAAGCTGTCTCAAACCCTAGATTCTTTGATATCCGAAGAGGAAAGAGAATCCGTTGGTTCAGGAGAAAGTAGAAGGCTAAGCAGAGACTTCGATTTCGGCCGATAAAGGTGCTCTGGAAAGAATCTCTCTTCTTTCGGGAGAAAGAAGAGCTATTGGTTCGAGAGAAAGGGATCTCGCTTAGGCCTCTGCCTATGCGGACGGGGGATTCGGGCGTTGGATACCTCCTCGGGTTGGAAGTTGGAACTCCTTTCGCGTAAAGGTGGAGAGAAATAAACGAAAAAAATTGTTAAATATTTATTCGACGGGGAGTGACGGCGGTCGTCGGATGTGTGGGAGAAGAATTTTCGGCCGTGACCGGTGAGAGGGACTAAAGAAACGGATTTCAGAAAAGTCGATTTTGTGTTAATCAGAGCGACTGTATTACCGGGGGCATATGCGAGTTGAGAGTTTTGATATTTACTTCCACCATATTATCGAGTACACCGCATCTAAATATTATAAAAATATTATTATAATTTTTAATTTAAATATTTTAATTTATTTATTTTTTTAATTTTAAAAAGTTTAATTACTATTCAGTAATCCTAACACCTATAATAATATTCGGTAAAAATATTAAACATCATTATAAGTGTTTGATAACATAATGTTAAACAAATTATTAAAAAAAAAAAAAAAAAGGTAGACTGTGTGTGTGGGGTGGGGTTGGGGAGGGGGGTTGAAGGAGGAAAGAATGTGTTAAAAAAACAAAAACAAAGCAAAGGAAATAGGCGGCTGGGTAGGTTGTGGTGGGGTAGGGGCTACCTTGATTGGTTTGGGTGAGTGAGGGGAGGAAGAAGGGGGTGGATTTTGTTTGGTGGGGTGAACTTAGAGCGTCCACAATGGACTTACTTTTAGCACACTCTAAAATTAAGTTTAGAGTCTTTTACCCCACTGGAGTCCACAGTGGACACTCTACTCCCGCCTCTTCCTCTAAAATTCGAAACAACACTTCAAACTGGAGGGCCTTTTAGCTTGAATAGTATCACTTCGATACCTCTCGCGCGCATTCCATCGTGAAACCACTCTCCCGCCTTATTGCACTTTCCAGTCAATTCCACGATCACCACCGTCGACGGCGATCCTTGCGTCATTCTCCGGTAATTATCTTCCCCTGTTTATCTCCATCTTTCCTCTCCAGTTTGTTTGGCTCAAACTAGTGACTCCAACAGATTCGTCGACTGCTTTGGACACCACGGCAGCAACACCGAGCTAGTAGCCAATGGCGGCTATAATACGGGCTTTCGTTTGACGAGCTCTCCTCGTCCCTAAACTTCCTTGGACGATTTCCTTCCGACGATCAAAGAGTATGTAACACAAACCCTAGTACCTTTGGAAATTTATAATTTTTATTACACGGCTCTTTCTACTACCAACACATTTGAGGAATTTCTCTCGTGTACTCGCTCGATCTCCAAAAATAATATGCCCAGGTTCATGAAGACCGAGAGTGATGATATAGTAAGCAATTTTTTTAGAAGAAGGAAAAATTGGGAAAGTAATAAATTTTTGTAGCTTAAATTTTATAATGGGGAATGGGATAACGAGTTGAGTTATGCTTTCTACCTTTTGCAACATAATGCTTGTGATTATAAAATATAGATATTTTCTTAGCTGATTATGGACTAACATTATGCTTGTGATTATAAATTAGCTCTACAACCCAGAACAATAGTTTCTTTTTGTTTTGGTTTTCTGTTTTTATGCATTGAGTTGACTTGTTATGTGCAAATGTGTTGTTTGAAATTGATATAGAAGTTGGTTTTGCACTTTTTTTTGGGATTTAATTTTAGATGATACCATGGATGTTTTGTGGTACTCCACAATTGTTTTCTCATTACCGGGCACATTTATGACTGAAATGGGATTGTAATTTCACTTTCTTTGTTAAGATTGAACTTCGAAATTGCGGTTGAAGACATAGGACTCGCTTAAGATCGAAGTTAATGACAAGATCATCGATGTTTACATTTCATTTTGTAAATGTAATGTGGAGTTTACCCATTTTCATTTTCTATCCGATGTTACCCAGCTTCTTGTTTCCTTTGTGCAACTTCTTCTTTCAAGTTTTTGGTTGTTGACATTAGGAGGTTTTTGAAAGTAGTTTTCATTTTAACGAGCAAGGATACAACCATGAGGTGCATCACACAAACCCGCAAAGTTGCGGTTCTTGATTTGAAGAAATTACTTTTGGTACATTTTATGGAAGCGATTTTGAATTCGGAAGTGCTTATACGCTTATTAAGAGTTCTATTGAGTCATAAAAACCTTTTGTAGTGAAATGTGTTTTTGATAAACATACACAATCAATTAGCTATTGTTGCTTTATAATGAAAATTCCACTTTTAAGGGAGCTCTTTTGACTTATGTGCCAATTTTTTACCACATGTAGCTTGTCATTAGCCGTTTTTGTTCAATAATTGTTTTCTCATTATGACATGCTTCACTTCTTTTTCTTTTTAATAAATTAGAAGTTTAAGATGGTCCTGTCGATAGCCACCGTAAGTTAGCTAATGCACAAGCCGTATGAATTCCGATTGATGGAGCAGTTTTCTGATTGAGCTCCTTAGGAGTTCACCATGCTCGAAGAACACCTTAAACCTCAAAATTGTAGTGGCATGACGAGCCAGGTTTGAATCACTTTGGTAGCGGGGCATGAAATTTGTATAGTCTTTACTCTCTGCATCCCAAAAAATAGTCCCATTTCCTTTTTGAAAGTCAACCTAGTACAAAATCAAATCACTATTTAACATACATTTATTATGTCTTACGTAATGAAATTTCAATTATTGATGAGAAGATTTCGCAGCCTTGGAAGAATCTAGGTGACATAGACTGCAAGTAGAAGTCGAAGACTGATATTTACCATAGAATCAATGTATTTTAAAGGGAGAAATTCAGTATGTGTGTGTGTGTGTATGAAGTTTCAACCATAAACAGAACTTCCAAAATATTTGCACAGGGTACTAGTGAATAACATGCAAAAAGCTTCACTGAAATAGTCTAGATTTCAATGAGATGGAAGAGGATAGATATGATAGAATCCTCCATATTTTTTTGTAAAAATGAGATTGTTTGGTGGTTTATGGTTGAGAGTGTATATGAGGGGATATACTATTTTGGGGGTTTGAATGACATAGCTTTATAAAACTTTGTTACATTTTCAGTTGCATTTACACTCGGGTATCTTGCATTGTTTGAGTTCTTATGTTCAGTCTTTTTTATGTTAAACTTTAATTTTGCTTTATAATCTCTTGATGGTTAACAATTGTAATGAATTATCAGTATATAACAATTCGTGTTGGTGTGTACAGGTTCAATATATGGATTCTTCCCGACCACCTTTCGAACATAGCTTGCCCCCGGTGCAACTTAACATAAACAACCACCGACGCAAGAAAGCACATTGAACGGCCACTGGATTCATTTTCACCCCAACACCACTCCAACAGCCCAGGCTCAGCGGCGCAAGGCATATGCATCTTTTTTAAGAGAAAATATGCAAACAAGAAACCAAACTCCTACCCATCCCATATCTAGTATACCACCCCATTCTACATACTATCAACCTCATTTTCCTACATCCCAAGCTGAATCAAATTCAGCTGAAGCTTTAAATGTGCCACCAAAAGCTGCTAATAGAAAAGCACCAAACTGGAAGCACATTGAAGACAAGGCCCTTTGTGAGGCTTGGGTGCAACGTTCTGAGAATCCAGTTGTTGGTACTGGTCAAACTGGTGATACTTTATGGTCGCACATCTTTGAGGATTTTTGTAAAAACCAACCTGGAACAGGACGTACTAAAAAAGGTTTGGAGAATAGGTGGGCGGCTATTCAAGCTGATGTAACAAAATGGAGAGCTGTTATCACCAGAATCAACAGAAACCATCAAAGCGGCACAAACGTGGCCGATGAGGTTAGTTCCTTGTACTGATAAAAAGTAAAGGTTATTGTAGCTTTTGAAATGTTTTATGTAATGTTGTACTGATTCGTTGAAATTAATAATTTGACATTATTTTTAACAAATATGTAGCACTTCATTCTGTGTAAAGTAAGTGCGTGATGTTTTATGTTATTGTAGTGGGGAGCTTGTTATGAAGTATTCAAAAATGACCATGACCGTGATTTTAAGTTCTACCACTGCTGGGAGATACTTAAACACTCGGCCAAGTGGCACATTTCCGCGGGTGAAAAAAGTAAAGGTCAGCCTTCTCCAAGAAGTGATGGGGTCAATGGAATTCCCTTACCTGCATCCCCTATGCATGACTTCGCTGAAATTGGTCTTGATGCCACCGGTGTCTATCCGTCTACAAGCATTCATGTAAGTGATGACTCTCCCTCCCCGGTCACACCTATTGGGCCCACTCCAAGTTGTATCCGCTCTGAGCCATTAGAAAGGCCTTTAGGAAGAAAATCTGCAAAGGAGAAACGTCGGCGCAGCGGCAACAAGGCTTCAGATGAAGGGTCCGTGCGTAATAACAAGTTGAGTGAACAAGTATCTGAATGGAGGATCTCCCAAAATAGTCAGTTTCAGATGATGCAAGAAACCAACAAGGCTCAATTTAAAACACTAAAAGCAGCCAATGAAGTTCAGGCCTTCCATTTGGTGAAGAAAACTAAGCTTGAACAATTGCAATGTAGCATTGCAATTGTTCAAGCCATAGGGGATACTGAGGATAAAATGATGAGTCGAGCTCCACATATTTTGACATCTAAGGTTCTGGATGGTCAGATTGCAAGATATAAGAAGCTGAAGGAACTTGAGAGGGAACACGATGGTATATTTTGCACCATTAATACTTTTATCCTATTGTTTCAAATGTTTCTTATGTGTTACTTAAAATTCCATTTTTTTTCCAGAGATTCGACAATTGGAGTACTCTCCGGGAGGCAGTGCAAGCAAACGGCTGAACCGTGATGGGGGTAATATAGATCCATGTAACCTTGAAAATCGGTTCAGTGCTTCATTATGAGATTCTCCATGTTTTTGCTCACAGTATTAAGTTGTGTTTTGATATGTCTTGCACTGTTTTTGAGACTCTTTTTCAATTTGTCATGCACTCTCTGTGGCTGAAGGAGAGCTGAGAAAGAATTAAGTAAAGGAGCAGGGGAGAAAGACTTTATGTCGGTATGAAGTGTGTATGGTTGGGTCTCATTAGTAGTTAGGTAGGTGGTGAAAAAAACTATATTTTGAGAGCTTATCTTTGAGTAGATGGTTATGTCTTTTGGGAATTCCAAGCAGGATTGTCAATTCATGCTCAACAATGTATTTAATTAATTTTTGAACTAAATATTTTTGTACATAGTAATGGGAAAATTTATCTTTGAATGTATATTTGTTCATTAGCTATTACCAACAATGTCATAGTATCTATGGTTGATCTTTGTTCAGTGGCTATTACTTTTTTTTTTTCCTTGGGACCGCTTGAAGGGTTCCTTTTGTAAGAAATACATGCTACTCAATTCAAAGATGTCAAAGTTCAACTCGTATAGCTTCATCAATTTCTTCAGTCAGAAAGGAGCTGAGAAATGGGCTAATGGGATTAAAGTATCAAAATCCCGTCTTGAGAGCTTCCTTTTTGTTTAGTGGTTTTCTACATCATTGTATGCTCTTCCCAGTAGCTTCACTCATTGGGCTATTTTTATTTTTGTTACTTAAAAAAACACATAAGCTTTAAAAATTAATTATATCACCTCTCTTTTTTTCTTAATGTTTATGTTGTTGCAAATCAATTGATATACATGTTTTTTTTTGTTACATTATCATCATAAACTTTATCAATCAATCAAATAAAAAGATATTTTTTTTATTATCTGAAATAATTGTGAATTCTTTTTAATCAAAAAAATTATTAGTCTTGTGTCCTTAATACTTTGTATATGTGAGGATAAAAAAAATTAAAATATTTTTTAAACATAAATTGTCCCTTGATTGACATATATTTTTAGATAATAAGGTAATTAAAACTATTAAAAATTAGTAACATATTTTTCATAGAATATAATTAAAATATAAAATATCATTCCAATTGTGGTGGGAAAATAGAAATGAAAAAGAGGAAAAATAAAATGGTAGTTAAATTTGTTAGTTGAGATGAGAGAGATTTAATTTTTAGAGAGTTGTATAGAGGGTGCTTATTGGAGTTGATAATTTTTTTGGGTATTGAAAAAGTGAAACTGGAACAAAAATCGAGATGTTTAGAGTGTGGTATTGGGTGTCCTTACTGTGGATGCTCTTAATAAGTTATTTTTTGAGAAGGTATTGGTAAGGCAGAGTAGGAAATTAGGGGGTGTATTTATTATTTTGAGGGGTTACAAATATTGGGGGTGAAGTGTACTTAGTAATAGGATGTATTAAGTAATTTTTAGGGTATAAATAGCAATTCTCATGCGAGTTATTGGCCATGGGCAAGTTAAAACGTTAATTCTATTTTCCAATTTAAAAACTTAATTTTTACTGTATTTTTCTTTTTTTTTTATTAATAATTAAAACGATGTATATAGAAAGCAGGTTAAAAAAAGGCAAATTACACAAATGGTCCCTGTACTTCTTGACCTTTTTGGGATTGGTCCTAACGCCACACCAACGATCCCTGAACTCAATTTCTTGACGCATTTGGTTCTTCCATCTATTGCGGTCAATTTTTTTCATTAAGTGAAATCATGTCCATTTCACTTGATTTTGCCTAAGAATAAATTACTCATTCTTATTTAAAAAGTAGAGGGATCTTTTGTGTAATTTGCCCTAAACTAAACCCATCCCAAAATCATCTTCTTCCCCAACCCATCGGGACTTTATTTCTCTTTCCAATCTCAAATTTAAATTCACCATTTTCTTTCTTTCTCTTCCCTCAAATCTCAAATTAAGATTCACCATTTTATAATTTCTTCCCTCAAATCTCAAATTGAGTTGCTTCCTCCCGCAATTCAAGAACAATTGATGTTTGAAAGGGATCCCCATGGAAATGTCCAGGTGTTTATATGCGTTAATGCTTTGAGATTGAAGTTCTTGGTCTACTTAAGTACTCAACTTAGTTATACGTGCTTGTATCATACTCCAGGTTGCCAAGATTGAGACAGAGAAAATGCTTATTCAAATGGTTGAAGCTGAATTGGAACAGAGGAAGCAGAAAGGTGCATATAAGCTCCAATTTAATGGGAGATCCTAAATTTCCTCCATTAGTGCCCCAGAAAATTGGGGGAAGAATTTGAAGAACTGAAAAGGTTCGGGTTAGGGACGAAATTGGGTAATTAGCGGGTTAGCTTTGTGATGATGCACAAAATGTTGCAGGCAGATATTCTCTTAGATTCTCTTGATTGTCAGGATATCTGAGCTTTTGCTAAGTACCTGAAAGAGGCAAAAACACACACTAGGGTGAATGCAGGGGCTTGCCCTGCTAAAACACTCCGGTGTGTGAGTAAGAACCTGCTTCTCAATTTGACAGGGTTTTAGCTTATAAATAGTAAACGTACCTTAGGCCAAGGGCTTGCTTGGCTTTTATAGTGAAATGGAGTAATTAGTGGGCTAATTTTGGGGGATGTCAATCTCTATAATTAAGGACGAGTAACTGCCGGGCGTGATTGGAGTTAATCCCTAATTTTTAGCCTAGGATCTCGGGCATGAATAGACGTGGCCCCGAGATTCCCGAAGACAGTTATTGGCCTGCTTTGCTATGCTCGCCTGATCGTGTGCTCGTTATTTAGTGCATGCTCACTCGCCAGTTTGCTCGCCAAGATGAGGTCCATGCCCGGTTATGTCCTGACCCCCTACCCTGGGCAGCACTATAAATATGTGTCATCAATGGCCCCCTGCTCCTTGTCCAGGAAGTATTTATGCTCGTAGCGAGGAGCAATCAGAACTTAGTTGTGAGGTCTGGAGGTTGTGAGTGATGATGTGACTGTGCGTGCGCAAGCCATCGTTTTGGGGAGCCGCGCCCGTTTAAACTTGAGATGCATTTAATGCTGGAGGTAGGCTCAGGCCTATGGGCCGGTAGGCGCCCGTTGAGTAGACATGCCCAAACAGTTCGAAACCGGCTGTTCGAATCGGAACCAAACCGCCCAAAAAATCGCATAAATCGGAACCGTGAGGAACCGGAACCGTCCCTGAACCGGAACCGCCGGTTACACGGTTCGATTTCGGTTTCCAATTTCTCAAAATCGTGAACCGCCGGTTTGGAACCGGGAACTGGAACCGCCGGTTCCAAACCGCGAAAAATCGCCAAAATTTAAAATTTAAATTTTGAAATTGCCTTATTTACTCTATAATTTCAAAGATGAAAAGTTTACAAAGTTTCAAAAATTCAAAAAATGCTTTGTACAAAGTTTTAAGATGAAATTTTTTAAAAAAAATTATAAGAAAATATTTAAAAAATAATTAAAAATTACGGTTCGGAACCAGAACCGTAACCGTGATTTGTCAGTTCGGTTACAGTTTGTTGTCTGGCGGTTTTTGGAACCGGCGGTTCGAACTGTTTGGGCATGTCTACCGTTGAGGGCCCACTAACTATAGCGTTCTGGGGAATGCCCTTTTAAATACTCAGGCTCCCCCTTTTTGCCCACCTTCACGATTTCTCTCTTTCCCTCAAACGCCATTGCTGCCGGAAACCTTTATTCAGTTCAAAGATCTCTCCAGTCTCAACAAGTCTGCCGCCTTCGCGATTCTGTGTTTCCCTTCTGCATTTCAAGCTCAGGTAACCGCTCATATCCCTTTTCCAATTTCTCGTCTTCTATTTGGGCTTCATTTAGGGTTCTGCCGAAGGGTGTGCCGAATTAGTTGGAATCGGTAGTGTGGGGTAGCTATCCTGTGAATGTTGGCCTCTGGAAGAGGGGATTTTATATTGTGGTGCTCTATGAGTATTTAGGCCGCGTCTCTTGATAAACCCTAATTTTAGGGTTTCTTCCCTTTCGGTCTCTTTAGCAGATACCGTACTTAGCCGATTTTCTCTTTTTTCCCCTGTAGCGATGTCATCCTCCGTTAGCCTTCGTGGTGCCTCTGATTCGGAAGCCACCCATTCGGAGGAGGCGTACGACTATGATCGCGAGCAAGGCTTGAGCGAACCGAGCTCCGAGTCTACCACTAAACTTTTTTTATCGAACGCATCTTCAAGTGACATTCAGGTTACTCGAATAGTTGAGGTGGGTGATGTAGGAGTCCTTAGTTCCCCGGAGGCCTCGAACACGGAAAGAAATGAAGGAGCAGCGAGCTCGAGCTCACCGATACTTGCTCGTGGTTCTCGGTCAAAGTCTGGTGTCATTTCTGCGACTTCGGATGACCTGTGGAGGTCCTTTGATAAGGATAAGGACGTCCAGAACTGGTTTTCCACTTTAGAAATCGATGAGCAGCTGTACTGTGTCCGTGTGCTCGATCCTCGAAATGATGAGATTGACTTCAGCGATCAGCAAGATCCAGTGGTCTTCTTTTACGAGTTCTTCCATGTTGGGCGGCGCTTGCCCCTTGATCTTTTTATTACCGAGATCTTGATGGCGTCTCATGTAGTTCCTTCTGATCTTATGCTAAATACCGCTCGCGTTTTGAGCTCGTACGTTGTACTGTGTCGCCTGCTCGGCTTCGAACCTTCGCTGTCGCTGCTGAGGAAGTTCTTCGTTTTCAGCACGAATGAGCGAACACAACGAATTTATGCCCGCTCGAAACCCAAATGTCCTCGCCTGCTCAGCGACTTTCCTAACAAAACCGAGAAATGGGACGAGAAGGTGCTGCTTGTAGAATCTCGGCTTGGGTAGCCCTTTTCTCCGGCTACTGATAAGGCCGTGCCACCAAGAGGGAATGCTGGCGCTTCTTCATCCTGGGATTCTGAGCTGATAGCCGCGATGAAGGTAGCTCTCGAGATCGACGGCCAGACTCAGGCTTGGACTTTTGATTGGAAGGCCCTGACCGGTGACGTCGAGCTATTACGTCTGGTCGGTATATACTGTCTGCTCGTTGGTGGCATGCCCGCTAGAGTCTTGATGGCCGACGAGTTACCTCACCCTGCTTGGGGTCCTTATCAGGGTTTGGTTTTTCCTAGCGACTGCGCAGCCTGCAAGGAACTCGGTACCAGCTGTGTTGTATCTCTGGATCCCGCTGGTCTGATTCTCTTTTTGAATTTAGTCTGTTATCCTTTATTTTTTCATTGCTCTGATGGTTTCCTTGTTCGCAGAGATGAAAAGGATCAACGTTGATGCGGCTAAGAAGCTTAAGAAGGATGCTGGCGAACGACACACGGCCCTTTCAAAGCTACCAGCTGTTGCGGTGCCCAGAATAACATCGGGGGATCCCAAAGTTGGTCCTTCTGCTGCGGCCCCCGGCAAATCAAAGGCTCATTTGGCTACAGTGGCTCCTCCTCGGAGTTCTCCCCAGCGCTCTCTGACGATGCGATCCGAGGAGACTCTTGATCGTACTGACTCCCCGGACCAAGCTGTCCTCTCTCTTCGCAAGAGGAAAAGTACCGAGGAGGCGACTGAGCGCTCTGTTCGTCCCAAAGGGCAAGAGGGTGTAGTGGGGACGTCCCGGGCAGGTACCCCTTCGACGGGTAAAACGTCGTGGTTGGAGCTGGATTTCAAGTTGCCCGCTACTCGCGAAGGAGCAATGGCTCTAACCTCTGAGTTGACCAACGTTTCGGTGGTCGATAATATCGATCTCCGAGTGAGGGAAAGTGCTGCAATGTGCGGCTAGGGCCTCATCCAGCGGGTTGTTCATGCTGGCGTGGTCCGCCGTAATTCCCGTGAATCCAACGGGATCCTGTTCGGACAAGGTAGCCTGACCATGTGTGAGGTAATCCTTCCCATCTTTTCTTCGTGTTACTTTATTTATCCCCAACTGTTCTCACCGTTACCCTTATCTCTAGATGCTGTCCAACTTCTCCATCCTAGTTGCTCGGGCTTCCGAGTCCTCGGCCAAAGTGAGCCACCTAAAGAGCGAGCTCAAGGGCATGGATCAGCTTGATATTTTGAAGGGAACCGAGGAGTCACTTCGCTCCCGAAATGCCGAGCTGGAGAAGAAGAACGGGGACCTTGAGCAGCGAGTTCCCCAGCTGGAGATGGATAAAAGGCATCGCGATGAGCAACCAAGGCACCGTTTGAATTTCAACCGCTGGAGGGGACTTGATTTTTGTTTACCTTTCGGGGGCGTTGTCCCCAGACCCCCCACGAGGGACGCTATCCCCTCAACCCCTGCGACCTGATTGGGCAGGTCGATCCCTGTTGCGTTGCTCAGCATATTGCGATTAGCGAATTAAATGCATCTCGATGCCCAATTTAAGGCATCTCGATACTCAATTTAAGGCATCCCAATGCACAATTTAATATAATATCAAAATCGATCAAAATGGTTATTTTTGGTTGAAAAATTTACATACAAATATGATATTGACTTCCTATAACAGTATGATATTGATATTATATAAAATTCAAACTCAAATCATTAATTAAAGTCCCAAAATCAGTCTAAGAACATCTCCCTTTGTTTTCGGACAACGTACTGCCAAGCTCGATTTGGATCTCTAAAATAGTATTTTTTTTGGTAGAAAAATTGTGCACAAATGTAGTACTAAGTTAGGATAACAATATGAGATTGATTTTAAACAAATTCGAAGCATAACACATAGTTTAAAGTGGCCAAAATAGCTCAAGAACAAAGAAAAACGTGATGAACTCAAAACATTTGAATTTGATCAAATTGTGATCAAATGCGTGTTCTATGCATGGAAATTGATACCTAAACATGAGGGAAGACTATATTAACAACATGAAATCATTTATAAATCAATTTGAACCTCAAATCTGAAGCAACGATGTTGTTGAGGGCATTTTAGGAGAAAAATTCTCAAAGTGCCTTTTAGCGGTTAAAAAAAAAAAAGGTGGATTGGAGAGAAAAAAAAAGTGAGAAAATGAATCGGCCAGCAATTTCCTAATTATTTTTCTATGACCATTCAATGCATATATGAAAATTGAGTGTTGCAATTTATAAAATTTAGTCCCAGCAAGTTTGCTCAAAGTTATCACTGTTTTGGAAAGGGTATGTCCGGACGGGCTTTTGGAATGAGTGTCGGCCCAATTTTATTTGGTTTTTTCACAATGAATTTATCCGTCATAGTAAATGATTTATGCTTTGAAATAAATTTTGTTTTCAATTTAAACAATAAATAATTTAAGGTTAGTACTATTATTTTGTAGTTCTACCACAAATAATTATAAATTATGTTCTGATTAATTATAATTAATTATTAAAATAAGACCAATTGTATTATAAAATAGGGTGAAAGGGTATTATAATTAATTGTGAATTTAATGGGTGCGATGCATGGTTAAGTAAAATGAAACCGTTAAAAAATGTACTCCGGTAGTAATGCTATACCCTTTTATACATACACACACTTTAGCAGGAGGAGCCGTGGAGGAGTCAGAACTGAATAACCAACCAAACGGCTTCTAGGGTTTTGATTTGAAGTGGGCGCCGGCTTCGTAGCCAAACTACCCTCTCTCACTCGAAGCGAAAGGATGTCGGCAATTCAGCAGAGTCAGCTATCTACTTCACTGTCACCGGGTTTCTTAGGCCAAAACAAGCTCAAATTAAGGTATACATTTCAATTTCCCTACTTGTCTTTTACTTCATTTCATTTCCTGTATTCTACTGGAGTATTTCTTATAACTAAACTAACGGTTGATTGAGTCTGTGTGTGTTGGCCTAAGAAATTGAATTCTACAATTGCAGAACTCAAAGTGTTTCTCTCCCAAGGACAAACCGTTTGATTTGTAAATGCGTTGCCGCGCCCCAAAAGGAGCAGACTACTGGTATATCTTCGCTTGGTCTCTGTTCAAACTTTAAAGTTATTTAATTTAGTTTCGATAATAATGGTTGTTTTGTTTGATTGTTGTTACTCAGCTGTTCTCCGGTCATTTTTCTTTTGAATGTCAGATCGTAACTGTTCAAACTGTTTAATGGAGTATATTTTAAGCTTATAATGGTTTTGATATTCATAAATTATGCAAACCCGCTTTTTGTGTCTGAATTCAGACTTGAGCATAACTGATCAAAGGAACATTTTAGGCTTCTAAGTGTCCACAAATGTGTCTTTTTTAAGTGCTTTACTCTTGCACTCTCACTTAATGAAGGATTTGTTTTAATACTGGCCTCTATGCCTTTGTCGAAAAGAAATTGCTTTATGTGAGTTTGACAAATTATAGTTTACTGCACTGGAAATTGACTTCTTTTAAAATTAAGCTCAACGTTGATCGTCCAATACTTGAAACTGTTGCTTTGATTAAGTTCACTATAAATGAAGATAAAAAAGTTTTGGAATATGGTTGTGGAGGAATTGATTAATAAGCTGGATACAATTCCATGACTTCAGTTTTGGTCCATTGCGTTATCCTATGTTTGGTTGCTAGTAAAATGTAGTATTGGAGGGGAATGCAGTATAAAATTTGTACTTCATTTCCAATATCACGAATAATTGGACCAGACTAAAAATAGGGGAAGAGTAAGACCAAAAACTAACATGGACATCCATAATAAAGAACGATATGAATGAGCGTGGTTTGTGTGATGACCTTGCTTTGGACCGAATCAAATGGTGGAAAAGGATTCATGTAGCCAACCTTAGATAATTGGGAAAAAGGCTGACTTGAGTTGAGTTTCCAGTATCACAAATACTATGTGTATAATGTAATTTGGTACATTAGTATAATGTTATCAAGGTGCAATTTAGGTGTCTTTGCAATGGCTCCTACTGAACCTAACCGTTATGTGCTCTACATATACTACGAACAGGATGTGTTAAAAATCTTGCATGAAAGATGAAAGTAATGTTTGGAGACCGTAAGAAGTATTAATTTGAGATTTTACTTAATGTTTGGAAGACAATATGTAGGAAGTTAGCCTTGTTGTTGTTCCATTTTTCGCTTTGTTATTTGACATGCTATATGCCGTTCATTTATTTGTTTTAACCTTTTTTGGTGAAGCTCATAAGACAAAAGTGTCGAGAAATGGGAACATGGCTAAACTTCAAGCTGGTTACCTCTTTCCCGAGGTCTGTTGCATCACTTTTCATTTCTCACTTATAGTTTAGAATGTGACTTTCAATTCCTTGTAGCACATTTTTTGTGGTTCGTAGTGAAGGCTGAATGAGTGTACTTGAAATAATTTTTGTGGTTCGTAGTGAAGGCTGAACGAGTGTACTAAGTATAAGTTGATACCTTGATAATTGTTTCCCTGTTTTTTAGTAGTTTAGTTATGAAGTAATTTGTTGAGGGTACGACTCATCTAAAAGCTTGCTACTAGAGACAGGCCCAACCAACACCCTTTATCATATTTAATGCTCTCCTTGATGTCCCCTCATGCAACTGGAGATACAAACTGAGATTCATCAACTTGCACATGCCAAATAGAGTGCAAATTGCACTAGCCCGAACTGAAGACTTGCAGAACCCTTGCTCTGACAATACGTCAATCCACCAACTCATATACAAGGTTAAGCTAGTAGAGAGAGGGCTGAAAAGTATTGTGGTTGACATTATCAATATTTTCTTCATTCTATTTCTTATGTTTGCACAATTTTATGACTAACTTGTGCAATATCTAATATTCGATGGACTATCATTTTGTTGCTTATGGTAAATTTGGTTTGTGCGTTAACTATATTTTGCATCATAGTTTTTACAAGATGGTGAAAAATTAGAGGAATATATTAATTGAAACTGGTCAGCTGGATGATCTGGTGTTGCAGCCATTGGTTTTCATCTTATAGCTTTTTTGTCGCTACTAGATCATCATCATGCATATGATTGTTGGTACTTCTGACCCTTCTGTCTTGTTTACAAAAAAAATGATATTTGCAACTTCTCCATGTGGCAAATTAGATTGCCAGAAGGAAGGCTGCACACTTGTTGAAGTACCCCGATGCACAGGTGATAAGCCTGGGAATTGGTGACACTACTGAGCCCATTCCGGACGTGATAACTTCTGCCATGGCAAAGGTATTAGTTTTTAGTTCCATGTAACTTTTGTTGTTACGATAACAATGTCTTCTTATTTTTTTCAGTTACAGTGTTTATAAAATAGCTGAGTCGCTAATTTCTGACTTCTACTTCACGACATCGTAGTAGTCCTGCCCCGTTTGGGATGCTTCAAAATCATCAAGTATATTTGGTAACAACAAGCACGGCAAAGTCCTCGTACACTCTATGTTGAAAGTGGGGGTAAATTTGAAAAGTTGGTGTTTCCTAAATGTTTGACTTTCAGATGGAGATTATTTTTACCTGCATGGAGGCAGTAGTACTTTGTTTTCTAAATGTTTGACTTTCATATGCTGTCCATGAATGTATTTTCTTGGTTCTCCAACCAAAAAGTACTTTGTTTCGGATCATTGATATACTCCCTGACTATACTCTCATAAAGGCCATCTTCGCGAGTCATGAACATTGCTTATGACCACTTGCTTCTTGTTACATTACCCAATCCTTTTTCCTTTTTCTTCACATGTTAACTACTCCCTCCCTCCCAATTGAAGAGGTATACTTTCCTTCCTAATTTGTCCCATTGAAGAGGTACATTTCCTTTTTATGAAGCTTTTCTTCAAGATAATCTAAGAACTTGTGGGTGAGAGTCACCATGTCAAATCAACTCAATAAACTTAAAATTGTGGCCTTCCGTTGAAATGAGTATTTTAGGAAGTTGGTGCTTTTCAGATGTTTTCTTAATTTGTGTAATAAGTCAAAGTGTACCTCTTCAAATGGGACGTAGGGAGTACTAATGTGCCGCTTCCTTTCTTACCAAGCAATCTCAGTTTTGTTGTTTAGGATATAACACTCTTCTGTGTTTGGCTTATGGCCAACTGTGATCTAAGTATCTTACTCCTCTGACATGAAGATGTAAGAAAGTCGGACACATGAAGTAGAATCTCTGCAAAAACTAGTTACCTAATCATTTGTATCCATCCTGGACCAAACTGGATGTCTTACTTATTCCATTTAATATGTAAATATTGCCAAATTGTTGTCATCCTTTTTCTTGTAAAGGCAGTTCCTGTTTCTGACTTTTATCTCGCCTTGACAGAAATCACAGGGATTATCAACGGTAGAGGGTTACAGTGGATATGGAGCTGAACAAGGTGAAAAAGTACGTGGCATTCTTCACTTATTTTATTTCTATATAGTTCACCAGCAATTAGAAATTTTATGAAGACCATGGTTCACCTGAATGTAACTTGATTACTACATGCTCAAAAGTTGTGTTATATACTTGTAATTTTAGAATTTAAGCTATGTTTCTCATTATGGTAGATAGCTCTTAGATATGATGCACCTATAGTATGCATGCCGAGGTTTGCTACTTATGGTCATTTATCCATTATTTGCTTGATATTGACTTTCTTGGTTTTCTTTCTTTCTATTCTTCTTCTTCTTCTCCTCCTTTTGTTTTATTCATTTCTTTGTGGGGAGGGAAGGGAATCCTTAAATAGCAACGGGGTGTTTTTTGTGCAATTTGTTAAGCTGACTATGTGCTGAATATCTGTTAAAGATAATAATAAGAGGTTGATTCCACTTAACATTTTATCTGTTTCAGGCTGAAACCATGCATGTATATTGTATATTGCGTTCCTATTAAATTTTATTAAATTCTCTCTTTTGATGAGATTTATTTCATTTTCTTCCATTAACTCTTCTACATTGTAAACATTGAGATGGGTGATTGATAACAACTGTTTCCATGTGCAGCTATTGAGAGCTAAAATTGCTTCAACCTACTATGCAGACCTTGGCATCGAGGAAGATGATATATTTGTATCTGATGGGGCAAAATCCGACATATCTCGCCTTCAGGTTTGTTATAAGCGGTATTTGCATTTTCTTCCACGAACTGTTAAGTTTATCTATCTACATTTAATGGACTTTTTTGCATTAGTTTATTTCAAAAGCTTCTCAATTTTTGTCTATTGTCTTGAGTAAGTATAATCAATTTTAATTAGCTATTCTTCTGTTTTTCCTTGTGGCAGGTCCTTTTTGGGTCTACTGTTACAATGGCGGTGCAAGACCCATCATACCCGGTATACTATTCATTCTTATGCCAAATGAAACAAGTTATTTTGGATATATGATTAACTTCTTATGTCTTCTTGTGTTGTTGGTAGTTTATCAAACCCCTTTTTTTGTTCTTTGGATGGGTTGAGTTTATGTTTTGAGTAATCAACTTTTAGACATCTTCTTTACACTTACAGTGTGGTTTTGTCTCAATGAAACTTCCATAGCTTATGACTATGCATTGTGTTGTTCAGTGCCAAGTTGAGTTATACATATGATAAACATTTATTCCCCCTTAACCCCTGAAGCAGACACATCTCCTTAGTTACTGATTAGGTTTGTTTTGGGAAATTTATTCGTTGAGAGTCAAGTTTGAATGGATTCATGTAGCCAACCCCAAGTGATTGGGACTATGGCTGAGTTAGTTTGAGTTGAGTTGAGTAGTCAAGTTTGATGACTCCTTTAAATTAGCCACACTTTGGTCCCCTTGGATCTTGCATCTGATGGGGCAGGTTCATCTTGTGGTGTAGCTTTTCTGGGTTCTGAGCTGGTAGCTACTTTATGGTGCATACATGCTGTGTCTGACAAATATGCAATGCTCGGATTTTTGAGCTCAATGCTCTGTGGCTTGACATCACTAGCACTCGATGTAACTAATTAAAGTTGCAAATATAAATAAATGAATAAATAATAGGTTTGGTGGATTGGTGTCCGTATGAGCATAAACCACCATATCAAGCAACTAGAGAGCAAAAGTGTGATATAGTCAAAGAGACGTAGTATTGTTGAATAAGCTACTTCTCAAAAATAAAATAAGAAGAAAATATAATTGGCCTTCTTGTGTTAGACAAATGGACTTCTCAACACATTGGATCTTTGCTTTGTGTCGCAGGCTTATGTAGATTCAAGTGTCATTCTGGGTCAGACTGGACAGTTTCAGAAAGATGTCGAGAAGTTTGCAAAAATAGAATACATGAAGTGTACTCCAGAGAATGGTTTCTTTCCTGATCTATCTACTGTTTCTCGAACAGATATCATATTTTTCTGTTCACCTAACAATCCAACTGGTTCTGCTGCAACAAGGGAACAACTGACTCAATTGGTAAAATTTGCCAAGGACAACGGGTCAATCATAGTCTATGATTCAGCATACGGCATGTATATGTCAGATGATAACCCCCGGTCCATATTTGAAATCCCTGGAGCCAAAGAGGTATGATTGAAACTGTGAACCAAAAAGTCTTAATTTCTGTTCTGTATTCCTGCCATCTTTACTTCATGATAAGTTGCACCTATTATCTCAGAATCCAAAGATGCATCTTGCTTTGAACAGCTGTAATATCATCATTCTCGTAATTTCAACAAAATTTGTTGGAAAACTGTTCATTATCATATCAATTGCACAATTATGTATTTTCAAGATTGTTGTACATCAAGTCCTTGTTAGGATATGGGTCCAACCTTGAGCTCATTTTGTTTTCCTTGCGTTTCCTTTGTGTAATAGGATTTAAATCCATGTTCAGCTGACTGGATACTTGAATTCTTTTTCATCACTAATCATTTGACTCTTGCTCTTGCGTACTGAGAAATTTGGTTTCAGGAACCATTCAGAAATGTTTTGTTTTTCCTTTTGGCTAGCTACTTTGAATGAACTTTTGAGTGTTTCATATCCTTAAACTGAAAAAAGTATTCTTCCTGCTGCTTGTTGCTGGGGGAGTGTTTATTAAGTGTTTGATCATGGTTTTATGCTGTCTGCTAACTGAACTTAGCTAATTCTTTTTCCTTTTTTATAATAAAAATATTACTATAAATGATGCACTTTAATATGTTATTGCATACAACAAAATTGTATTATTTCTATCTTCTTGAAAATCCCAGCAAACATGATGTTACCAATCAGGCACATAAATGGTATGATTGTGAAAAGTTCTTTTCTGTAAATGAGCCAAGTAGAGTGTTTGAGCTTGAGTGTTCGAGCTTGACTCTTATATTTAATCGAGCTCGAGCTAAGCTTGGGCTTTACTCGAGCCAAGTAACCTACGTTCGGGCTTGACTTGGTTACTTCACGCCTCACGGAATGAGCTATAAACAAACCAAGCTCAAGCCTATGTGAAATAATACAATAAATCATTTAAAGTATACATAAACTGTACATATTTTGTAATAACCGAGCTTATTCGAGTCGAACTCCTTAACACCTCCAGTCTAAAATTATGTTCATGCTCGAATCAAACCCAATATGAGTGGAGCCAAGTAGAGCTTTAAAACGAGCCAAGTTCAAGCCAGCACTGTTTATTAACAGCTTTAATCACAGCTCCCTATTCCACACGAGTGCAATGTTCCTGTTTAAAATTTCATGGTGTTTTTGGGAAAATACAGTCTCTTTTAACTTCTATAATTAGTTCGTTCAGGTGACTCGATTTCTAATTTTTCTCTATCATGAAAATTCGCCTATTTCCTCCATCTAGATAATTGGCCTTCCCCAACTTGGTTAGATGATTTGAGAGAACTATGGGCTCAGACCAAGTGGCATGAAAAATTGTTTCTGTATCCATAATGTGAGCATATCCTTTTTTTTTCTCCCTTGATAAACATTCCATGGACTGCAATTTGTTAACTTTAACGAACCGAAAATAAAATGAAATTTGCACATATAATGTGTTGCCTTATTCTGAGTTTTGCAGGTTGCAATCGAGACCTCTTCCTTTTCAAAGTATGCTGGGTTTACTGGAGTTCGTCTTGGTTGGACTGTAGTCCCAAAAGAGCTTCTCTTTTCAGATGGATTCCCTGTGGCCAAGGACTTCAACCGTATTGTTTGTACATGCTTCAATGGTGCGTCAAACATTGCTCAAGCCGGTGGTCTGGCATGCCTTTCACCAGAAGGCCTTGAGGTAGGTGAAATGATGAAAAAGATATGGGGTGTGGAGACTGCTTTTCCTTCTATTGTCTGATTGTGGGTGGGCGGGAAAGACGAAGATGTTGCTTTCTAATATCATCGACTGTTGCATAGAAATGGGAGTGTTGTTTCATTGCTCTGGTTGGCTTTCCTTCCTAACAAACAGACCATTAGTTTATGAGATGGAGGAAAGAGAAGGAAAATTCCTTCTCCAGATTCGTTTATAAGAAACTCCCAGATTGCCCCTCATGTTTTCTTGGAAAACTGGAGCATGATATTACACTTGATTAATGCATTTCTATTTATGCAGGCTATGCAAGGTGTTATAGGGTTCTACAAAGAAAATACTGAGATCATAATGGATACATTTACTTCACTTGGTTTTAAAGTATACGGAGGAAAAAATGCACCATATGTATGGGTCCACTTTCCTGGCCGGAGCTCATGGGATGTTTTTAGTGAGATTCTTGAGAAGACTCATGTCGTTACTACACCTGGCAGTGGTTTCGGACCCGCTGGTGAAGGTTTTGTCAGGGTAAGTGCCTTTGGCCATCGTGAGAATGTGTTGGAAGCCTGTAGGAGATTCAAACAGCTGTACAAGTGAAAAGGATAAACTCACCAGCGGACATGTGTTGGAAGCCTGTGGGTCAAGCAGCTGTACAAGTGAAAAGAATAAACCCAGCAATGCTTGTGTAGTATGCGGATTTTGTAATTTAGTTCATGACAGCCCCTGGTGGCTTGGTTAAACTATCTATTTAGAGTGGCAGCGCTTTTTGTGATTTGTCAAAAGACATTCTAGTCACGAGAACTTAATTGTGTATCTGTAGATATTGGGAAGGGCTAAGGTTCCACAAACTGGATCCCAGGGTGGCTCAAGTTTATGAGTTCAATGAATTTTCCTTTTGGAATATCCCTTTTGACTATCTGAAACCTAAATGCAACCAGTAGTGTAGGCCTTGTCAATGCTTACCTTCATATTTTGTTCATGCAGGTGGCCAGATTCAATCTCTTTCCAATTTCAGGGGTTTCTAATTCATTGAGAGCCTCATAGGTTCAAACTCTTGTCAGGATACTCCCAGATGCCTATTTCACAATCCCCACTGAATAGATCTGGTTTCGCAGATCCTTTGAGGACTTGAGGATGATGGTACGAAAGATTTATGTAGAACCACGAGAATAATCAATTTACGTAGAACCACGAGAATAATCGTTTCAGTAGTGCGGTCCATTTTACTCTTTTCAAGTCCTGAAAGAACATTGCCCAGTCTAGCTAGTACTAGTGCCGAGTTATGATTTCCATCGTAAGGATTTTCATTTTCATTGAGAAGGCAGCGTAAACTAGTCTGCAAGCAGCTATCTTGCCTGATAAGTTCGTGCCACTCGAGGATCACAATCAAGAATTTGATTTGAAAAGAACACACTTAGACATAACACTTGTTTAATGTTTACCTAGTATTATAATACTCATCCAAAATTTAGGGATGAGTTTTACTACAACTCTAATCCTTGGGATAAGAGTATGACTCAAAGGGCATTAATGATATTTTTAGCTCAATTTAAGTTTCTATGGATCTTGGCACATCGTCTTATAGTTGTGATTATGATGAATTCGATATACCTTGCCTTGTTAGAACTTATGCTTATAAGTAGTGAAATAAATTTGATATTTCAGAAATTCTTACAGAAGTGGCCAAGACATGTACCTATTTTAAAGAAGAAATGAAAAATCAAGAAAAAAAGAAAAGAAAAACTAAATCGGGAGGATCCTATCGAAATGATAAAATCTAAAATTCTAAAAGAAAATTTTGGTATTTCTTAGGAAAAATTAAATGTATGTCTTAAAGAAAAATTGACTAGCTTTATTAGCAAAGTCCTTGAAGAAGAAGAAACTGGTTCCATAGCATTTACTCAAAGTATGAATGATAATGAAGACATGAACGCTTATATGTGAATGATCCCGTAGTTCCAAGAAAATATTCAAGGTATCAATCTCTCAGAGAAAGATTTTGGGAATGAATGATCGAGAATTTTGTGGAGCCCTCACTTATTGGAAATGAATCAAAAGTGGTAAAAACAGTTATTTCTGAAACAAAGGACGGCTTAAAGTGGAAGAATAAAGAAAAGAAATAAAGTCTTTTGTCTTTTTAAAGAGAAGATATTCTAGCCAAAATAATAATGATAGAGGTGAAAGGAGAGGAAAATTATTTCCGGACTTAAAACAGTTTGAAGTCCGTTAAGAAGGCCTATAAAGGAGGTAATTTGGAGAAGGAAAAATCTTTCTCTTTCTCTCTCGGCTCATGTGTTGAGCAATAATTTCCTTTGTAAAATTTTAGATGTGTATTTTGAAGTTTGAAGATAGAATTCCTAGTGATTCAGAATGTAAGTTTTTTTTTTTTTTTTTCTTATCTTTTATTAGATTGTAAGTTTTCTTTTCTTATCTTTTATTTTAATGTACTTTTATTTTATTAAAATATAATCTTTAGTTTGTATTTCTAGTTTAAGATATAGTTTAGTTTAATATATATATATATATATATATATATATATATATATATCCAGGGTTAATTTTATATAGGCAAAACATACAAACGGGTCACTGTACTTTCGAAAAACTTGCAATTCGGCCACTGAATGTTTTAAACTGTTATTTGGGCCACTACACTTTAGTTATCTTGCAAACGACCCTATTTTCTGACAGGCGTTAGATCAGGCCGTTAACATTAATTGAAAACCCTATTTTGCCCCTGCCCTTGGATAAAGGATTACGTTGAACTACGGTGAACGATGTTGTCGCATTCACACACACTGAAACACTCGTCGCAAGCTAAGTAAGGAAAAACCCTAAATTAGTAGGGTTTGCGATCTTCGAATCATCTGGAGACCTACGAATCGAGTAGGAAGGCATTGATCAACACGTCGAAGATACGAGGTGAATATGCTTAACCCTAGTTCGACATCGAATCGAAGATACGAGACCTAATCTGACTTCACTTCATCTTTCTCTCTGCTCGACTTCATCCTTCTCTGTTGGAGTTCGACATCTTCATTTTTTTCCCCTTGATTCAAGTTCTTATTAACAATGTCAATGAGTGGGTACGAGATATCAAGGTTAGAAGGCTCCTCTTCATCAGCAGGCTCAGATTTGGTTGCATCTTATCGACATAAAACTTGTGGGTGTAACCTTAGGGTAGCCCTATTTACATCTGGTACTGAGAAGAACCCAGGACGGCGATTCATTCGATGCCCTAGATACATGATAAGTGAATTTGATTTTTGATTTTTTCGTAAAAACCCTGTTCTGTTATTTTTTCTATTAGCTTATATTTTCACAAGAACCGTAAAAAAAATTAATTTTTTACTTCTTATAGGTGTATGACTGTGGTTTCTATGAGTGGATTGATGAGAAATTTACAAAGAGGTCAGTGGAAGTAATTAATGATTTGAAGAAAGTGATCAAGGTTTTGAGAGGGAGAGAACATGAATTCAAGGAAGAACAATTGTTGAAAGAAGAATTTGAAAGGATGCGAAAGGATTGTGCCAAGAACAAGGAGAAAATTAAGAGTTTAAAATATAGTATTGGACAATATGGGAGGAGGGAAAAGTTCTATCTTTTTGTAATAATGATACTATTGATTTTCAATTGTGTGTTACTGACACCATACTTCAAATTGGATGTAAATGGCAAAATGTTTTTGCCTTAGGTTGATGTAATGGCTTTGGAGGATGTAAATGGCAAGATGTTATTGCCTTAGGTTGATGTAATGTCAAAATGTTAATGTCTTAGGTTGGCAAAATGTTATTGCCTTAGGTTGATGTAATGGCAAAATGTTAATGCCTTAGGTTGATGTATTAGCACTGTTATTGAGAACCATTATGCTATGCAATGAGAAATGTGTTTGTGCAACTGTCAATTATGTCTTAATGACTTTTTTCTTCTATTAGTGTTTTGTGCCATAAAACAACCATACACAATGACAATACAAATGAATTTTTTTCTGCTTGTGTTTTGTGCCATAAAACAACCCTACACTTTGACAACACAAATGACTTTTTCTGATAGTGTTTGTGCCTTAAAGAAACCATACACACTAACAAAACAAATGCCTTTTTTGTGCCTTAAAGCAACCATACACAAAAGACAACACAAATCTTGAGCCAAAAAAACACAAATCACAGAACATCAGTTGTTAATTAATAGGCAAAACATCTGCATTGTTCATTACAAGATCTGTCCAAGAGAATATGATAACTACAACCCAAAACATCAGCATTGTTCATTACTGAAGTACATCAAAAGGTCAAAAGGTCAACATTGTTCAGTTACATCTATTCTGGCTTTTTTGTACATCAAAAGGTCAAAAGGTCAACATTGTTCATATGAACTATTGTGCAATGTGCACTACTTTGTTCAGTTACATCTATTCTGGATTTTTTGTTTTTCTTCACTCCTTTGTTCCTAGTTTTGATGTACACTTTTGGGGTCCTTGGTTCAGTTGGTGTTTTCTTTTTTGCCTTCTTAGGAACAACCTCCCCTTTTGCAGCTGCCTCCTCAGCCTGTTTGCATGACCTGCTGTTATTGCCCTTTTCTTTACAAAACCTACAAGTCATAGCAAATAATTTTATGTTTAATCCCCATGTCATTAAGCCATCAAACTGAAATACAACAATACAAAAGTAAATGAAAAGTACTTGTATTACCTGCAAGTTATTTATTTGCCCTTTCTAGTCAAGGTGTTAGGATCTTGATTAACATTTTGCTTTTTCTCCTCATTAGGGTCTTTAACCCTACATTTCTTAGGTCTTCCAGGCATCTTCTTGTTTGGGGGTGGTTGAAGTGGCTGCTCAGTTGATTGTGGCCATTGATTCTCACCATTGATAGGGCTCATGAGATGGGAGTAAGTACTAGCAAAAGTATACTTCTTGTACCAGTGGTGGACATAATTTTCTGGATCACCTCCCCTCTTGTATATGGCTGCCATGGCATGAATGCAAGGAATGCCATTTAGGTCCCATTCTGTACAATGACAAGTCCTTTCTCTAATGTTAACACTAAATGCATCCTTAACATGCCTAACCTCAAACTCATCTCCCTCCTCTTCCTAATCCTTGGACAAATGTTATGTTCATACGTTGTAATCCAATCCTTCCTCTTTTGAATCCTAACCATCACAGCTAACCTGATCTCCTCCAGCATATATATAATAGGTCTACACCTTGCAGCTAAAATACTGCCATTGAATGCCTCAGCAATATTATTTTCAACATTGTCTACCTTTGAATCTGTGTCAAAAAAGGCCTTTGACCAATGGATAGGATCTGTCCTCACAAGATCTTCAGCTGCCGAATTGTCTAAACACTTCAAGATTTCAAATTCTTGTTTGAATTTCTGTTTTGTGCAAGCTGTGGCAATACTCCAGAAGCATCTCCTATATTCTCCTCCCTTATACTTCTTCCTCCAATTGCTGTAGATGTGTCTGGCACACGTCCTGTGCTCAACATTAGGCAGCAAGTTTTCAATAGCAGGTAACAATCCCTACAAAGCATAGCAAACAAACTGTCATTAACTCAAAAGATCAATATATAATAATAAAAGTAAACTAAGTACAACAAATAAATGGTATTACCTTCTGTTGATCTGTGATGATAGTCCACCCAAATCCATCTTTCATTTCAAGGTCTTCAATCAAATTCTTAAGAAACCAGGTCCAGTTTTCTTTGTTTTCCACCTGAACTACAGCCCAAGCAACAGGGAACATCTGATTATTTCCATCTTTGGCAACTGCTGATAACGATTCTCCCTTCTGTATTCCTTTTAAGAATGCTTCATCAATCCCCAACATTGGTCTACAAGTCTCCAGAAATGCTGACTTCACAACATCAAAACAAACATACATTCTCCTAAAAAAGAGACCCTGGGATGGGATAGGGCTGACATGCTCAATGATAACAGTACTACCAGGATTTCTATTCTCTAACTCATCTTTATAACTCCAAAGCTTTGCATAATGTTCAATCATTGAGCCATCAAGGTGTTGCAATGCCTTTTTTCTTGCCCTGCTGCACATGCACTTACTCACTTCCACCTCAAATTGTTTTAAAACATCTGCTCTCATATCAGTCAACTTATAAGCAGGGTTTCTTCTAAATGTTTCAAAGAATTTCTTAGCCAAAAATGTGGCAGTGATCTGCCTGTTCTTAAATGACATCCCACACTTATGTTCAGGATTATATGAGGTAATTTGCCAGAAATTGTGTTGGTTCAATCCAGCCCAGACTCTCCAAGGGCATACAACTGAGTTCATGCACACTCCAGACATCCTCAACTTCTCATTCCTAATCCATTTGATGTCATACCTTTTATCCAATCCATACTATATCACTGCTTGCTTAAAAATATCTTTTGTTTCAAACTGAAGACCAAGTCTTAACTGGACATCTTGCTTATCTATTGTTGGATTAAAAATTGGAAATTTCAGACCTTGTTTCCTAGTCAAATTCAGGCTTTCTCCATGAAATATGTTGTCATCAGGCTCATCATCTTCCTGACTGTCATATCACTATCAGAACTCATTGAATGACTATCATATGCACTTTGGGGCTGTGATTGTTCCCCAACTGGGTTAGGTGTAAGTGTAAGGTCAATTGGGTCAGCTTCTTGGGGTACCCTGATAGGGTCAATCCCTTTAGGCTTATTGGCTCTTCTATTATTCATCACAGCAACCCTAACTTCCACAAGCTCCTCATCACTATCATTTAAATCATCTTCACTGAAACATGGTTCTATATTGACCCCCTCATCCTCAACCTCATATGGATATACAAATTCAATATCCACAGGCTCAACATTTCCCTTTTCAGCCTCAACATTTTCCTTTTGATTCTCAACCTGACTTTTTTCAGGCTCATCATGAGTTATCTCATTCTCAACCTGACTCAACCCAGGATCATCATGAGCCATCTCAGACCCAACATTCTCAACCTGACTTTTTTCAGGCTCAGCATTCTCAACCTGACTCTTAGCCATCTCACAATCAACATTGCCCCCATCTTCAGTCATGTCAACCTCAACCTTACTCTTTTCAAGCTCATCATGAGCCATCTCAGCTTCCATCTCAGCTTCAGGCTTATCCTGAGCCATCTCATCCCTCATCTCAGCTTCAGGCTCAACCACTTTCTTTTCATGCCACATTATAATACTGAGTTCATTTTTAGGCTCAACATCATCTCCATCTAAATCTACAATAACTGGTCCATCTCCAACTACCGGTCCATCTCCAACTACTGGTTCATCTCCAACATTTTCATTTACAATCACTGGTAAATCAATACCATGTTCAACATATATATATACAAACCCTATATCCTTACATTGATTCACCATTCTTAACACTCCATCATTAGTATCAATTGAATTCAATCCTTTATTAATAGATTTTGAAGGCAACCTATACCATATTTGCTTCACAGTTCCATAGTTCAAATATAATTGGACATACTTCTCAACTTTAAAATAATTTAAGGTATCCAAACAAACATCAGGGATAAAATCAACACTACCTCCATCATACTTCAATTTGCCCTTATCCTTGCAAAATTTCCCCCCATGTAGCAAAAATATCCCAATTGTTTTATCCATTCTGCACATAGTAGACATATAATACATATAAAATCAGTTCAAGCCCAACTATTATTATTAAATACATATAACTACATATAATAAACAATGGCACACTAGTTCAGGCCCCACTATCAATTATTAAATGACAAGAGGCAAAGCATTTTTCAAATTTTGGGACCACAACAGTGTATCTAATAGGAAAAACTATATCAGTACAACCAATGATTATACAACTTGTAAACTACAGTCTTAAAACCCTAACACCCTAATACAGAAACATGGAACAAGACAAAATTTTAAAGTCCCACTATCAATTATTAAATGACAACAGGCAAAGCATTTTTCGAATTTTGGGACCACAACAGTGTATATAAAAGAAAAAACTAAGGCAATACAACCAATGATTATACAACTTGTAAACTACAGTCATAAAACCCTAACACCCTAATACAGAAACATGGATGAAGAGAAGAATTGATAGTGTGAACAACATCATAATACGAACTAGGGTTAAGCGTATTCACCTCGTATCTTCGATGTGTTGATCAATGCCTTCCTACTCGATTCGTAGGTCTCCAGATGATTCGAAGATCGCAAACCCTACTAATTTGGGGTTTTTTCTTTCTTAGCGAGCGAGGAGTGTTTCAGTGTGTGTGAATGCGACAACATCGTTAACCGTAGTTCAACGTAATCCTTTATCCAAGGGCAGGGGCAAAATAGGGTTTTCAGTTAATGTTAACGGCCTGGTCTAACGCCCGTCAGAAAATGGGGTCGTTTACAAGATAACTAAAGTATAGTGACCCAAATAACATTTTAAAATATTCAGTGACTGAATTGCAAGTTTTCCGAAAGTACAGTGGCCCGTTTGTAGGTTTTGCCTTTTATATATCCTGGGTAAGTTTGAGATAACACCGACAACCAAGAATTGCTTTGAAAAGAAGAGAGTTGAACATAACACCATCACAATCCAGGATTGGATTTGATTTGAATTGAAAAGAAGAGACTTGAGATAACACCAGAGCAGAGAGACGACGGCTTCGCCGGATTTCGATTCAAAAAAGAACACAATTAACATAACACCAAATAGACAAGGGGCAACTGCTTCCTCCTTCACAATCATCGGGGGGACGACAAAATTTTCTCTCATATTCTATCTATCATCAAGATCCACTGATTTAAATTACAATACATATCTGCTATATTTTACAATCTTAATAACTACACAACCTTAAACACTCTTTTATGTGCCGGGTTACAAGAACTCCAATCTCTATAAAACTAACAAATTAAATTATCTAGCACTGTTCTATCTTCATACCATCTTGTTTGCAAGTTGTCTTATAATGTCCTGTTTGGTTGCAACGGCTGCAATGCACTGTATGCTTCTCACGATTAAGGTCCTCTACACATAATCGCTTCTTTTCAGGCCGTCCAGGTGGTCGACGGCACTTCGGTGGTCTAACAATTCTCTCATTGTCACCAATAGGAATCACAGCTTCTTTTTTCCATTCAATTTTACCTGGAATAGGGTGTATCTCTTCTGAGTATGTCTCTCGGTAACTATCTGCAGTAAAAAACCTCTCTGTAAATTCATAAACATCTTTTTTGGATGAGATTAGGGCTGCTACAGCATGAGAACATGGTATTCCAAAAAGTTGCCAATCGCGGCAAGAACAACAGTGTGTTCCAATGTTCACAATGTTTGATCGTTCGGCTGATATAACTTCAAATTCTACAGCATCTGATCGAAGGACTTGATAGGTCAGGGCAAGGCTCCTTGCTTCCAACATACGGCTTTCAGCAAATGGGGCTAGTATTGAATACCATGATTTACTTCTAGAGCATCGTTCATCAAACTCGGTTATTAATTTGTCATGGATCCGCTCAATCACTTGAACTATTGGCAGCTCGCGAGCTTCAAGAATCCATCTATTGAACTCCTCAATATTTGAAGAGAGATGACCATATCGGTTCCCTTTAAAATGTACCAGGGACCACCTGGAAGGTGGAAATTGTTCAAGCCACTTTGCTGCATCAGAAGAAACCTCTGCTATTTCTGCCATTTTTTCTTTAAAACCAATCGTAGTGGTGGAATATGCAGCTTTCCACAGAAGATGGACGAGCCTTGAGTTTTTGAATTCCTTGCCAAAGCTTTCAGTCAAGTACTGCATGCAAATTGCATGATACGAACCGGGAAATTTCCTTTTAACTGCATCTGCAATGCCTTTTTGTCCATCTGACAAAAATGTCAGTTGTGCTATTGTATCTGTGTTAACCTCCAGTGCCTTGTGTAACTCCGACAAAAACCACATCCAGCTTTCATCATTTTCCGAATCAACAACACCAAAAGCAAGCGGGAACAACCCACAATCAGCATCAAAAGAAGTTGCCGAAAGTAAAGTGCCAAGGTATTTACTCTTCAGCTGGATAGCCCCAAGTCCAACAACTGGCAAGCAACCATTCAAGAACCCATATATCGAAGCACAGAACGAAACAAAGAGCCGCTGAAACCTATTATCAGCACCAGCAGTAAACACCTCTGCAACACTTCCAGGGTTAGTTTTCTTGATTTGCTCACAATAAGATGGAAGGAGGCAATATCCTTCTTCAGAAGAGCCATATATGGCTTGAAGACCCCGCTCCTTGGCACGCCAAGCTTGCTTGTATGGTATAGTAATCCCATAATGCTTATGGATGTCATGCAAAATATCTTTAGGCTTGTAGTTAATATTTTCTCGTAATCGATCCTCTATAAAGCTCACTATCCAATCGACAGAAGCCTGATGATGCCCGACTTGAGCATTTTTGCCACACGTATGAGTTCCTTCAAGGCTTCTTATTGTGAATGTTGGAGCATTGGGAAGCTTAACAGCACGAATACGCCATGGACAACCTTCCGTGGCACATTTTGCGAAATACCGTATCAAGTCACTTTTGATGATACGAAGCTCAAAATGCTGTGCAATTGCAGCTTCTTTGATTGCGGTCCGGAAGGCCTTGACATCAGGAAATTCTTGACCGACAACGAAATTGTGATCCTCCATAATAAGTTGGTGGAAATTAAGTTCCCCACCTTTTAAATGATTGTTGACTCTTCATCAGTCTGATTGCAGATGGAACCATACCATCTATTGGCAACTTAGACTGAACTTTCTAAAGAGTGAGATCCAAACACATCCTGAAATAAATAGAGGAAACATAAGTCAATGAACTTACCAAACTGACTGTTAATCACGGAAACAGAATATTAGCACGGAGAAGCATAATCATGCATATTTATGTCATGCACATCTTTACCTAGACAATAATGTGCCAGAGTGAGTAAAAAAGAAACTTATAATCTGCAAGAGACATGTACACACAGTTATCACAACTCAAAAGGACCACATATGGTGCCCATCCATATAAACAGTTCTTCAGTAGGAGGCTCTGTGAATTTATTTAGCAGTCTGGGTGCATGTTGAACAGTCACCTTAACTTATAATCTTACAATCTAGAATTTAAGATTTAGGTAAACCTGGAAGCTAATATGAATGAAACAACCTATCCTTCTATAACAAAAGTAGCTGGCGTGGTTATAACTGGAACACCTGCATTTATCAATTTTCAGCCAAACAATTTGACTGATGATCTTGCAATGGAACCCACATAACGGCGGAAACGGATTCGAGTAGCCAACCCTAAGTAATTAATTAAGGCTGAGTTGAGATTCTTAAAGAGCAAAATCTGGATAATAGAGTAACCATAAGAGCCCTTTCCCCATTATGAATGCGGTGAATTCTATGACTGGAATTTGTCTCCCTTACCAAGTATTAGCAAGATATCAAAATGGCTTGATCTCAAATAAAAATTCTGAATTGGCCCCCGAAAGTACATATATGTTTATATTTTCACATTATAAAATTTTATTTTTTTTTTAGCTTAGGAAAAAATCATGTCCGGTACAGATACATTGCTATAAAATAATGGGAACTCAGTAATTTGCAGTTGCCTAGAGGCAAATCCTCAAGGCACTACGCCATTATAACATTGATACAAAGTAGCTAAAATCGTAGTAGTCGTAGTTTGCAGTTGCCTAGAGGCAAATGCTCAAGCCACAACGCCATAATAACATTGATATAAAGTAGCTAAAATCGTAGTAATAATTTAGTGATTCTCGACATAATTAATTAACCTTAACAGCTGTCCAATTCACCAAAGTTAACAATGAACATGAGGCAAACCAGAAGAGGAGTTTTTCTGTTATATGAACAACTTATTTCTAGGAAAAATGAAAATTCAACACATTAGAAGCACTACAAAATACAAGATACTAAATAACAGAAAATTGAAAATGACTGACGATAAGCGACATCACAGTAACAGATAAATCTAATTTTATCTTGAACAGATCCACACACAGAAACACATAATTCAAAAACTAAATCATTATTCAACTCATACATGTGTGTGCGAGGGATCGATAGCTGACCTGGAGATAGAAGGTGAGGAAGTCGGGGAATTGCAGAGAGAGAGTGAGAGAGAGAGAGAGAGAGAGTGAGAGAGAGATTGGTGAGTGGGAGGAAGGAACACGAAGGGGATTACTAGAAAAGGTTAGGGTTGATTAGGTCACATCAAGGGTATTGTTGTCATCAGAATGTCATCACCTGAAGGTTACTTTCGTCATTTTTTAACCGTGGGAAAGAGCATTTTCGGAAGCTTTTGTCGGACTGATATTATTATGGGCGCTAAATGACGCACCCAATTGTGTTAAGCGTCACACCTTTTTAATCAATTTTTATAAAATATAATGAAAGTGCCCTTGATTAGTATTATAGTATATAATTAAGATTGAAGTTCATATTAGAGTTCATATTAATGGTATTGACAAATAAATATATTGGTACAGTTCGAATAAATTTAACAGAGGATGTACTGTTTAATGTACTGTTTATTTACATAAACAAGCCTTTATTATTAATTATAATTAAGATTAGAGTTCATATTAATGTCAATGACTATTTCACGGTATATATTTTTCATTTATTTTTATTTATTTCATTTAATTAAGAAATTTTTTTACTAAAAAAATAGAGCCGGCCCGGCTATATAACAAAATACCTGTCCAGCCATTTGTTATATAGCCGGCCCGGCTATATCCAATAGTGCCAGCCCGGCTCTCTCCCAAATGCCAATCTTATTTTTTTAAAAAATAAAATTGTCTTGGCCTTGTTCTTTTTTTTGCTAACCAATTTTGTATGTTATATTATTTGTATTTAAAATACAAATGATACCTCTTTAAAAATAAAATGTTATATTATTTGTATTATGAAGATGAAGACACATTCCAAACAACCGTATGGTTTATTTCCCGGATAAAACCATTATACTTGTCTAACCTTAGTAAGAGCTTCTTCTCCTTTGTAATTTATTGACTGAATTTGTCAATAATCTTTTTACTTTTATGGTCCTATCACTTTTCTTTTTTTAAATTTTTCTTCAATTATTATAATGAAAATTTAAAATTGCAAAAATAAAGTTACTAAATTGCAAAGTTAAATACACCCTAAGTATACATACTTTCAGACATCTGCAGTATTTGACTAGATTACTAGATGCTGACATGTGTACTATTTTTTGATAATATTTATTACTCTCTCCGTTCCAGTCAAAGAGTCAACTATTTTATTTTTAAATATTTCACTTAAAGAATTCACTTTTCAAAAATTATGCTTATAATGTAAATAACCTTTTATCTTTACCATTCAATTGTGTTGTAACATCCTGATTGTACTTAAGTATTTTTATAATTATGATCAACTTCAATGACACTAATATATTCTTTAATTATTTAACTTTTCAAACGTGAATTGTTTAGGTAGAATAGAAGGAGAATATTTTAAATTAAACTGAAAAAATTAATGCATATATTATATTGCGATTGATTATTTGTATACATTGAACTTTCGACCATGCATATACTCTTTCCATCTTTAAAAGATTGATTATTTTGGTTACTATTTTAGTTTGTCCCATATTGTTCTGTGTAAAGTCAAATAAGTTTTTTCCTTATTCTCCATGAAAATTTGGATACTCCGTCCATCCCAAAAATAAAAGAAAGAGAATTGCTATTCACACTCCATTTTTTTTAAGTACACCACTTTTCTAAGTTTACCCCCTCATAAATTATAAATCTCCCTAAATACTAAGTACACTCCCCTTAATTTCTTATTTTACCCCACCAAACTTATTTTGAATAAACAACCTATTATACCCACTTCTATCCTTTGTTGAGACACCCACCCCCAATCCAATACGCAAAATAACAAAGCCATCCCCTTCTGTCCTCAGTTATGTACCATTATACACTTAAATATCATTTATTTTGCAAGTTGTATGATAAATAATTTTTAGAGTTAAGTTAGCTATGATTTTCTTTACAATTTGAGTTCAAAATTGGTGGTTTGTGTAAAAAAAATTACATTTTAGGTTGAAATACGAAGTGATCTGGCCTATACTGTTCGGACATGGTTGATTGAACACATTTGGTGGTGTTTGGTTTGTACCAATCGAATACACTTAGGGTTGTTCGACAATTAGTGACCGAACACCCCTTAGTGTGTTCTATCATTACTGATCGAACATTAGTAACCCAGACTATTCGTGTATGCTTCTTAAAATGTGGGGAATTAAGCCAAAATGTATAAAAATACTTACGATATTTGTCCCCTTCAATTCTTTATACTTTATGATTGTGTTTTCCAACAATGTAGATGATTTGGAAGTTTAAGATTTAGAGAGAGATTTGGAAAATGTGAGAAAGAAAGTATAATGTTTGAATGTGTATTGTGGAAAGAGTGTAGGGGTGTGAGGGTGTACTTAGAGATGTTGAAATCAAATTAAAGTAAGAGGGTGTACATAGTAAGAAAAAAAGACAAATATGTCAAAATTTATAATGGCAATTTGGTAATAATCGAAGGGGTGTACTTAGAGAAAAGGGGGGAGGGGTGTGAATATCAATTCTTGAAAATTTTAACTTCTTAGAAATTAACTTAATTACTATCTTTTTAGACGATAAAATTAATTTTGATGAATGAAAACTTGACTTTTTTTTTTTGTTTGTTTAAATGGAGGGAGCACAAAAAAGTTATAAAAAGCAGAAACTGGTCGTCTTATTAGTAAATCATGAGACTTAAATATTAGTTGAACGGTGGTCAATTGGTTAAAAGCACTTTTTTCATTAAGTATAATCTGTGAGACGGAGTTCAGTCTCTCACAGCTCAACCCACTAACAAATAGTGAGTCGGGTATCTGTCTTACAAAAAATATTCGTAAGACGTTTTTTTTCTAAATTTTTGTCTTTTTCATTATGCTTAAAGAGAGTGATTTTTATATTTAAAAGTTAAATTTGTCCATATATTAAATTAATACTTCACATACTTTTATTTCATTTTAAGTAATAAATTTTAATAATTAAAAATATTATGAATTCTAACTTTCATAATTATAATTTTGTGAAGTTATAAACTCCAATTAAAGTTTAATCACATTGATGAAAAAAAAATTCTTTAACTTGGACTCTATTTATTTCTAACCTAAAGATGAAATGTTAAGTAGCCCGTTGTTTTGACAAGTGGATTCACGGACGAGACGAATATACTGACATTTCAAGTGAAATATGCTAAAATTTGATGTTTCAAGAATAAACATTTTCCTGCAGGATCGTATTTTGGGCTCAAGAACTACTGTAACAAACTTGAAAATACAACAGCTTCTGCACCCTCCCTCCCTTATCAAAACTATCGCATAGATACCCGATCGAGTTGGTTACACTCAAAAAGAATTAATTACAACAAAATTTACAAGAGATCGAACGAAGAAGGTCGTCTGACTTTGTCTCAGTGTGTAAATGGTGAGCTGTAATATGCCGGAACTGCCGTAGAGAAGAACATTTGTCCGGCTCCCTCGGCTCTTATTATAGGGAAAATGATACTTGATGCATCCTGAGAGCACAAGCATAAAAGATCAGATTACCAGGTAAATGTGATTCTTCAGTTTGTCAAATATTGAACATTCGGACTCAAAAGGAATTAATCTCACCATCATACAGAGGAAACTAACTAATTATAGAAAAATCACACAAATGAATGGGTACATACCGAGATCAATCTAGCTCCAAGCCATGTGCGTTTTGGTGAAGGATATGGAAGTAACAGTCGTCCGACCCCGAAGATTGCCACAGAAAAGAAATGGAGAACCAAGGTCATAGGCTTGGGGTTTAGACCGGATAATAGAGACACAGGTCCAGTTGAAAATACACCTCCAAGGCTCAAATAATCGAAACATGCTTGGCGCAGTTCAATCCTAGCCTGGTCAGGTGATGCAGAAAAAACCTTATACAGTGCCCCTGCCAATGTATTGATTGTTGATGCCACTGGCTGCAAATAATATGCACACTTAGTTGATATTTCCAATATTATCCTTCAAACTCGAATTTGTTTCACCCACTGCTTATTTCCATATAAAACTGACTGCTGTTTCACGGGTTTATGATTGCTACTAACCTTACGCAAAGTGTAAAATGAGTCGAGATATTTGCAGAGGGCAGATGCATCATTCAAATTCTTAAGCGGTCTAAGAAGATTAAGGAGAACCACAATATCAGATAAAGCAACAGTCATTCCTCCTCCTGTTAAAGGATGTCGCATGTTGAATGCATCCCCAAGCAAGATTGCACCTGGAGTGGGTTGAGGAGCAGCTGGCATGCTTCTATTTGCCATTGTTCTTATGTTTCCTTCTTCAATTGCTGTCATGAAGGCACCATGAAGCTCAGGCGGGATCTGAAAATGCACAAAGCCATTAATTATTCGAAACAATTATATAATTATAGTGCTTAAGTTAAATATATTAACAACTCCAAGTCGGACATACGAATAATAGAGGAAAATTACATATGATTTTACCTGGGGAGCCACCATGGTCTTCAAATAATGGGCCATTTCACCATTGGAGATGGAAGGGACCTTCTGACCAGGTATATCAACTAATAATCGAATCTCCGTGCTACTAATACGATAGCACAAGATAGGTGAAGGGTTTGCCAAAAAGACATGTCCATGATTTGGATATGGAACCTCACAGTTCTTGAGAAGTAGGGCAACAAAGCATGAGGGTATGTCTACCTGCGCAAACAGATTGAGATTATCTCGGTCTCAGCTTCCAATGGCACTGGAAAAGCATGCGTAGTTGTTTATTCGAAACACTAGATGGAAAACTTCAAAGAATTAGTGATGCAACAATGACTAAATACATGAAAGCTTAACCTCAGGTTTAAAGATGAGATTTTTAAAAGATTAGTGATGCAGTGTTGACTAAAATAATATGAAAGCTTCACCTCAGGTTTGCAGAGACCGCGTCGCAAATTTGAAAAGCAACCATCACAAACTATAGTGAGAGGAGCACATGCAGTCATTTCTTGGCCAGCTTTAGTCTTATACTGCACCCCTTTTATGGTCCCCTTCTCTTCAAGAAGAGAGGTCACTGTTCCTTGTTCCAGTCTTACGCTGAAAAGCATATTAAGGAACGCAGCTTTAGAAGCAACAAGTTAAATAAAATGGCTTTGCAGTGGCGGTCCGTTTGTTTCGACACAAAATGATTTCGCCATAAAATGTTTTTGTCAGAAAGACAGAAACTATAGTACATGGAAAACAGACCACCTTTTGCTTTAAAAAGAATAATATGAAAACATCTCCCCAACTTCGAAAAAATAACCAAATATAAAAAAATGGTTATAACATTTTTTTTGGAGAGGGCAATAAACATGCGATGCAGGAAACATGCAGAAGGGACAGGGAAAAGAAGAACTACTTAGCAATTGTTGCAGCCTTCTCCCGCATCCGTTGTATGAAACGGCCGTTGTGAAAGCTCCTGCCACACACGTCTGAATCAAACTTTTCCAAGGGGTACGTCAACTTAGTACTCTTTCCATCCTTAAAGAGAGCATACCCATACACATTTTGAGCATCAATATTCCTCACACAATCTGGAACATTATAAATGCAATTCACACGTTAGGGCAGGGCATTCTCTTTACTTCCAGATAAAGGTACGCAAAAACATCAATAGCTCGGCACACACATCTTGCTTACCCTCTAGACCCAACTCGATTAATTTCAAATATCCCCCAGGTTGGAGCAATTCACCAACAATTCTGTCCTGCAGTGCTAAGTCTCTTTCTATGACAAGCACTTGGCGGCCATCCTGCAATGTATAAAAAACGAGAAAATCGTAACAGGATTTTAAAGATCAACAAAGAGATCTAGAGAGAGAAACAGAGAAACCACCTTGCCAATGGCACAAGCAAGTGCAGAACCAGCAACACCAGCACCGACGACAATAATGTCAACATTCCCAGCTGTCTCAGGCAGGCTTTGGGAAACTTCTTTGGTGATGTTCACAGATTCATTGGTCTGGGAACTAAATTTTGTAGCTATCTTTCCCTTCTTTTTTGACTTACCTAGTAAATAAAGCACAGCAAATCCCAACAGAACAGCGATGACCACTGCCAATATTAACTGTTCAGCCATCTTTAGCTAGCACAGTGCCTCGACTGTTCCCCCACCCTCTCCCTCTCCCTCTCAAGAATGAGTTTTAGCCTTCTGAGTTTGTTGGATCGAGTCAATTGAAGTTGGGACCCTTTATAGACACCACTACTATACGAGGAGGGGAGTGCCAATTGTTGATATTGGAATTTCTTTTTTTATAAAATTGGCAAAAGTACAAAAAAGTTGGTGACATGGCTATAATTTACTGTGCTCATAAACAGTCAAATTACAGCATGGATCACCAAACAGTATTCTAATCCTATTAAATTCTCTATTTTGAATGGTTTCTATAAATTTGAGTTTAATCATACTATAGAATTATTTATTAATTTACCCATTTTCGTTAGCATTGAAATAATCAACCAGCCATTGTCTTCATCATTTGAAACAAATAAAAGAATTAACTTGTTGAAGCATTCCTGCACAAAGTTTTACAGAGAAACCCTCAAAACCGCCCAGCATATGATTCTTGTTAATAAATATCCACTTAATAGCACTCCTTTTGTATATTTTTGGAATCATTAAAAGCTACTTGTAACCTCCTAACTATAAGGGAATAATATTCCTTCCATATTGTTGTATCTTTGTTATCATATATATTTAATTATATTTGATATATTCTTCCCTATTAGTTAGGTCTCCTAGTTACCTTGTATTGTAACTCTTCTCCTAATCCTTATTGTATTAGGTTAACCTGTAAACCCTATAATACGTGTTTCAATCAATGAAAAAGGCTAGGCTATTATTCATAAAAATTATTATTCTCTACATGGTATCAGAGTTTTGATTCAACTCATCAACATCTCCAACCAAAATATCACCAAGCTCACCTCCACCACTTACCTCGTATGGAAACTTCAGGTTGAATCCACGCTCGTTGGCTATGATATTTACAGGTTTGTTGATGGCACCTCGGTCTGCCCGCCAGCCACCCTCATCGTCAACAATGTCCAACCACCCAACCCAGACTACCTCCCATGGATACGACAAGATAAACTTCTGTTTGGCGCCCTTGTCGACTTCCTCTCCACAAGCTTAGTTCCGCTTATTCAACAAGCAACTACAACTCGGGAGGCTTGGGTCATCCTGGCCAACACATATGCTCACCCTACTCGCGGGTATATTAAGCAAATTAAAGACCAGCTCAAGCGAGCTACCAAAGTCTCCCAGTCGATCTCGGAGTACGTGCAGTTCATCAAGAGCAAATTTGATGAGCTCACTGTCCTCGGAAAACCCCTCGACCATGAGGACCTCATAGAAACAGTGCTCGGCGGCCTGGATGATGACTATCGACATGTCGCCGATGCAGTTAAAGGACGGGACACTCCTATTCCCTTTGATGAACTTCATGAAAAGCTCATCAACCGCGAGCTGGTGCTGAAGCAATCCCACCCCGCCTCCACTCTCCACCCCGCCACGGCTAATACTGTGATGAACAGGCAACAAGGGTCTTCTTAGCCTCAGTATCCTCGCCACCAACAGCCCGCACAGCCTCCTCGGCATCCACAGTCGGGCAACAATGGTCCTCGCCAACAGCGACCTTACCTCGGCAAATGTCAAGGCTGCCGACAACAAGGTCATACGGTCGCTCAGTGCCCCAGCTTTTAGCTTGTTCCGGCCTCGCCATCCAGCTCCTCACTCCTCGTCTATGGGCAACAAATTGGCAACCATGAGCAAACATAGCCACGACCTCGGGCACCACAACTCCGAGCTGGCTCCTTGACAGTGGTGCTTCCCACCATGTCACCGCTGACCTAAGTAATCTCTCTCTCTATACTCCATACTCGGGCCCTAACGACATGGTTATTGGTGATGGCATTGGGTTACACATTGTCAATACTAGTTCTACCTCTCTCCATACACCCTCACACACCTTTCAATTGCATAATGTTCTGTTTGTACCTAGCATGAAAAGAAACCTCATTTCTATCTCTCAATTCTGCACATCTAATAATGCATCTATTGAATTCTTACCCATTTCCTTTCGTGTGAAGGATCTACAGACAGGGACCTCGCTGCTGGAAAGACAATCTAAAGATGGTGTGTATGAATGGCCGAGCACAATCCCTCTGTGTCACCCCACTACCTTTGCGAGCTCGAAAGTGTTTGCTCCGGACTGGCATCATCGCCTTGGTCATCCCTCTGCCCAAATCCAGAGTCATATAAAGTCTAGGTTTGCTCTCGAGCATTCTAAAGATAAGTCATCTTTTTATAATGCGTGTTTAAGCAATAAAAGTCACAAACTTCCTTTTACTTTATCTACTATTATGTCCACCCACCCCCTTCAAATTATTTATTCTGATATTTGGACCTCGCCTATTCATTCGTTTGATGGCTTCAAATACTATGTGATCTTCGTCGAACATTACACACATTACATATGGCTCTACCCTCTCAAAAGGAAATCCGATCTTGCATCCATCTTTCCTAACTTCAAAGCCCTGGCCACTTCAAACAAAAGATTGTCACCCTATACTCGGATAATGGTGGCGAGTATACTGGTCTCGCCAAAACGACCGGCCTGGCCACATACCTCGCCACTAATGGCATCTCACACCTCACCTCGCCCCCCTACACGCCCGAGCAAAATGGCTTCTCTGAACGACGTCATTGTCACATTGTCGAAACAGGTCTATCTCTATTATCCAAAGCAGCCCTTCCCCTTACCTTCTGGTCGTATACCTTCCTCACAGTCACCTATCTCATAAATCGCCTTCCCACTCCCACACTCCAGATGCTCTCTCCCTACCACAAAATCTTCGGGTTAGCCCCCAACTACTTAAAGCTTCGAACATTTGGCTGTCTCTGTTATCCCTGGCTGCAACCATATACCACTCACAAGCTCAATCCTCGCTCGACTCCCTGTGTCTTCCTCGGGTACTCCCTCACTCAGAGTGCATATATCTATATTTGTTACGACCCAACTAGTGCAAAGCTCTTTGTCTCTCGCCATGTTCTGTTTGTTGAGTCTGAGTTTCCCATGTCTCAAATCGAGCTGAATCTTCCCCGACCTGACGAGTCAACCCACACTTCCTTGTTACCACCTTATGATATCCTCGCAGCTTCATACACACCATCGGCAGCTCGTCCTTGCAGCGCCCTGAGGATGCTCCTCCCGCGACCTCGTTTCAACCACCCTCGGAGCCCAGCACAGCTAACCCCGACCTTGCCGAGTCCTCGCAGGTCGCCCCACCAAACACCAACCTTCCTCATCAGCCTATACCCCAGACTGCAGCTCGCACCTCACCCATTGTCACTTGAACCCGAAACAACATCCACAAACCAATTAACAAACTCTGTCTCTCCGTCCAACTAAACACCGAACTTGAACCAATATGTGTAACGCAGGCCCTCAAAGACAGCAGGTGGCGACAAGCCATGTCTGAGGAATATGATGCCCTCCTAAAAAATGGCACATGGGAACTGGTACCTCCCACAGGGGTCCCTAATATTGTTGGCTGTAAATGGATATTTCGGATTAAACGATCTGCTGATGACAAAATTGACAGGTACAAAGCTCGCCTGGTCGCCAAAGGATTCCATCAGCGCCCAGGAGTTGACTATCATGAGACCTTCAGTCCGGTGGTCAAACCCACCACAGTTCGCCTCATCCTCTCCTTTGCGATCAGCCGGGGATGGGATCTTCGTCAGCTCGACGTCAAAATGCCTTCTTGCAGGGAACCCTTACCAAGGAAGTATTTATGACTCAACCTCACGGCTTTGTTGACAATGATCACCCGCAACATGTGTGTTGCCTCCGAAAGGCAATTTATGGTCTCAAGCAGGCTCCCTGAGCATGGTACAATGAACTTCGCCAGTTTCTCCTCGATGTTCGCTTCACGAACTCAGTGGCTGATACTTCCCTATTCATCTTCAATGAGGGTGGTATCACTTTTCTGTTGCTCGTCTATGTTGATGACATCATCATCACTGGCAGCGATACCAAGGCAGTCCAGGCCTTCATTACCGTCCTCGCTGCTCGGTTCTCGCTCAAAGACCTCGGCGACCTTCACTACTTCCTTGGTGTGGAAGTGGTTCCTCGGTCTACTGGACTTCTCTCCTGATGAGGTTACATAGCCGACCTCCTTGTTCGCACTGGTATGTCTGACGCTCGCCCAGTGGCAACACCCTTAGCGACCTCGCTAGTGCTCACCCTTCAATCGGGCACGGCACTGACGGACCCAACCGAGTTTCGAGCAGTAATCGGGAGTCTTCAATATCTCTCTCTTACCTGCCCGGACATTGCCTATGTTGTCAACAAGCTCTCTCAATTTATGCATAGACCCACCTCGGATCACTGGTTCACCACCAAGCGCCTACTTCACTATTTCAGTGGCACCATTGATCATGGAATCTTTCTTCATCGCCAGTCGCCTCTCGATCTTCATGCTTTCACTGATGCCGACTGGGCGGGAAACAAAAATGATTTTACCTCCACAAGTGCTTACATAGCGTTTCTTGGCCGGAACCCCATCTCCTGGAGCTTGAAAAAGCAGAGAATAGTTACTCGCTCCTCAACAGAGGCCGAGTACCGAGCTGTTGCCGCAACAGCTGCTGAAGTCCGCTGGGTTACCTCTCTTCTAGGTGAGATCAGTGTCACCTCCTCGCGCCAACCCACTGTGATAATGTCGCCGCTACAAATCTCTACTCCAACCCAATGTTTCATTCTCGCATGAAGCATGTCGCCCTCAACTATCATTTTATCCGTCAGCAAGTTCAAGACGGTATCTTACGGGTATCTCACGTCTCCTCGGCTGACCAGCTCGCAGATGCCCTCGCCAAACCGCTTACTTGCGCTCGCTTTCACCATCTTTTACTCAAGATTGGCCTCTCCTCTCGAGAGTTTAACTTGCAGGGGCATATAAGGGAATAATATTCCTTCCATATTGTTGTATCTTTATTACCATATATGTGTAATTATATTTGGTATATTCTTCCCTATTAGTTAGGTCTCCTAGTTACCTTGTATTATAACTCTTCTCCTAATCCTTATTGTATTAGGTTAACCTGTAAACCCTATAAATATGTGTTTCAATAAATGAAAAAGGCTATACCATTATTCATAAAAACTATTATTCTCTACACTAACACATTTCTAAGAATGGATCATTTAGCACGTGAAAACTTTTGAACTGATGTATTACCCATTTGTATCAACTATCAAGGAATTAGATTATAAGATTTTTTTTTTTTAACCATTGTACATGGGGAATATCAATTTGACAATCGTACTATCAACATTACAAACGTGACCAACATACTACAAACTACGCTTTAAACTGACCTAACCCATTAACATCTGTTTTATTTTTAACGGAATTGCTGATTTGGCACATCGACCACGTAAGAAAGTCTGTAAAAGTAAGAGATTTGTTAAAATCTGGGTTCAATTTCAAGCGAAACTAGGAGTATGTTGGTCAAATTTGCAATATTGATAGTGCGATTGTCAAATTAATATTCACCAAATAGTACGAGGGTAAGAAAAGTATTTTTTTTCCCAAGATTATGTGATATGACTTATGAGACTTTTATGATGACAATGAACACTAAAGGCCTAGTGATTTCACAAATTTTCTCATTTCAACAATTCAACATAAAAAATCTCATTTTCTGACGGTTTTGAACAATTATCTGGTGATATATAGACGGGAGCTTAAAAAAATACAGTTGCATACCTAAATCTAAAAGGCTTACTAATTCTTAGATTTCTGACATCTACATTACATGGACTGGGGTACGAGGACCTGATACGGGAGTGGATCTGGGTGTCCGACCTGCCAAAATAATAAGATTTTACACAAAATATTGGTGTTCAACTGCCCACACCCATGTTATGTCGTATCGACACGGGTGCTTTGGCAGAAATGAAGAGTCAATGTAACACAATCGAACATAGGAATTGGTTGAATTCCTTTTTTCTTTTTTTGAAATTAAGCTGATTGATTATGGTCAGCATTGTATTGCTGCAACGACCAGTAGGGAGGAGTTTTCTTTCTGTTTCTATTTTCTTTCTCACTGAAGGAAGGTTTATTCACATAAGTCAACTATACACTCGTTGAGGGAGTCAATTATGGGAGTACAGTAAATTATATTACAGAGTCACGGACAGAGTTGAACAAGACATTTGGCAAGGCAGTAAGCAACCAAATTTAACTTCCCCATGGCAGAAACTAATAAGCAGACTTTGAAAGTTTTCAGTCAAATTTTAGCAGACACCTGCAGAGGGATAAGGAGGAGAAATTTAATGTTTAATACTCAGAAAGCAATCTAATGTTTATTACTCAAAACCTGTGCTGGCAAAAGTATATAATAATATTCTAAAGTGCAGAACAAGATTAGTACATGGTGAAAAAATGACAAATCAAACTAACACAATATGCCAAACAATGGCTAACTTCTTCCTTAATTTGAAACCCACGGAACTTTAATATTGGATAATACGTTACGATTGGATGATAAGAGTAATTATCTACCTAAGAAAAAGAAAGAGAAAGAACTTAACCAAATGCTAAAGTCAATAAAGAAACTGTCCAATACATACAACAGCGTACAGAAGGGGTGTCGTGTTTTATTTTGTGTATAGAGCAAATTTTTAAGTGCAATCCAAAGAGTCAGTCACAGGCATTTTAATGTTTTTTATATTTTGTGTGTATGAATCACAAAATAAAAAGCAAGCATCTTATATTTAAGGTGCAATTAACATTGGCCTTCTAATTTTAATTTTTAAACTTTCTACTTGTAACTGCCACTGTAGTTTGATTGAAGTTTCTCGATTGAAATATTACTACTGGGACTGAAAGGTTGAAATAGTAATATTTGATATTTTATTTTTTCACCGAAAAATAAGTGTTATTTACATCATTCCTTACAGTTGGGTTTTGATTCAGTGACACCCATTTGAAGTCTAAACTGTATACTATTCTTTTTATTTTCTGTTTTTTCCAGGCAACTGGAAAGGGAGAGGGGTAACATTTGCTGCTAATAAGATTTGAACTCCCCACCACCATAGCAGAAACATAAAGGAAGCTATGATTCTATCTAGGACCACAACTCATTCTTGCCTAGGATTCATCATTGTCCATCCCAATTATGCAAAGCTATTTCTCTGGTCTGTTGTAAAAAGCTAAAGGAAGCTATGATTCTATGTGCATATTGCCATACATGCAAAAACAATTTTCAGCTGTGATAAGAGAAAGAACTTTTAGAACCTCTTGTATTTTATTAGCTCTCGTTGTCCGGTACTTTGGCATTTTTGCACAACAATTCCTCATCATAGCAGCGATACAGGTTTCTTAAGCGAACCAATCCGAGCAGATTTACTCATACATTGCATTGTTGATATCAGTGGATAGATCCATTGCATTGTGTACATACAGAAAGTTGATTTTACTTACCAATAAAAATTATTTATCAAATTAACCAGAAGGGAAAATCTCCAATATCATGCATGCTACAAGAGCTTAGCAATTTCCATATAACATGGCAATAGCTTTTCTAACTCTAGTCAGATTCAGTTTAATTGACAGAAATCAGGACTTTGGATAAGTATGCAAAAGCACAGTTTAAAAGATTTGAATTCCAAAATTTATGAGCTCTCTGTTTTCACCAAGCTTTCATAACTTTTCCCTCACATAAGCGCATCCAGAAGTTATCTCCCCTCCTCGCCCCCTGAGCTCTTCTCCTTTCCACCAAGAAAATCCTACACTTCCTATGATCTCCAACAACAGATTGTCGGCGGACACATTGCTATCGACTGCAAATTAAACTAGTTCATTCTTTAACATGGAAGCTCTAAAATATTGCTAAAACAATCATTAGCTATTGTTTGCTGCAGTTCATATACGAAGGTAGTATCTTCCAAAGCCTCGAGTCCTATCTTCTTTGTGGAATGACCAATACTTTTAAGATATAGAAATTATAACAATACTACAAATATGTTGTGCACTAAGGCTTGTTTTTTTTTTTTTCCACATAAAAAATGTAAATTTAATTAATCAAAAAAGCTATACATGAGTGGACGAGGATGTTTCAGACATGCTCCCGACAAGTGCACCATGCAACTTGATATAAAATAAGGCTCTATCTTCCAATCATAATACCCCTCCCTTAACAAAAAAAAGAGTCATACTTTTCTTTTGAGTGTTTTTTTTTTCTAGAAAAGGAGTCCCATTTCCAAACTTAAACTAGAAAAAGAAAATTTTGTTACTTTTTCATTTTTTTCCCTTTTTCTGGAAAACATGATATTTTCTGTAACATATCATACGAATAAAGATATAATTTTATTATAATTTGAAATAAATATGTGGAAGTAAAAGTACAATTTTACAAAGTTTGACTCTTTTTTTTTTCGGAGGGAGGACGAATAAAACATCAGCTTGCAAATCTAGCCCAAAGATAATGTTTTGTTCAAGTGACTTACGAGAGAATATAAAGGAAAACAAAAGGAATCCATGACACGATGATTGTGTACCGAAAATGGGATTCATAGGGAAATTAAAAAAATAAAAATCAATTGTGAAATTTAACTTTTTTCATATCATTATCTTGCATACTTCGTAATATTTATGAAGAACAAGTAGACATGAGATTCCAATCCTGCTCCGTTTTCTGTGACAAAATTCATGATTACCAAACAGAGCATAAATATAGAGTATATGGAGCAAAAGTAAAATGTCTGGGGACAGTTATTTGTCTATCATATACATTGACCAATTATTGACCTTTTTCCTCCTAGGCCTAAATTCGTATCTCTAAATAAAAAATTAGGGCTCATAAATTATTTCTGGATCTTAAGTTGCCTAAGTTGCATTTCTCCATTTAATATAATCATAGAGTACTTGTACCTCGAAAAAGGCTGTGAGAGAGAGAGAGAGAGTACTTATTATACCTTGACAAGTATGCAAGCAAAAGCAGAAACAATTACCGCCGGCAACGACAATGGTGACGTCGATTTTTCCAGCAATCTCTCCGCCGGCATTGACTGTCTCGGTGGCTTTGCTGTTCATGATATATTGATATATCAAAGTAAACAGGGGACAAGGTGCTATTCCCACCCCCATTTTGCTGAGTGTACCCGTTACCACCCGTTACCATTATTACAAAATTGCTACAATTTTAAAAGATTATATTACCCTTAAAATTTTTAAGAACCCTAAGATACTGTGTGGCACCCCCGGCCGCACGCCCTAAGGTATGTGCGGCGGACCAGTGCCGCACATTCCTTAGGGTGTGCGGCAGGAGGGTGTCGCACACTACGTTCGCAGTTTTATCCAAAAAATTTTAAAAATTATTAAAAAATTTAACCAAAATGTGTGTTTCAAGAAAGCAATAGAAATAGGTTGAATATTTCTTTCCATTATTAGCGAGAGTATTTAATTTGCTTACCATAAAAAGAAAAATAGAAATGGGTTGAATATTTGTTGGATGTCAAAATTACTATAGTCTCATTTTTAATGTTCCTATATTTAATTCTTTTTTCTATGTCGGATCCAAAAGATGAAGAGCGAGAGAGAGGAACAAGCTTTGTGTGTGTGAAAGAGAGGGGTGAGGCGAGGGGGAGAGGGAGAGGGAGAGGGGCAGGGGTGGAGAGAGAAGAAGGAAATGGAGAAGGGGAAAGAAGAGAAACAGAAGAAGAGGGGGAAAGAAGAGAAAGAGATGAGTTGAAGTTGAATTGGAAAAAAATGGGTTGTTAAAGGGTAAAATAGGAAAAAAAAATGGGGGTATACTTAGTAATATATGTGGTATAATATTTGAAGGGGGGGTGAACTAAGTAAATGGGTATACTTAGCATTTTTGGGGGTTGGAGTAGCAATTCCAACAAAGTTTGATTCTAGTTCTTAGAAATGATTGCATTTTACCAAACAAAGGGTTTTCCAAAGTTGCGAATTGGTATCTACAGTTTCAATTTTCATATATTGGGGTCTAAAGTTGTATTTGTGTTGCAATTTAGGGTGAAAAGGTTGTTTCTTTTGTTTTCGATGAAACTTAATCACATTTAGTACACATGCCACTTTTAAGAATGTTTTTGTTATCAAACATGTCCTTTTTAAATATATCCAAACTCTTCTATTCCACCTGAAGTCCGCAATCTTAAGCCAAAAATCGAACATCACAAAAGCATCTAATTCATGCTCTAATCACCCTTAAAACCAAAACATACTTAACCGATATCTTGTTTTCAGTCTCTCTGTGAAACAATTGTACAACCATGAGCAACATGGCATGTGGTCACGGCTTCCTAACATATTCTCTCACTCCTCTTCCTTCCCTCACCCCTCCCCCTATATATATTACGCGCCATTTTATTCACATACCCACCATTATTTTAGGTAAGTCCATCATTCTCTTCGCAAAGTCAACTCAAACAACCTTTCTAACGGTTAGTTCAAACAATCTTTCAATAATGAGCACATTGATAAATCATGTATGGGTTAGCATCAATTTGAAAATTTTCTTACCAACGAAAACATGAAATCTAACCTTTGGATCTAAAAAAAATTAATCAATATTATACTTTGTCAAGTAATACAAATAAAAAAACATGGTGAAGAAATTAAACAATATAGTTAAAGGCAAGCTTGACGTGACAATGTGGGTATTTGTTGTATCACATCGAGCCTCCGTGATTGTGTACACTAGTGACGATGTTGATGGATAAGGTGCAGAGAAATAAAACCCAATGATAGTACTAGAGGAACAAATAGAACGAATTGATAGCGTGGAGATTGACAAATTGATTACTAGGGTTCAACTTCAAACACATCAAGCTAATTGTAACTAATAACAAGAATTGATCACAATAAGGATGGATTTGGGGTTCAAAGTTGCAGCCTTAAAGAAAGGGGGTTGCCCGAGTTAGTCACTCATAACGTCTTTCACATCATTTTATAAAGAATTTTTCTATATATAATTACACCTTAGCACCCCAAATGAGAACAAATTAGACTGTAGTACAGTGGGTATACTACTTGATGCATAAGGCGTAATAGTGATTCAAATAGTAAAAAAATAGGTAAAATAGTCGCACAAAAAAAAAGAAAAAAAAAAGGCATGTATATAACATATGACTTTTTCCATTCAAAAAGCTAATTGATATCTAATTAGACCCCTAATTGCACCAAACTGACAACTTTGAACCCTAATTTGCTAAAATTCAAACCACAGACCCGAATTACAACTTTATGTAAACCTCAGGATAGTAGAATGCAATTAGTCTTATTTTCCAAGGTTAGTTCTCATTTTAGATACATCTCATTCGTAGTTTTTAATTTCCATGGTCTAGACTAGTGAAATGGAGCCCATAAATTCATTTTCTTGTCAAACGAGGGCCTAGAATAACTCTTGTTAAATTTTTGGAGTTAAATTCAAAATATTGTTGTTGTTGTTCATTTTGCACCAATTACCTCTCTTAACCTTCACATTGCTAGAACTATTCAATAAATAGATGTGAATGACCAAAAGATCAAAAGACATGTATATTGTACATGACTTTTTTCATTCAAAAAGCTAAAATGATATCCAACTAGACCCCTAATTGTACCAAAAATGATAACTTTGAACCCTAATTTACTAAAATTTGAACTTAACAGACCCCAAATTACAACTTTGTGTAAACCTCGGGATAGTAGAATGCAATTAGTCTTATTTTCTAAGGTTATATAGTTCTCATTTTAGGTTCACCTTATTCGTATTTTTGAATTTCCTTGTTCTAAATTAGTGTAATGGAGCCCACATCTCATTTTCTTGTCAAATGAGGGTCTAGAATAACTCTTATTAAATTTTTGGCGGTAAATTATTACATATCGGTCACAAATTTTTTTTGTTGTTGCTCATTTTGCTCCAATTCCCACCCTTAACATTCACATTGCTAAAAGTATTTGATAAATGGATGTTAATGACCAAAAGATCAAAAGACACCGCACTTGAACGACACATGATAACTTAACACCAAAAATCTAACAAGCAGACCATAATTTGATAGAAAAATTAAACTATGGATTAATCACTAATTTTAGAACATGGGACCCATAGTACAAACAGTGAATAAATCATGAAATTATAATGCGATTAGCCTTTTTTATTAAGAGTAATGCTATGGGTATTTAAAGAGTACCAAATTTTTTGTACCAAATAATGTGTCAGTTAATGTGATGCATTAATTATGATTTTAAATTTTATTTTTTGTACCACATCAGCTACCACTTCAGTTGACACATTATTTGATACAAAAAAATTAGTACTCTTTAGGTACCCATATTATTACTCTTTTATTAAATAAGAAAGTTTTAAGGCAAATATTGTCGACTTGTGTTGATTTTCTTATACAGATTCATCCATAACCTTATTCAACACTAACCCTTATTATTATTATTTTTTTCCTTTTTTTTTACAAAGAGGATCAATAGTGGTTCTCCACTTACCCCTTGTGACTCGAACCCACAACCTATCGATTATAGGTGAAGCGTCTTACCGACTAAGCTGCACTTACTTGTCATTCAACACTAACCTTAATTCTTGATTTCTCTGCTACAAGAACTCCCTTCTTTGTCAAGTGCTATGAGCATTCCTATATGTGGGCCAGGCATAATTATTAATTTATGCAAGATCATCGGGCTAAAACCTGTAAAGTGAAAAGAAATTAAACTTGTATTGCGTATTATTTGTATACAAATAATGTTGCAAAACATTATTTCTTTTTAATCTCACATAGATTCTTTGTGATATTATCCTTGTAACAATTTTGATTTTTCAATTCTTATCTCCTATTGTCTTGACCAATGTAACTATCAATTTGATACCGTTAATACAAAGCTGTTACACTACATTAGAAATAACTATTTTGGTAAATCCATGATCACTATGATATTTCTCCTTATTGACCAACATAGCAAAAAAAAAAACATAATATATATATATATATATATTTGTGTTTAGTGAACTTTCCTTTCTTCGTTGACTTGGTTCTTCATTGGTAACAAGAAAAAAAATCATTTTGTGGGTTATTCTAAATTAGTTCATTTCCATAAGGTACGAGTTTGTGACACTTATACTATAGAATATCCTATGAGTTATGTGCTCGAGACCATAACACCGAGCCACTGTTTCTGATCACGCCAAAAAGTGGGACGTCAATTGTCCAAGTGTGTGTTTGTTGGGATAGAGATTAGAATATCTGGCTTAGTTTTTGGCTGTCCTGGTCTTGTTTCTTAAAGATTCCACCTGCATTTGAACATAAGAAAACCGTGCGAGAGTCGGGGAAGATCACCTTGAGCAATAATTATGTTGTTTGTGGAATAAGTGCTTTGTATTGAATGCAAGAGGAAGGAGATGAAGATTGAGAATAAATTGTCCATGCAATAAGAAATAAATGTAGATGATCACCCGTCACCATAGAGGATGTATGTTGGATTCCAACCATATTTCCACATGTCAGGCTGTGATTGGTTCAGCACTGAAGAAGTGTGGTCTTTGTTATAAAATTAAATGAGAAGATCTGTTCTCTTTGGGAACCGGACAAATATCTTAGTCTTGAGAAAGTGGGTAGATGTAGACCAATGAGAAGACGACAACGCACCTAGGAAAGGTGCTGGGGAAGGGTTACCATAAATGCAACATTTAATGTGACATTGACCATCCAATTTTGAAGATCCCAATTGTGACGTACTCCAAACTAGGAAGAGCTTGAGTTGATTTCTAGGAGCTCAGTGAAGAAGACTGGAGAATCTGGAGTTGGGTCCTCGAGGACACGATGGAGATTGTGTAGGCGAGGATTAGGTTAATCCTCGATCCTCAATGAATAGGATTTAGCTAGTAGTATTCTCGATGTGAACTTGACAGTCCTCGATTGCTTATTCAAGCGAGGATCCGAAGATGACATAGGTCGCTCCTGCCACCATGTCATCATATGCAGTAGTGGGACCATGCCAAGTAGGACGATTTTCATAGGGTCCCATTAGTCTCCATGGTGGAAAACGATTAGACCTCTAATGATAAATTCTTAGTTTGATTTTATAGCTTTGATGAAATTGTTGCATCTTTCAGTATTTATATTTTTTGGATTTATATATTGCCTTAAATCGCTAATTGGTCACCATATTTTGACAAAAATTACATTAAGCTAACCCCCCTTTTTTTTTGGTCAATTTTATCACTATATTTACATTTTGAGTCTATAAGCTCACTGGGCTTTGACTTCAGTTAGTTAAGCTGGATAGAAATCTGCGAAAAAACAAAAATGCCCAGTGTAACTCTGAGTTAATAAGCTCACCCTACATTGTGTTACAGTATAGGGTTTTTATTTATTTATTAAGATGCAAGTGAGGGTGCGGCTAATCAAATCAAAACTGACGACCATGTAACGTCCTATCTGCCTCCTCGGAAGCTAAAACCAATGGCAATTGTCTTTACCCTTTAACACTGTGATCAATACCATCGACACCCACAAAATAAACATTAGCATCTTTGCTCCAGGAAACCTGCTCATGGCCTCCCCTCTCCCCAAATTCTCTTCCAGGATTAGTAACCGAATCTTTAACAGAGCTCAATCCACTTGAAATCAAGGGCAATCCTTCCTTCCCACTATCAGCATTACGGTCAACATCAACACTCTCACCAGAACCAGCATCAGCATTGTAAGACCCCGTACCTTTTTATCTAAAGTTATTAAGTGTGTTAATACTTTAATTGGGTATTAGAATTATCCTAGATAATTTATGGACTGTTTAGGAATAAATTTGGACAAGCATCATAAGAGGATAAGAACGAAAGAAATGGATAAGGATAAGATTGGATAAGATCAAAGATTTGATAAGTATGAATTTGGATAAGTACGAAAATGGATAAGTATGAAAGTGGATAAGAACGAACAAAGATAAGATCAAACGAGTGGATAAGATCAAGTTTGGATAATGATGAAAAAAGGATAGACATGAAATTGGAAAAGGATGATGAGTCATCATTTTGGTGGCGTTCTCATGTGTTGACACCTCGTGCTTAGGTGTTGACTCATCATTCATTTTGATGAGTCATCATTTGGTATTTTTTTTTCCTACGTCGCCACCTCGTGCTTGGATTGCTGACTCACCCGATGAGTTACTTAATGGCTAAGAAACCCTAGCCCTATAAATAGGGTTGATTTCCATGGAGTTTTCATACAAAAAATTATACATCCATCCCTCTCTACGATATTAAACCCGACACTTTATATTTTGGGTACGATGTCGATTTGGTTCGCGATGCTTGGGTGTTTTGACGAACTGACTTCGTAGGGTTGACGTGCTCGAGCTGTAGATCGATCATATCGGGGGACTTGATGTTGGACCGATGATTTTCGGTATTAGGTTTTATCTCATTTTTAGTTAAAGGAGACTATGCAGTACTGATTCCGAGTCAGTTTGATCACGTGATCGTCTTTCTAAGAATATCTGGTTTTCAAATATAAATTATTGCTATCATTCCATCTTGTTTATCAAATGGATTTCGAAATAACGCGTTTATATTGATTTACCGTGATTTATCGTGTTTTGGTTAAAAGCATGATTATGTGGAATAGTTTAGTGATACTAGTCGGTATCTTCGGTCTCAGTGTGCCCCGTTATAGTTGTTGTTATTTGGTTGGTGGCTTAGAGAACTGAGTGCCAATAATTGATATGTATATGGGTTCCATGTTTGCCACTGAACCCGAGCCCGATAGTATACTAGACTATGATATATGATTGAGCAGTATATTTTGATACTTCGAGCATGTATACTATGTTTCGTTCTTTGAACGTTGATTTGCCAAGAGCATGATTTTATTGATTTATGAGTTATTGTCCATATTTTGACTTTATGGGCAAAGTGGTATTTGAATCATATGTCTTCGTTCTATTTTGTGGTATTGTATATCCCCTCCCTTACTGGGCTCACAAGCTCACCCCCCACCAGTTATTTGAGTTTTGCAAGTTTAATTTGATCAGAGTGTGCAGTGGAAGCGTGGCTAGCTGCGAGGTGGGGTAGAGAGCGAGCCTAGTGTGGTTGCTAGAAGTGGTTTTGTAATATTTGGGTTTTAATTGAGTTGTTGTATCAAGGTTGATATTTATAAGATTGATGATTTTCGAGAATCTTGGTGTTATTTATTTTCCGCTGCAAGTTTGAGATACTCTGATATGTGGCTATATGGATTTGGAAGCAGGTGATGACTTCGGGTCATCACAGTTGGTATCAGAGCTTGGCCCGGCCGGAAGTGTGCTGAGGCACATCGCCCGGGATAAATTTGGGTATAGATAAGTGAGATTGGTCTTGAGGATTGAGAATTTCGATTCTTTCCGAGAGATAGATTAACTGAATTCGGGGACGAATTCTGTTTAAGGAGGAGAGGGTGTAAGACCCCGTACCTTTTTATCTAAAGTTATTAAGTGTGTTAATACTTTAATTGGGTATTGGAATTATCCTAGATAATTTATGGACTGTTTAGGAATAAATTTGGACAAGCATCATAAGAGGATAAGAACGAAAGAAATAGATAAGGATAAGATTGGATAAGATCAAAGATTGGATAAGTATGAATTTGGATAAGTACGAAAATGGATAAGTATGAAAGTGGATAAGAACGAACTAAGATAAGATCAAACGAGTGGATAAGATCAAGTTTGGATAAGGATGAAAAAAGGATAGACATGAAATTGGATAAGGATGATGAGTCATCATTTTGGTGGCGTTCTCATGTGTTGACACCTCGTGCTTAGGTGTTGACTCATCATTCATTTTGATGAGTCATCATTTGGTGTTATTTTTCCTACGTCGCCACCTCGTGCTTGGATTGCTGACTCACCCGATGAGTTACTTAATGGCTAAGAAACCCTAGCCCTATAAATAGGGTTGATTTCCATGGAGTTTTCATACAAAAAATTATACATCCATCCCTCTCTACGATATTAAACCCGACACTTTATATTTTGGGTACGATGTCGATTCGGTTCGCGATGCTTGGGTGTTTTGACGAACCGACTTCGTAGGGTTGACGTGCTCGAGGTGTAGATCGATCATATCGGGGAACTTGATGTTGGACCGATGATTTTCGGTATTAGGTTTTATCTCATTTTTAGGTAAAGGAGACTATGCAGTACTGATTCCGAGTCAGTTTGATCACGTGATCGTCTTTCTAAGAATATCTGGTTTTCAAATATAAATTATTGCTATCATTCCATCTTGTTTATCAAATGGATTTCGAAATAACGCGTTTATATTGATTTACCGTGATTTATCGTGTTTTGGTTAAAAGCATGATTATGTGGAATAGTTTAGTGATACTAGTCGGTATCTTCGGTCTTAGTGTGCCCCGTTATAGTTGTTGTTATTTGGTTGGTGGCTTAGAGAACTGAGTGCCAATAATTGATATGTATATGAGTTCCATGTTTGCCACTGAACCCGAGACCGATAGTATACTAGACTATGATATATGATTGAACAGTATATTTTGATGCTTCGAGCATGTATACTATGTTTCGTTCTTTGAACGTTGATTTGCCAAGAGCATGATTTTATTGATTTATGAGTTATTGTCCATATTTTGACTTTATGGGCAAAGTGGTATTTGAATCATATGTCTTTGTTCTATTCTGTGGTATTGTATATCCCCTCCCTTACTGGGCTCACAAGTTCACCCCCCACCAGTTATTTGAGTTTTGCAGGTTTAATTTGATCAGAGTGTGCAGTGGAAGCGTGGCTAGCTGCGAGGTGGGGTAGAGAGCGAGCCTAGTGTGGTTGCTAGAAGTGGTTTTGTAATATTTGAGTTTTAATTGAGTTGTTGTATCAAGGTTGATATTTATAAGATTGATGATTTTCGAGAATCTTGGTGTTATTTATTTTCCGCTGCAAGTTTGAGATACTCTGATATGTGGTTATATATATGGATTTGGAAGCAGGTGATGACTTCGGGTCATCACAAGCATTTTGATCACATTCCACACACTCATGCTCACTTTCCTTCTCATTTTTTTTCATAATAAAGACGGAGAAGAATCTTTAGGCAAGCCCGATGGATCAGAATTCATATTGAACTAATTTTTACCCCGATCAGCACTCTTCCCTTAATTTCCTAAAACTAGTCTTCGCTCGCCCTCTCTTGGACAAAGTACTTGATCTCAAGCCTTCTCTTATCTCATTCAACACTGTACACTAGTCCTAATTTAAAAATTAAAAAAAAGAATCAGATGTACAATCGAAAAAAAAAAGGAACAACTCTCCAGAAAATCAACAGAAAACGAATGTAAAATTTGATTTGCAATGACAATCTTTTTTCTTTCATTGAGAAAAAGAGTATTTATACAAGGTATTGACATATAAAAAATAAAGCAACAATATCCTAATTATGATAGGAATCAACTATTGACATATAAAAGAAAAAGGAAACAATCTCCTAATTATGGCAGGAAACCTGTTCCTGCTGGGACGCCCTCAGATGTGGCCAAGGATGTGGTAACATCTTTCACGACATCCATCACTCCCCCTTAAGTTGGACGGTGCAGATCTTGAACCCCCAATTTGCCAATCAAAAAACGAAAACGATCTACCCCAAGGTGCTTGGTAAAAATGTCAGCAACCTGGTTTGTCGTTGTGACATAGCGTGGTTTTATGTCTTGAGAGTCCACTCGTTCACGATGAAATAACAGTCCATTTCTACATGTTTTGTGCGCTCATGAAAAACGGGATTCTTCGTAATATGTATTGCGGCTTGATTATCACAAAAGAGTGGTGTGGCCTCGTGCTGAGGTGCATCAAGATTAATTAACAACTACCGTAACCACAAAAGTTCACTTACCGTTGCGGCCATAGCCCTGTATTCCACTTCGGCAGAGGAACGAGAAACAACTCACTGTTTCTTCGAGTGCCAGGAGATCGGGGCGCCACCAAGGGATGAAATAACCTGTACGGGAACGTCGAGACATGGGACAACCTCCCTAATCAGTGTCACAATTGGCTAGAAGAAGGAGTCCCTGACCTGGGCTTGTTTTGAGAAACTGAAGCACACGAGTTACAACATCCATGTGCGAGTGTCGAGGATCGGAGACGAATTGACTGAGAATATTCACGGAAAGAGCAATGTCAAGTCGTGTTACGATCAAGTATAATAATCGTCCAATCAACCGACGATATTGCGCTGCATCCACCGGGGGGGCGTCAGTATCATTATCCAACCGCAAGTTTTGTTCCATTAGGAATGAACTAGGTCGACATCCTTGTAAACCTGTCTCCTCGAGTATGTCAAGGGTATACTTCTTTAGGCTCAAGACTAGGCCTTGTGGCGAACGAGTAACCTCTATCCCGAGGAAGTATTTTAACGAACCCAAATCCTTAATACTAAATTGATCATGAAGATGGCTCTTGACAATATTTATCCTGTCGACATCATTGCCAGCCAAAATAACATCATCTACATAGATAAAGGCACATACAAATATATTACCTTGTTTGAAGATGAACAAGGAATGATCAGCCTTTGATTGGTGAAAACCAATATCAAGCAAGGCTTTAGTAAACTTGTGATACCAATTGCGGGATGCTTGTTTGAGGCCTCACAAGGATTTGCGTAAGCGACACACTCTCGTGTCCCCTTTCTTTCGCCAACCTTGTGCAGTGGTATCTGCATGTAAACATCTTCCTCTAGATCACCATGGAGAAAGACATTATTAACATCCAACTACTGTATCAACCGATTCTTCTTTGCAGCCACAACAAGCATACTTCACACGGTCATTAGCTTAGCAACTGGAGCAAAAGTTTCATGGAAGTCTATACCCTCAACCTGCGTGAAACCCTTTACTACTAGCCGGGATTTATATCTTTCAATTTCACCATTTGGCCGGTATTTGATTTTGTAGAACCATTTAGAATCTACGACTTTCTTGCCAAGGGGTAATTCCTCTAAAGTCCACGTCCCATTGGCTTCCAAAGCATGTATCTCCTTTTGCATTGTTTCACGCCAATGTGGATATTTCATTGCCTGATGGAAATATTTTGGCTCATCATGAGAAGTGATGGCCGCAGGAAAGACTTTATTAGTAGAAGAAAATTTTTCATAAGAGACAAAGTCAGATAAAGGATGTACCGTAGAGGTTCCTGGATTGGTGGTGGGTTGCGCACGGTCTATAGATTGCGGAAGCTCGGTAACAAAATCTTCAAGATGCTTGGGTTTGGGTGGCACGTGATTGCTTCGATGCAACTCGTGCGTATTAATGTGTCCACTTTCTGAGGAATGCTGCTGCTGTTCTGGAACAATTTTTGAGGGATTATGCTGCTGTTCTGGAACGACTTTAGACTGGGCAACATTTTGTAAAATAGTATCAGCTGCTGCTGTAGATGTGTTCGAAGATGTGGCAACATCTGGCAGAACATCCAGACTAGTCTCTTCGAAAAAATTCAGTGACAGTACTAATTCATCAAAAATTGCTGGATTGTGTCCCTATGTTGGTGCCCCTGTTCCCTGTACACTTTCAGGAAATAGTGCTTTAAAAGGAAACATATCTTCATCAAAAACTACATCCCTAGATGTGTAGAATTTGGTCTGTTTTAAATCAAAGACTCGATATCCCTTTTGAGCATGAAGATATCCAACAAACACACAAGGTCTCTCCCTTTCACTAAACTTATCACGCCCCCTTTTATTATCCTTGGCATATGCAAGGCACCCAAAAACACGGAGGTGGTTATATGAAGGTTTTTTGTTGAATAAAATTTTGAAGGGTGTTTTATGCCCAATAACTTTTGATGACAACTTATTTATGAGATAGGTAGCCATCAAGACACACTTACCCCAAAAACTAATAGGCAAACTTGCTTGAAAACGCAAGGCTCTTGCAACTTCGAGTATATGTCTGTGTTTCCTCTTTACTACCCCATTCTGTTGGGGTGTGTCAGTACAGGATGTCTCAAAAAGGATTCCGTGGGTGGCATAATAGTCTAGCATGTAACTTGACTGAAATTCCTCACTATTGTCACTCCTAATTCTTTTGACGTTCTTCTCAAATTGAGTCTTGACCATGTTGCAAAAACTAGTCAAATGGTGGCTCACCTCAGATTTATGCTTCATTAAATACACCCAAACTCCACATAATAATCAACAATGGACAAAAAATAATGTGCACCCGAAGAAGAAGGAATTTTATACCCCCAAATATCGCAATGCAATAATTCAAAGCATGAACTAGTCTTAATACTGCTAATAGGGAAAGGAGCTCGAGTCTATTTTGCCCTCATACAAGGATCACATATTGCATTGCTAGTTTTGAAACTTTTACCAAGAGGCTCTACATGTTGGAGTGTTGTGTCTGACGTATGGCCCAATCTCTTGTGCCAAACTTTTGATGTAACTGAAAGTGCCATATTGATGTCCCCAGTCGTCACATGCTCCATACAATATAAACCATCACAGCATTTACCCACTCCAATCAGGTTCCCCGAAGGTAGATCCTGTATAACACAAAAGTCCGAGAGAAAAATTAGTGCACAATTAAAATCTTTTGTTAACTTGCTAATTGAAAGTAAATTGCACTTGAAATCTGGAACATTCAAAACATTGTGAATTTTCAACCCATTTGGCAATAAGTTTTGCCAACTCCCTTCACGAGAACACTATCTCTATTTGGTATTCTAACGGGCATTCCAGATTCTGACTTTGTGTACTCCTTAAGGATCCTTTCATCACAAGTGATGTGTTCCGTTGCTCCAAAATCAATCACCCAAGGCCTCTTAAAATAAAAATTACCAGTCATGTTAACAGTTGGCTGAATCTGTCCAGACTTCTCAGATGTTACGGAAGATGTGGCGACATCTTCGGGAACATCATCTTTGCAGGGATACTGGCCGAATCTGATCAATTTTACATACTGTGCTGGAGTTAAATCTGGAAGGAGGCTTGACTGCAACTCCATGTTTGCTGCCTTGGGGGTCACCTTTTGTTCTCCCTTCTTACCATCATCATCACGGGTTACCTTTCTCCACCAAGAAGGATACCCAACAATTTTGAAACAGCCTTCTATGGAGTGGCCTTTCTTGCCACAATGACTACATGTAGGTTTTGTGCTTGGAATCTGTGTCTTCACAATTCCAAACACTTCATCAAAACCCATAAGAAACTCATAGAGCTGATCCTTTTCACGCAGCGTCACAAGTCGCTTGGGTATGTCACATGTGCACTTGCCACAAACACATTTTGGCATGGGAGATTCTCCCCAAAGCTTTTTCAATTTGGTGTAAGCCATGACAGCTTGCTTTTCTGCCATGGTTCATGACTTGAAGCTAGCGGTGGTGACCAGGGTTAGTTTTTTTATAAAAATCTGGCTCTGATACCATGTAAAATTTGATTTGCAATGGCAATAATTTTTTTTTTCGTTGAGAAAAAGAGTATTTATACAAGGTATTGACATATAAAACAAAGCAACAATCTCCTAATTATGCTAGGAATCAACTATTGACATATAAAAGAAAAAGGAAACAATCTCCTAATTATGGCAGGAAACCTGCTCCTACTGGGACGGCCCCAGATGTGGCCGAGGATGTGGTAACATCTTTCATGACATCCATCAAAACGTGAAATTGGGAAGAACCAAAAATAAAACGGAAAGGATGTACCTGAGAAGGGGATCAAAACCGAACACCAGAAATAGCAAACGAAGAAACGCCGTCAGAGACAGTGAATCGGGACATGCGTACATGGAACAGTATGTATAGTTTTGGAAATCAGGTGTGTGTGTGTGTGTGAGGAAATTGGGGGGTTTTTGTAGAGAGAGAGAAAGAGACAGGTGTGGGGGTTTTATAAAGAGAGAAAGTGATAAGGGGGGAGGGGATTGGTATCGTTTGTTGGTTAGATTTTACTTTTCGATTTCAAGTTCAATTTAGTAGTGCCTAGCGGCTATCCATTCTGAAAATTTTTCTTGAATTACATTTTTCTGTTTCCAAAATACCTAGATCTGGGCTGATTTTAATGTATTCATACACAATACATATGTTACTAACGTGTATGTATATGATTGATTTGGGATTTTGAGGGGTGGTGGTGGTGAAGGCTTTAATTTGGTTTGATTGGATGATGGTATTGGTGGTAGTTGGTAGTTATGAAGTTTGGAAGTGGGTGATGGTCTTGGTGGGGGTGGTGGTGGAGTTTGGAAGTGGGTGGTGTTGGTGATAGGTGGTTATGGAGTTTGGAGGTGGGTAAATGGGGAAGAGAGCTTCGTCTTTTTCTCTCCTAGACAAACAGAAGTGGACATTTGGTAGAGAAAATAATGATATTTTTGGATTTTTACAGAAGTTTAAAGCTTTTTATTCAAATAACTTGACGAATTTATATCAAGTATAGGGATAAAATTGAAAAAAAAAAAGAAAAAAAATAGGATTAGCTTAATACATTTTCTGCCAAAGTAGGGTAACGAAATAATGATTTAAGCCATATATATATATATATATATATATATATATTTGATGAAATTGTTGCATCTTTGATTATCTTATGATTGCTTCCGTGGTTGTAAAAATTCTGTGCCATAATAGTACTTGTATGATTTTAATTTCTTTTAAAAGTAAAGTAAGGGGAAACAATCAAAATAGGGGTTCAAATAGATGCCAAAATTAACGTAGTTTACTTTTTAGACACGTTTTCTTATCAGTACGTACAAGAAGTGGTCTACTCTTTGACTGGGGTAGACTTGTCTCACTCTCCCATCCTTTCTCTCTTAATTGTTTGCTGAAGAATTTGACAATATTTTTGTCTAGTTTTCATTTTTCCTCACCGAAAACATTCCCTCTAGCTATATATCGTACCGGCCGCCTATAAAAGATCAAACTCCCATTACACAGATTATAAATCAAGAACTCCAAATTAATTAAACAACAAGAGCTAGCTAGACAGATATAGTAAAGCTAGCTAGCTAGCTAAGAGTGAGATCAGTTTTGAAGGGAATTAATTGATCATGATCATGGAACTTCTTAGTATGAAGATGGTTGAGGAATTTATGTTGGAAGTAGTGATTGCTACACTGTTTGGTTTTGCTGTATTTTATTTCCTTGGTAGTGAAAAGAAGAGTGCCGAGAGAGCATTGATCAAAACAATGGATAAGAGAACCAATGAGTGCGTCAAAACCTCCGGTGAAGATGCTCAATGCAGCAGGGGAGATACTGATCAGGGAAAGACGGACATTATTATTGTCGGGGCTGGTGTTGCTGGTTCTGCTCTTGCTTGTTCTCTCGGCAAGGTAAGCTTATCATCAATGTATATATTATATATATCCCTTATCTTCCATATACGCCAACAACTTCGTTTTAGCCAATTCTGTTTTCGTGTTGATTTGATTTGATCATAACGTATGTACTTTCCCTTTTTTTGTTATACATATTAATTATAGGATGGGCGCCGAGTGCTAGTCATAGAAAGAGACTTGACATTGCAAGACAGGATTGTCGGTGAATTGCTCCAGCCTGGGGGCTATTTGAAACTAGTCGAGTTAGGCCTTGAAGGCAAGTAGTTGCATGAATCTAAATGACGTGTTTTGCTATCTTTTCTGTTATATATAATGAAGACTTGAGATCTAGACTTATACTCATGACTTGAAAATTTACTTATATAATAATTTGTTTCAGATTGCGTGAATGATATAGATGCCCAAAGAGTGTTTGGATATGCCTTGTTCAAGGATGGCAAGAGTACTCGATTGTCTTATCCGTTGGAAAAGTTCCATTCTGACGTGTCTGGGAGGAGCTTCCATAATGGGCGTTTCATACAACGGATGCGGGAGAAGGCTGCAACTATCTCCAAGTATTTCTCTCTTCCAATTTTCCTTTTATGAATGCATGTTCCCTGCACTATAAATACCCCAGCACCACAACTTTGTAAATAACTTTGAAACATCGAGTTTTAATTTTCTTCTGGATAATTTGCAATAAGTTCTTAAGAGTTAGATCCAAGTTAAGATTTGCATCTTATGTCAGTTAATGTGAAGCCAAAGGAATCATTTAATAGAATCATCTTAACTCCTGGTTAATTAAATTACATTTCTTAACAGTGTCACACTGGAACAAGGAACAGTGACATCTCTAATTGAAGAGAAGGGGACTATCAAAGGAGTGCAGTACAAGACAAAAACCGGCCAAGAAATGACAGCATCTGCTCCTCTCACCATTGTGTGTGATGGTTGCTTTTCCAACTTGCGACGTGGTCTCTGCAAACCTGAGGTGACGATAGCAAAACGAATGCGGTTTTAGAACATAATTTCAATTTGTTTAAGCAATGTATGCTTTCTTATGCCTTCTGCAGCTGAGAGCCTGGACTAGTTACAAAAATTTGATATATTTGATGCAGGTCGACATCCCCTCATGCTTCGTTGCCTTGATTCTCAAGAACTGCGATGTTCCATTTCCAAATCACGGACATGTTTTTTTGGCGGACCCTTCTCCCATCTTATGCTATCCTATTAGTAGCACTGAGATTCGGTTGTTAGTTGATATACCTGGTCAAAAGGTCCCATCCGTTTCCAATGGTGAAATGACCCATTATTTGAAGACTGTCGTGGCTTCTCAGGTAATCATATTTGTATCAGGTTTTTAGATTGAACATCTCTTGGTTCTGCTATTCTTTGGCCTTATAACTCGCTTTGCGCATTTCAGATCCCTCCTGAGCTGCATAGCGCCTTCATAGCTGCAATCGAAGAAGGAAACATAAGAACAATGGCAAATAGGAGCATGCCGGCTGCTCCCCAACCCACTCCCGGGGCACTCTTACTTGGGGATGCATTCAACATGCGACATCCATTAACAGGAGGAGGAATGACTGTTGCTTTATCTGATATTGTCATTCTTCGGGATCTTCTTAGACCGCTTGACAATTTGGATGATCCATCTGCCCTCTGCAATTACCTAGAGCTGTTTTACACTTTACGTAAGGTTAGTGTGCTTAGTGATGCTTTTATTACTCTAATTCTCTTCTAGGCATGTCCAAGCGCCTGTCAGTTATCCTTTCGGAAATAAGTATTAACCAAAAATATTTAAGGAAATATCAACTTACTAAAGTATCATGATCCTCTGGTTTTTGCAGCCCGTGGCTTCTACGATCAATACGTTGGCAGGAGCCCTGTATAAAGTCTTTTGTGCATCGCCTGATGAGGCTAGGAATGAACTGCGCCAAGCATGTTTTGATTATTTGAGCCTTGGAGGTGTATTTTCAATCGGACCTGTGTCTCTATTATCTGGTCTAAACCCCAAGCCAATGAGCTTGGTATTCCATTTCTTTTCCGTGGCTATCTTTGGTGTTGGACGCCTTTTACTTCCATTCCCTTCACTAAAACGCGCATGGCTTGGTGCTAGATTGATTGCGGTTAGTATCTCAGCTTTTTAATAATTTCAGTTCTTTGAACTGGAAAAGTGAAAAGATATCAACATTTGACCTGACGGTTTATATTATTTGCAACACAGGATGCTTCAAGTATCATTTTCCCCATCATAAGAGCTGAAGGAGCAGGACGGATGTTCTTCCCTGCAGCAGTTCCAGCATATTACAGATCTCCTTTCACTCATTGAGAACGTGCCGGAAGCCATTTCTTATATTCTTGAAAATTTGTTGTAGTTAACTCAATTTGGCCATCATGATAACATATTTTTTTCCAAGATAGTACCCCTACAAGTACAAAGATTTGTGAAGGTGAAAATCCAACTATTGTAAAGAAAATTGAAATTTACAGCAGCTGTTGTATTTCAAGTTGCTGGCATTAGTTCATAAACTAGAAAATGAATTTCTCTGTATACTTGGAAATAAAGTTGATTAGGATGTTTGTTTTGCAAATATGAATAAAACATAAATATTTTGGCAAAGGCTCCAGTAGTTACTCATCTCATTTCTTTTGGCAAAACCATTCTTTAGACAATGCTTCTTCCTGATTTTATAATCAACTAGTTGCATGCATTCTACTTTCATGAAATGGAAATGATGCGCCTATATGATGAAAACCATTGTTATTATGACTAGTCAACACTCGACGATGATAATACTCTTTGGCCACCTAAGCCGCTAACAAGGCATCTGGGGATGGCCTATATCAGTAAATTTTTAAATAAAGAAAGTAAAAGTGGTGGCTGCCGAAGCATACTAGGCGTCAGGACTCAGGACGTTTAAGTGGTTTCCCAATTGCAATGACTAAATGATGCTTATGTGCCTCGAGTACAAGCACAGTCCTCTCTCATGAAGGCGGCAGAAACCTAGGCAGTCCAAACACTTACTGCCGCCAAGATGGCCCCTGAAATTAATAAGAATCAATGACATAAAGTTCTAAGAAACTTGTAATATTCAATGATGGAAACAATTCATGTGGAGAACTTACTAGATAGTCGATACATCCAAAAAGGAAAAATGATAATCAGCAGAATAAATTTCAATCTTCAATTAAGTTACATCAAGAATTTGGCCTGAATCTGTTTAATGTTTTTTTTTGGTTTAATTTAATTTTCAAAACCTTGATTTATTTTTTATTCTTTTGTACTTGCAGCAGTCCATTACAATGACTAAAGCTGATCAACCTCCTAACCTGCCCTTCAGGTTTCCCTACTTAAAACCTTGACCGAGTCAGACCATGAGTCCAGTTTTTCCTGTCTGAAGGAAGAAGACAAAGATTTCTTGTTGGATGCCATTTTTTTTCACAAGGTTAGACTCAAGCATGCTTAGTAGTACAATTTTTGAAACCATTAGGAAAAGGTTTTGGATGCCTAATTAAGTGAAATACAAGAACTTCATTGCATAATCTAAACAGACCAAAAAGATAATAAACAGAGAAACCATCACGGAAGAAATCAACCTTGAAACAGGACACCAGAAACAACATCAAAAGAGACAAAACCATCAAACGTGGACTTGACTGGCGGCATTGGCCTACTAGCAAGAGGAATTACTAGGCAGGCATGCCGGGTCACCCTTCTTTAATCTTTAGTTCCGTAGAATAAAGAATCTGAATGAACATGCTCGTTTTACATCTTCAGATCATCTTTTTTTACGAGATGAGAGACAACCAGTTCAGTCATCACCAACTCATGGCCCTTAGAACAATATTAGAACAATTGTGTTAAACACAAAGGGAGCATTTGTATAGTAAAGAAAGTTTGTGATAGTATACAATCTTGAACAACAACCAGTATGTGGAGAGCGAGACAACAAGCATGACACTGGATTCATAGTAACCCAATTCTCAGGGCAAAGTTTTTTCATTTATTTATTTATTTCTTGCTTAAACGCGAGAAGATTTGGAGGGAACGAAGAAAGCTTCTGTTAATAGGACAATATACAAGGGAATGCCAAATATACCATTCAAAATTTCCCAATCCAAGTGGTTACAGCATTCAAGCAATGTGATCGACTAAAACTTGATCCTGGTAACTTTCAGTGAAATGAAAGATGAAAAGAAAAAGAGGTTTAATACAAATGAAGAAGAATTAACAGCTCAGAAGGAATGGTATTACTCTAACGACTAGGTAATAAGTGAGATGAATTTCTGCTCGTGGTAGAGTTTGAGGGCTGAGTCTGCCCATTTCCAGAACCAGTAAAGCCACAAGAAAACGAAAGCCAAAATGCAGACATATTAATAGGAGAAGCAAAGTACGTTGGCACAGGCATTGTCAATGGAAGACTTGGCAGGAAAGCTTCAGAATTAAGAACTTGGATTGCTTGCTTGATGGAGGGGCGAAGATTGAGATCAGGGTGAGCACACCAAAGCCCAGTAATCATCAACCTTTCCATTTGTTCCTCATCAAATTCAGCAGCAAGCTTCGGATCAGCTGCTTCAACGAGTTTTCCTCTTCCATATAACTCCCAAACCACATCCACCAGTCTTCTAGGACATTCTTTGTTGGTTGATTCTATGCTTTTTCTTCCACAGGCTATCTCCAAAGCAACAACCCCAAAGCTGTACACATCTGACCCCTTGCTGGCCTTGCCTGTTAGAAAACGTTCAGGAGCCATATAGCCTAATGTCCCTGCCAAACAAGCGGTTTCGGATTCTTTTTCATGGTCTACAAGCTTAGCTAACCCAAAATCCCCCAGTTTAGCATTGAAATTTGAATCTAACATAACATTGCTTGATTTTATGTCCCTGTGCAGTACACATTGTTCCCATTCTTCATGTAGATAGAGCAATGCTGAAGCCAAGTCTTGAGCAGTTTTATACCTTTGTTCCCATGTCAATAAACTCTTTTCTTTGAAGAGATGGGAATCTAAACTACCGTTTTTCAAGAACTCATACACAAGCAAGAGTTCTCTTTCTTCGTGGCACCAACCAATGAGTTGCACCAAATTTCTATGCCTCAAACGGGTTATGATCCCCACTTCTGAAGCATACTCCTTTATCCCTTGTGTTGAACTTCTTGACACCTTCTTGACAGCAACATCCGAGCCCAATTCTGTCAAGAAACCTCTATAAACCCCACCAAAACCTCCCTGCCCAAGCTTCTTGTCCTCCGCAAAGTCATTAGTGGCACGAGCCAATTCATCATATCGATATCTCCTTGGAGTGCTAATTTTGAATAGATTGTCCATCCTCACATCGAAGCCTAGCTCCATCTCTTTTTTATCTCTCCTCATGTTCTTGATACATAAGAAGCAGCCTAGGATTGAAGCTATTCCACCAACAAAAACACACAAGGCAATGCTTAATCCTACTACAAGTCGTCTCTTGCTCGTTCCTTTTCTGGGCTCTGTATTGTTTCTTGGCAGCTCTACCGGCTCTGTACTATTTCTTGGCAGCTCTACTGGCTCTGTACTGTTTCTGTTTCTTGCCAGCTCTACCTGTAAATCAGAACTAGAAAAACTCCATGATTTGACATTGTTTTTCTCGAAAGAGTCTCCTGTAGAGGCTGCAAAACCAAAAATTACCCATTCAGGTAATTCATTTCTCAGATCAACTGTCCAGTGAAGGCCATTTTGTTCAACACTGATATCGTTTACAAAACTAGTGAAGACAACAGAAAGGTTTTTGGAAGCAGAATCATAAATAACTCGAGCTTCATTTACTTTCCCATTGGTGATATTACTCCACCATTTTTCACTCTGAACAGAAACAATAGAGTTTATGTTGATACCAACGTGATCGCCAATGGAGACATTTTTCTCATCTTTTGGATCCCACTCATTCCAATGTGTATCAAACTCCACAGCAACAAATCGATTGGTAGGAAGCATCGTGGAGGGATCAATGGGGAGGCCAAGGGCCCCACCTACCATTATTACAGAGTTATTTTCAGCAAGGAAGAAACAAAGGCCATCACCATATAGGTCACTGCCTTTTGAGTCAATGACAAATGAGAAATTTGTACTGAAATCAGCAAGCTGGCCAGAAGCATTGTCCCAAAGGTGGAGAGGTCTGATATATGTGGCTCGACCAGCTCTTGACTTGCGTTCCATGTCATACTCATCCGGTGTGACTTGGATGCCTTGGTTTGAAATGTAAGATCCTTCGCCTTCAGTTACAATTTCTCTATTTTGATTATCAGGTCCGATATTAGCTACACTGAAGTTCAGACAAGTTACAGAAGGGAATAGTATAGCTAACAAGTAGATGAAGCAAAGAACCACAGACGATTGGAATAGGGAGCACCAACAGTTTGACACACCCATAATCCCTCAGTTGGAAGATTTTAGTTTTGTGAAGAATAGATTCTGGTGTTGAATATCAACTATTTGCTGCAGGCTTGGCAACACGTAAATAATACTCTGTGTTGTCATATAACCCATGAATATGATCCTCCCGGCCAATAATGTTGTTTATCGTTCAATTACTGAGAAGCCTAGCTAACCGTCATAAGGATTCCAAAATGAAAATATATCCTCCAAACTTTTTCTTTTCTTTATTCATGTGGATAGAATTAGTGAACCATATATAAACCTCTTACTATTATTACAGATACTGAGTTTATTCTTTGTTGTCTAGTTATATTGGATCCGAGGACAAACTCCAATGGTTAGATTATTAGATGTCTCCATCCTAACATAGTATAGTGTTTTGTTTTTGTGCCTTTGTTATTGTTGAACATTTCTTCTGGTTTTTCAGCTTTTCTTCTTCCAGATGCTTCTTTCTGATTTTGCTTCATCTCCATTAATAGAAGATAAACGCATACCTTATTCGCCTATGCTCAGTAAAACTAATGACTTTGTCCTGTTCAAGGAATGAAGACCAAAGCATTTTGTAGCATCTAGTGTGAATAACCTCCTTAACAATATTGAATTACCGCAGCTTGTAAAATGTTCAATCTAGTAAAAAATGATCCAGTAACTATCAACTATGAAAACTGGCATCTCTATAGATGAGATGAGACTAAACCAGCAACAAATACTTCAAACCTCGTTATTAAATTTTTCATCTTCTGCAAAGATTCAAGAACAAAGGTTATTCTCGTTTTCAATTGTTCAGTTTTTCATTTTCTGAGACAATTCTAACATTTCTTTCTCTTTTCTTGGGCTTTTGTGCTAATCTTTGTTTGTGTTAGAGCTGCATCGTATGGGTTAGGGTTATGCCTAACAGAATGTAAGGCCCAAAGAGAGACGTGCCTTGCCTAGCTCTTCTCAGTTCTCAGTGATATTGTTTCGACAAATAATGAAGAACAGGAAATGCAGAAACAGAAACTGACACACATATATTCAAGTGTCTCATCCCTCACTATCCACCAAAACTTGAATAAAAAGAAGATGTGAAGATAACCCCAAATTACATCCAAAGATCAAACTGAAGTACATAAAGCAACATAACCCTAATCAACATACAGCAGCACACAACTTATGTACGCTCACTGGTCGTTGTACTAGTACACGTGCATTTCTCAGCAAGCACACTACCGTTCATGCCATAAATGATAAAAACATCTCTACTAAACTACTGAAATTTCTTAACAGTCTCAACTAGATAGTCATCTAGTCGTGCTTAATATGCTCCAGAATGTGGTGATGGTATCCAACTAAATTAGATGAGGAAGCTGGAAATCATAAGTTTGATTAAAGTGATCAACCATTAAGCTTTTATTGTTAAGCCCCAATCTATAATAAAATTGCAATTACACACTGAATCAAATTTTAGCACCATTGAACATCATAAAGCATGAACAATGCTCCTGAGTCAACAACAAGTTTTATGGGCACAACTATTCGTCAAAGAAGATCCAAACTAATTCATCCCCATAAGATATCTCTAAAAGAAAATAGAATTTCTACAAACTGAATCAAATTTTTCATAAACTGCAACATTTGGAGGCAAAAGTTTAATATTCAAGTTTTCCCTGCGAAGAATTCAATCACCAGACAGCTGGATTTGTCCTATTGCTATGTTTGGCCACACATATATGCTATTCTTGACTCATCTACAGTGGCCCCTTACCACAATCAGCTCTATTTACGCTTGGAAGCTCGTTTTCCATGTCCCTTCTTTGGTGGTCCCTTTCCACGACGCTTCAGCATTTCAAGCTTGGATATGCGCCTGCCACAGGACAATGTAATTGAAAAACATGTTACACATGGAACAAACAGGTATTCCAGCTATGTATATAAGGTGACATGATTTGCAAAAGAATCTAAGAAAACAAACACAAATTAACAAAGTGAAACCCATGACTTACTGGTGCAGCCAATAGACAGCAGTAACAACACAACAGTGGAAGCAAGGAAACGAACTAAAAACTAGATAAATTCTTCAAATATCAAGCAGCAGCAAAGGAAAGAGAAGGCCGCAATGGCTGTTCTCCATGAGATAGATCTCAAAACAAAAACTAAAAATACGGAACCTAAAACCCTAACCTTGATACTCATATAACCCGTAACGGGCCTAACCAAACCTTGTCCTAACTCCTAAGTTCCCAAAATACCCTCATAACTAGTGCAGAATATTCCCAAACCAACTCCTAAACAATTAGCTATCACAAAAAGCCCTAAAACATAAGAACCTGACCTTAATGACTCGGAAACTGCGAAGTAAATACAAGTTAATTGCTGCCTCTATAATAAATATTGATCTTTTCGCGCTCCACCAGTTACAGTATCGGCAAAAGCATTTAATTTTAAGTTCATACCAATGGTAGAAACTCACTTCAGCCTTTATACCGATTATTTGGGTTGGCAACCCAATAGTAGAAAGTGGGAGGGAAAAAGAGAACACACCATAAATATTTTTTTTATAATATGCATTGCTGTTGAAAACTTGGAAGTTCCACTAAAAACTTCACAAACATATTCTTACTACTCTACATTATTTCGGCAATTAAAGTCTACTCAGCTTTTGCTTATCATGCTAGATGAAAGTGCCTAAATGATGAGAACAACAAATGACAGTGTCGTGACCAGGTGCCAGGCATTTGAAAAAGAAGAGGTCCTATTATGGATGCCATGTCAAAAGCTTGGTCAGTTCTACAGCAGAGACACACCGGAATAAGCATGCTTTTCTTAGCATACGATTATAACGAGATTGCATGTTGTAGAGTATCGAGAAATAGGGTATTATTATTTATCTTCCTAGGAAGGAACAATCTACAACAAACAAAGGCCTCGATCACAAAAAGTTCTGTAAGTGTACGAGCAGAGCTGCCAATAACAAGTCGACTCACAGCAGTACACAACTAGACAAGTTCAACAACAGCACATAATTTAAAGCATATTACTGAGCCCTTGTTGAACTTTAAGATTAAATTAAGCCATCTATTAATTCTCACAAATGTTTGGAGGGAAGAACAAACTCATCAGAAGTCGAAGAAAGCAATCCAAATTCCATGTTCACACCACACGTTGACAGAAAGTATCCCAACTCCCATTGGAGTCCAGCAATTGAAATGTCAAAAGATTTCGCTCAACAGTTATGAACCCAAGTAATGAGGTTTCTTTCTTTCTTTATAAGTTTTATCAACTCCTACTGCTGCATTAGAAACCTATTACTAATCCGATGCAATAATAGATACCCTATTTTATGGTGTCATTTCGACCCTTGATCAAAGTCTTTGGCCCTGTTTGTATAAGCGGTTTGTTTTGTGGTTCGTGGTTTTTTTGTGGTTTTGCAAGAGAAAAAATGTGGAACTGATGAAAGAGAAACTGAAAACCAGGAAAAAAGCCTCACACAAAGAACTACGTAAATGAACAGGGCCTTTATTCTAGCAACCATAACCTACCAAATTAGCCCTCCTAACACTTGCAAGTCCCGTCCACAGCAACCAAAATACTCCCTCCCCCACCCCCGGTCAGAAGAAAAAAAAAAAGAACACCATTCTTCTATCCCATTCCCAGTATTTCTGGTGCACAAGTAAACAACCACCCAGCTAAATACCTTTAATAGAAAGCATACTCTTTTTTTTTTTTTGATAAGAATAGAAAGCATACTCTTAATCCGTTTCCATCCATAAACAGTTAAAACTGTAAGCACCTCTTCGACTCATTGAACTCTGAACATAATATTAATTCCTTCAAAACCTAGGTAGGCCAAAAGGTGATTGAATGAAGAGACTTGACTCATTGATGCAAAAAAATTCTTATACTTGATTAATCTATCATAAGATCCTCTAGTCCCACAAAATCTAGCTGTAGAAGTATACGGGAAGAAGGAAAACAATTGCAGTAGGTCTTTGGCAAAAATATAAATGGGCAGGACTAATGCTGGCTAGCTACAACGCCAAGATATAAAAACCTAGACGTACAAGTCACCACTTAAACACAGAACAAAAACATAAACACAAATCATAATCCAACACAGCCGATGCAAGATCCCAATTCATCTACTCCCTACATCCCTAAATTATTGTCTTGTTTGATTCCGTACACGGATTAAGAAAAAACAATTGACTTGATTATTATTATTGGTATAGTGTGTAGTTTCCTTTAATATCCATGTGCATGTGACCCATAATTAAAGTAGGAAGAAAAAGTAAGGGCAAAATGGTAAAAGTGATGTCCTAAAAAGAAAAGTTTCAAACAAAACAATTATTTAGGGACGGACAAAAAAGGAAAGCAAGACAATAATTTAGGGGCGGAGGGAGTATTATTGTAATTGTATGTGTTCTCCATAAACCTCATTAAGAATCAAATCACTACAACGAAGCTAAAGAATCTCACTCAGGAGATGAGAAATTCATGTTTATCTTTACAATAGAGAAAGCAAAATTTGATTGTAAGAATAATTAAACTTTTGAAAGATACAGTATGAGAATCCAAACTACTACCACGGTAACACCGCATGCTTGAACATATGGATCACGTGATGTAACATTACACCATCACTCACAATTAATGTAACCACTGGGCAAATAAACAATTATGTTAACAAGTTCAAATTCTTGTTTTTAATTTTTTTTTTATTTTTTATAATTCACTTAATTATACATTCTTCAAAATTTTCAATGAGAACACAAATTTTCAGTTCTTTCAATGAACTCCAACCTAAAGCGGTCATCACATAAAATGGTTATACTTGCTTGATCTTTAAAAAAAAAATATTTCCCTCCAGATCTAGCAAACTAACACCTCATACAGACACTCCACCAAAAGAAGTGATGACAAACATAAAGTGAAAATCTTTGTCTCTCACCCATTCTCTCTCTTTCTCTCTCTCACTGAACGAGTTCTCAATTTGTCACCTTATCAGGCAACGTCCATTATCAACACACTTGCTATCTGCATCGGCCAACATCATCATCCCAAGAGGTCAAATGCAACCAAATCAATTTTTATTTGTGGACTAAATCTGATGTTGGTTTTAACTAAATAATTGGATTACATGAAGCGGAGCGTATAATACTTTGGTAATAGCATTGTGAGCCTATCTACAACTAAAGCGTGCAGTTTATAACCCAAAAATATAGAGAATCATACACAAAATGCTGCCCCACAGCCCGAGACTATTGAAGATCATCAACCACCTCATTGATTGTTACATATATGATATACCACATCAAGAGTCCTGAGAGAATCCACGAAGTTTTAGCTTCGAGGAAGTTCACCAATATCTAATCATCCAGACTCACTGACTCCATCTCTATCCCCCTTGACCCTTCTCCCTCTCATTACCATCCACCTCAGACCATCTCTACAATCCGAGGTGTACAAATATGAATCTCAAATATATATCATTTATAACTAAAAATAATTTAATATATAGGTACGGGAAGGCCAAAACTAACATGGACATCCGTAATAAAGAGGGATATGAATGAGTGTGGCTAGTGTGTTGCATTGGACCGAACTCGACGGCAAAAAAGGATTCATGTAGTAGACCGTAAGTACTTGGGACAAAGGCTGAGTTAAGTTGAGTTTAGTTGAGTATATATAAATATTTTCAGATCTATAGAAGTAAATCAATTTTCCATATTTATACAAATTCAAGACCATCTAATCATAAAGATGCAACGTGACAATGACAACCAGTATGAAAATTCAGAATTGTTCAAATATATTGCGATTTGGAAAGGGACACTGTTTAAATATGGCTGCCAATTTGGCCAAGGCCAACCGTGCTGATGACGATTGGCAAAGAAAAAAATCGAAATGAAATATACACAAACCTGGGATGCTGATTCGATGAGGGCCAACACTACTGTCATGAAGATTGTGGTCCAACATGATGGGTCTGATGACAGGAAACTAAAAAAGGAAAAACGTCCAGCACAATGAAGAGATAGACATGCTGATAAAGGTGGCCTGCCAGAGGCAGTGGTACAAAGAGTCCTTCAAAGACTGCATAGTGCAGGGGGGGGGGAGGGGGTAGATGTATGTCGGCTTATTCAATGCACTTTTACGCGTTTGGTAGCAGGGAAGATTGGCTCTCGATAGGGTTGATAGTTCATGCATTTCCAATGGATTTGAAAAGAAACAATTTTGTCATTTTGAACATTTCAGTTTATTGCCCTACAAGCTCTAAGCCTCTAATGGTAGAAGTTGATTGAAAAAATTGAATATTCATGTTTGGATTGCAAACTATGAAGCGCGAGTAACATATCAATGAAAAAAAGTGTAAACTGCAATTAATCCTACAGGTTACATGGTCAAGGGAAAATTATTCAAATTCAAACCTCAAGTAGACTCCTACAAAAACTAAATCAGAAAATTTTTTTTTTGATAGGTAAGTATGGCCCCTTGGTATGGGGATTGGAACCAAGAACCTTAAGGTCTTTGCGTAAAGTGCCCTTGCCATCTCTCCCAAGTCCCACCCCTTGGGGTTAACTAAATCAATTTTATCAAGCTCTCAAGTTCAAGTTCTTTTGGAAATAAACTACAATTATATATATATATATATATATATATATATATATATATATATATGTTCACTTTCAGGTCTCAGTAACAACAAGAAGCAGTTATCTACTTAAGCATGGTGGATTTATTTTTGCAGCTTAGAGAGATGTGAATGAATACAAAATCCTTGTTATTCAATCCTAGAAAGAATGCAATTATGATAGCAGTATGTGATCCCATTTTTTAATGCCAACTAGTCATCTAAGTTTGTACAGAAGAAAAGAAAATATTATACATTAAAAACAGCAAGGTCTAGTGCACAAGGCTCCAACCACTGTGGAATCGGGAAGGATTGCTAGCCCTTCAATGAAAAACTTTACATGCTTAATTGAAATGATGACAGTAAAGTGTATTATAAGAAAAATGAAAATGCAAACGTAACTTCTGTTTCTTGTGCATACAAAGCCATAAATATGCACACCAGGTGCGTGTTGGTGTGTATGTGTATATATCCCTGTGTGAGTGTGTAATTACAAATAGAAGGACAAAAAGGAAGGAAGGAGGGAGAGAGAGAGAGAGAGGATTACTCTTGTTCTTCTTGCGCCATGACAAGAGGATCATCCCTCTTGATGTCATATGGGTACCACTGTGCAACTTTTTCACCAATGAGCTTCTTGCTTAAGATTTTGTGGGAAGACTTTTGCCCAGTTGGGTTAAGCACGTGGCCAAATATCCTTGCCCTTGCCTCAGTCACTCCTCTAATGGCTGCTTCAGCAAGTACACTTTTCAAGCTAGAAATGCTCATTGTTCAACCTCTAATGCAACGAGGAAAGCTATTTTCAGTCTCTCAATTAGGTGGTCATATTCATTCTTAACACCACAATGCGGTAACTGAATCCAACCAATTTGATGTGAGATGGTGAAAATCATAATGTTGGTCCGAGTAATTGGTAAACCATTAAGCTTTTATGATAAAAGAGAAGTAGATGAAAATATAAGGGAAATTAGTAAAAGTACATTCAGTCAATCCATGAGAACTAACAACAATTGGCCAAATGCAAATATGCGTCTATTAGCACTATAAATACTGAAATTAAAATTACACAAAATCAATTGAAAATGAGACCATACACCTATACTCCTCTCGCCAAATTACTTTAGATTCCCAGTATCATGCTACCAATAACCTGTTGTGTCGCCCGCAGGAGGTTGACATGCTTTGTGTTTTCAGAACACCACCATGAAGAACTGAAAGCATGTCAACCCCCGGAGGAAACACAACATATGATTGGTAGCACGGTAACTGAAAATCTAAAGCAATAAGCAAGGAGGATATAGCAGATTGTAGCTGACGATACATATCAAACTGGGGGTGCCTGCATGTGGTTAGACGGTGACTTTTAGCACTAAAACACAATCTTGACAATAATCGAACAGTTGGCATGTGTAGTGAGATCTGATATTAAATTACATTGTAAATTGAAGCTTCGACTTTTCCAAAAAAGATCCAAACTAAAATCATAGAGGTAAACACTAAATTATTTTAGTGGGGGTACCCAAGGTATCCGGCAAATGTTATAAGTTTAAAGGCAAACCGCAACCTCGGGCAAATAATCAAACAGTTGGTGTGCGGGGAACAGTCAAAATGTAAATTGAAATTCTAACCCCTAACTGCAGAAAAGAACTTGATGCCGACCATTTTCAATGGAAAAATCAACTAAAATTATACTAAATTAAAAATAGAATTTAGTGGCAAAAATTAACAAAATGAATTGTGTGAGATAATAATCGTAAATTATACATTTAATCAAGTTCTTGACGAACGCAAACAAACAATTGATATCCAAAAACTTAGATTCTGGTCCGGACTCACCTGAAGGGTTGGTCGATAATCGTTGTTGATGAAGTCGGAACAGTTTTGAGGTGGAGGGAAATAACGGTGAACTACACCGCTGCAAGAAGAGTTGAGGGAGAACTTCAAGTTATGCTTTGGGCTGCCTTGTTAACGGGCCTTACGTTTAATGCCCAATTCCAGCACTCACTTACTTTAAATTATTCGGCCCATGAAAACCAATATAAACCATTCAAAATAGAAACCGATTGTGTTAACTTGGGTGAATTACGTCCTTTTTAAATATTTGTAATCTTTTAATTTATTTTTTAAAAATTGAAAAAAGTATTTTTGGGCGAAAAGACGATTATGCCATTAATGAAAGAAAAACACGCGGCTTGATGCTCAGGCATCGCGATGCACTACTTTGGCAACGTGATGCACCACTTTGGCATCGCGATGCACCACTTTTTGCAGCGTGATGCAACAAATTGGGGCATCGCGATGCAACAATTAGTGCATCGCGATCATCGCAGCGCGCTTTAGGGAACCAAAGCATTGCGATGCAACGATTGTTGCATCGCGATTCACCACTTTTGCAAATCGCGATGCACCACTTTTGCAATCGCGATGCAACAATTGGTGCATCGCGATCATCGTAGCGCTTTAGGAAACTTGATTTCGAACCTTGCGTTGCCCCATCTGCGATTGGCGAATTAATCGGTCAAGAACATCTTCCTCTGTTTTTATGACACCGCTGTCAAGCTTGATTTGAATCTTAAAAATAGTGTTTTTGGTAAAAAAATTGTACACAAATATAGTACTAAATTAGGATAATAATATGAGATTGATTTTAAATAAATTCGAAGCTTAAAACAGAGATTTAAGTGGCCAAAACAGCTCAAGAACAAAGAAAAACGGGATGAACTCAAAAAATTTAAATTTGATCAAACTCGTGTTTTATGCATGAAAATTGATACCCAAATATGAGGAAAGACTATATTAACAACATGAAATCATTTATACATCAATTTAAATCTCAAATTTGAAGCAACGATGATGTTGAGGGTATTTTAGGAAGAAAAGTTTCAAAATACCTTTTAACGGTTAAAAAAAAAAGAGTATACTGAAAAGGAAAAAAGTTTGAGAAAGTAGACCGGCCAGCAATTTCTCCTAACTTCAGCACGTAAACACATAGAAATCGAGGCCATCTATCTTGTTGGGCTGCAAATCGTTCCGCCCAGAGTTTGTCTCTCTTTGACTTATTTAATCAAAGAGCAAACCGCACAAATTTACGGATTTTTTTGAGATCGTCCCCGTATTAAAATTTTAAAAATTAAGTCCTTGTACAGAGCAAGTCAAACACAGTAGAACCTTCAGTCTAATTCCGTAAAATTTATCGTTAGTACCAATCGAACAAGTTTGACCTTGATTTGTTTACCAATTGAACAAGTTCAAGTAGAGTTTGCAACGAGCAAGTATTTCGCATAGCAAGCTTATTTATTTACTTTAAAAATTTTACTCCTTTTGTTTTAAAATAATTGTTTTGCTTTTCTTTTTTGTCTGTTTAAAAAAAATTATCTTGTTTTTAAACTTTTTCTTATTAATTTTTTTTTTTATCATTTTGTCTTTACTTTTTCTTCCTATGCATAAGCTTTAAAAAAAATTATATTATATCAATATTTATAGAATCAATTCATTTTTCTAATTCGGTGTGCCAATCAAAAAAGATAATTATTTAAGAACAGATAGTATTAAATTCTGTAAATATTTGAATAAATAGAGTAGTACTTTTTTTTTTCATAAAAATCTTTAAAAAAAATTGTTGGGAAACGGGTCATGTAGCCCAATTGGACGTATCGGCCCAAATGAGCTTATTGAGTCCTAATTGTATAATACTCCCTCCGTTTTAGGCAAATTGTCCAATATACTATTTTGAAATGTTTTACTTAAAGAGTACACTTTTAAAAAAATTATGTAAACAATTTTCATAATCATTCATCTTTACCCTCCTACACTTGTGTTGTAATCATCTTGTTTGTGGTTAAGTATTTTTGTAATTATGACCAACTCCAATAACACTAATATATTTCTTAATAAATAGATTTTTCAGACGTAAGTAATAATAAACGGGATTTGGAATTGAACCAAATGAAGCTTATTTTTCCCGGTCTCCAGAATAATTAAGTTGGCGAGCAAGAATTGAATTGTGGATAATACGTTGATAATAGACATACAGCTAAGGAAAGGGGAATCGAATTTATCCATAATCAATATGGGTGCCCAACCGGCATTCAGACTGTAACATATGGCACCCCGAACCTCTGGGTATGAGTGTGCTGGGACTGGGAGGTACAAACAATGGAATGGAATGAAATTAGTGGGGTAATTCTGAGTTATATGGCACGAGGAGCTATTATTACTTTAAGACAAAAACTTAGATAGACCTACTCTTACTTTAAAGGGCATAAAAGATGGTAGCTACGAATTCTCATGAGGTAATCCGTTATGTATTGTTTATGAACTCGCGTCCTTCAGTGTTTGTTGATCAGACTTAGTCACTAGCTGAAAGAAAATTAGGAAGAGAGGTTGCATAAAAACAATGAAAAAATAACAGAAGAAGGATATTTCATTTTACCAACAGCTAAGCGTTTTTAAAAGTCAAGATGAATTGCTGAGATCAGTATGTATCACATTACGAGTACAACTGGAGCACCAAGTCTGGCCATTCTTAGAACCACTACAGCCATGTGAAAATGTAAGCCAAAACGCAGATAGATCTATTGAAGAAGCTACATATGTTGGCACAGGCACTGTTGATGGAAGATTGGGTGGTGGAGCTTCAAAATTAAGCACTTGAATTGCTTGCTTTATGGAGGGACGGAGATTGAGATCAGGATGAGCACACCAAAGCCCGACAACCATCAATCTTTCCATCTGTTCCTCATTGTAATCTGCAGCAAGCTTTGGATCAGCTGCGTCATCCAGCTTTCCTCTTCCATAGAGCTCCCAAACCATATCCACCAACCTTACATGGCATTCTTTGTCTTTAAACTCAATGCTTCTTCTCCCACTGGCTATTTCCAAAGCAACAACCCCAAAGCTGTAGACATCTGATCCCTTGCTAGCCTTTCCTGTCAGACAACGCTCGGGAGCCATATAGCCCAAGGTCCCTGCCAAACAAGCGGTTTCAGATTCCTTTTCATGGTCAACTAGCTTAGCTAAACCAAAATCCCCAAGTTTAGCGTTAAAATTTGAATCCAACATGACATTGCTTGATTTTATATCCCTATGTAGTACGCATTGTTCCCCTCTTCGTGTAGATAGAGCACTGCTGAAGCCAAGCCTTGAGCAATTTTGTACCTTTGTTCCCATGTCAACAAACTCCTTTCCTTGAAAAGATGGAGATCTAAGCTACCATTTTTGAGGAACTCGTAAACAAGTAAGAGTTTTCTTTTTTCGTGGCACCAGCCAATGAGTTGCACCAAATTTCTATGCCTCAGTCGGCTAATGATCATAACTTCGGATGCATATTCCTTCATCCCCTGTGTTGAACTCCCTGACACCTTCTTGACAGCAACATAAGAGCTCAGTTCCGTCAAGAAACCTCTATAAACCCCACCAAACCCTCCCTGTCCAAGTTTCTTATCTTCTGCAAAGCCATTAGTTGCACGAGCCAAGCCTTTGTATCGAAATCTTTTAGGCCCACAACCCATTTTGAATATATTGTCCATCCTCACATCAATGCCAAGCTCCTCTTTGTTTTTCTCTCTCAAGTTTTTGATAAAACTTGAAGCAACTCCAGCAACCAGAACACACAAGCCAAGGCTCACTGCAGTCACAAGTAGTGTCTTGTTTCTCCCAGAATTTGGCATCTTTACCGGCTCATCAATTTTCAAATCAGAACTATGAAAATACCATGATTGGATAGTATTTTTCTCCAAAGCGTATCCCGTTGAGGCTGAAAATCCAAAGATAACCCATTCAGGTAATTCATTTCTCAGATCAACTGTTGACCGAAGGCCATATTGTCTTATGATGGTATTATTAACAAAACCAGTGAATACAACACTGAGAGTTTTTGACGTAGAATTATAGCTAATCCAAGCTTCATTTACACTGCCTTTGAGGATATCACTGTACCATTTTTTAGTCTGAACAGATCTGATAGAGTTTATGTTGATACCTACATGATCGCCGATGGAAGAATTTGTCTCATCCCTTGGATCCCAATTGTTCCAGAAAGTATCAAACTCCACAGCAACAAATTGACTGGTTGTATTTAGAGTTGTGTAATTGATTGGAAGGCCAAGGCTCCCTCCGCTTGTGATAACAGAACCATTCCCAGCAAGGAAGAAGGCAAGGCCATCACCATAAGTAGAACCCCTCGAACCAAAAGATTCAATGACAAAGGTGAAATTGGTATCAAAGCTAGCCAACTCTCCAGAGGCATTGTCCCAAAGGTGGAGAGGTCTGATATATGTAGCCCGACCCGCTGCCGACGTCTTGTTTATGCCAGTATTGTCAGGAATGAATTGAAGCCCTTGGCTTGAGATGTAAGTTGCATTGCCTTCAATCACCATGTCCCTATTTTCGTTCTGGGGTCCAATATTACCAAGATTGATGTTCAATGAAGTTGCAGAACGGAGGAGAGCTAGAAAGAAGCAAAAGTATGAATGACTCTTAGTGACTTGAGGGAGCTCCAAGCCCTGGAAGAACCCATAACTCACTGATTGGATAACTGAAGTGCTTTCATATTATGATTATCAACTATATCAGTGGCAAGCTTAGCAAGAGGTTAATTCTGTCTGTGTTCACTTTTCAGCTTGAGATGTTTTCTAGATAGGGAATTTCCATGTAGCTGGCAGGCAAAAGCATGCTATATATATCAGTAATAATTAATTTTATGCACTCGATGCAGCAGCTAAATTCGTTGCTGCAAAGTATTCTATTATAATCTTGTCCCTAATAAAATTGAGGAACCAATCATCAAAGCATCATAAAGTCCATATGATCACAGCGAAGGAAACAACCAAAGGCATATACTATACTATATATAATTAATGTTTTATTTTGTTTTTATCTTCCATAGATCTGGTGGTACTTACATATGTTAACAGATTTTAATATTTTACTAATTAATTTCTTCGGTTATCCCAAAGTTGCAATAGCTAGCTAGGGCCATAAAACAGTAGTCATATTCTTTCCTTCTGTTTTTTTCTCTCTTTGGTAAAGTTTTAGGAGGATAAAAATGCTTAATAATTACCCTGTCTAGATATTGTTAAATATTCTGAGCTCCTCCCTCATGCTGGTGACCACGTTCTCGTTGTACTGACTAGACAGAGAGGAAAAATTAAGCATTAAGACACACACTATAGACCGATCCCATGAAGATTATTCAGAGGCCAAGGAAAATTTTCTCCTATCAACCAGTGAATCTTCCCCTGATTGAGTAGCAGGGGAGACGTGAAGAACCATCTTAATTAGAGACAATTCTCATAGGGCTAAGAGGGTCACCCAAGGAATTGTACTTACTTCACTCAATAATGGGTTATTGTATTTGTAGGGTAATAATAATATGCAAGCAAGGACAGAATGTCAAATGTGGAGCAGCTCTGGGCCAAAAATAAAATCTCCACACCTGGATGAACCAAAATCAGGGAAGTGATTGTCTTCAAATGATAACACATGATATACGGTTTTGATCGTTTCAATCACATGATTATATGCTAGTGTATTCCTACCTTTTTTTTTTTTTCTTCTTTTTTCTTTCTGATTTGCGTTCTTTTCGTGAGTAAACTGTAACAAGAGTAATATAATCAGTGTTCCTCTGAACAACTTCTATTACGGCCTCGTGTAGACCATCAATCAATTGCAGTCATTTACTGTTTGTTTTTATATAATAATCTATTTTCTATCTTTACTGCATTATAAGAGGAAGATTCTAAGAGCCCCTTAACACAGCTCTGTTTATGTTGTCTAGTAGTTAGAGTTAGAGACTCAAGAACAAAGGGTAAGTGATTTTCTAATTACACATTTCCATCCTAATATTTTTAACTTTTTTCTAGGATTTGTCTCTATAATATACAAGGTAAAATGAGAAGTATCTTATGCCAATGTGATGATTTATGAAAGATGAATCAAAGAGAGAGAGTTTGAGAGAATATGTAAGCTTCATTAATGGAGTCTTACTCAATTGAGTTCTCCCGAAGAGAATTACAGCCTATATATCAAACAACATACAGAGAGAGAAAAAAAAATCTTACTCTAACTAACTAACTAACTAACTGATTTACAGGATAATTACATTTGTAACCCTTTAAGCTTATACAATATACACTCGACACCCTTATCTATTATCTTTCTCTTCTGTGCAGTTTGTAACCTTGAGCTTTCCAACCTTTGTATGATCATCACCCCCCCTCAAGTTGAGGTGGTGAAAATGTTCAACACCTGCAACTTGCCCTGTAAATGTAAAAATTGAGAAGTGGAGAGGGCCTTGGTGAAGATGTCAGCAACAGGAAGAAACATGAGAAGTGAATGAACCCTGGGCCACCTTCTCACGCACAATGTGGCAATCAATTTCTATGTGTTTTGTGCGTTCATGGTACACTGGATTGACTGCAATGTGAAGAGCAGCCTTAATATCACAGAACAAAGGAATAGGAGTCACACTAGGAATAGTAAGGTCCGGTAGAAGGGCCTGAAGCCAAGTGAGCTCACAGCAAGTGCTAGCCATGGACCTATACTTAGACTCGGCAAAGGACTTCGAAACTGTTGGCTGCTTCTCGCTTTTCCATGAAATAAGAGATGTTCCAAAAAAAACACAAAAGCCAGTATGACCTTCTAGTAGTGGGACAACCAGCCCAATTGGCATCACAAAAGCAGTCAAAACAGGTTTGGTTGAGGCTGAGAAAAACAATCCTTGGCCAGGAGCCTGTTTAAGAAACTTGACCACCTTCAAAGCTGCTTCAAGATGAAGTTGCTGAGGTTGGGCCAAAAATTGGCTAAGAACATGAACAAAATAAGCAATCTCTGCCTGGTGATGGTGATGGTGAGGTAGATAAGTCTGCCCACTAACCTCCTATATATATGGATTGGAAAGAAGAGGGCTATTGTCCAGTACTTATGATGATTAGGAGACATAGGAAGTTGGGCCTGGGAAGACTTGGCATTGTTAAGACAAGTTTCTTTGATAATGTCCAGTGTGTATTTCCTCTGATGAAGACAAATCCCAGTTGAATTCCTTGCTATTTCCAAACCAAGAAAGAACTTTAAAGAACCCAAATCCTTGATGGAGAACTGAGAGTGAAGAGGAGTTTTAAGAGTTGTAATGGCTTCTGGACTAGAACCAATTATGACTATATCATCTACATACACCAGTAATGTAGTAAAACCACTTGGAGATTGTTGAGTAAATAATGTATGATCATTTGAAGATTGAACAAAGGCAATAGACTTCAAGGCAGTGGCTAACTTGGAGAACCACTGTCTTGGTGCTTGCTTCGATCCATATAAGGATTTCAAAAGATTGCATACCAACTGAGATGATCCTTGGGATGACACAACAAGCTGATAACCAAGAGGAAGAGTCATGAAGACCTCTTCATTCAGATCTCCATGCAAAAAAGCATTGGACACATCCATTTGATGAAGAGGCCACTGCTGCATAGCTGTAATAACTAAGAGAACCCTCACAGTTGTCATCTTGGCAACTGGAGCAAAGGTCTCAAAATAGTCCAAGCCCTCTGTTTGTGTAAAGCCTTTGGCAACTAGCCTGACTTTGTATTTATCTATAGTATCATCCTACTTGAATTATACCCTATACATCCACTTACACCCCACAGCTTTCTTACCTGCAGGTAACTCTTGAAGTGTCCAGGTTTTATTTCTCGCTAAAGCCTCTAACTCTACAGCCATAGCCTTATACCATATGGGACTCTTAGTAGCTTGTGTATAGGTGATTGGTTCAATTGTACAGTCAATATGAGTAATAAAGGATTGATATGAAGGAGAAAAATGGGAATATGAAAGAGTACTATCCACAGTATACCTTGGCACACAAGTGGCATTGGCTGATGACATGTTGAGAGGAAGATTAGTATAATCTTTGTACTTCACAGGAACAAATCTTTGTTTCACTAGCTTGGACTATTGAGGAGGCATAGGAGGAGAAGAAACTGAAGGATTGGAAGCAGAAGGAGTTTGAGTACAAAAAGATGGAGAAACTGGAGATATTGAAGGAAAGACATCCTCCACAGGGTCATCAAGAAAGGCAGGAAATTAAAGAAGGAAAAGTAGAGTTAGAAGACTGAGAATCACAGGCTGGAGTGGAGAAAGGAAAATGATTCTTATGGAAAAGAACATCCCTACTGTAAAATATTTGTTTAGTTTTAATGTCATAAAGTTTGTATGCCTTTTTCCCAAAGGGATAACCCAAGAATATACAATTCTTAGCCCTGGGACTGAACTAATTGTCTCTGTTGTGTTTAAGGGTGGATGCAAAGCATAGACAACTAAATACCATGAGATGAGAATAAGATGGTTTAACACCAAGAAGAACTTTATAGGGGGTTTTGAAATGAAGTATTGAGCTGGGTAATCTGTTAATGATATATGTAGCTGTGAGCAAACATTCACCCCAGAAAGTAATTGGCAAAGATGATTGAAATCTCAGTGCCCTGGCTAATTCAAGAAGATGTATGTGCTTTCTCTTAGCCCTACCATTTTGTTAAGGAGTTTCAACACAAGTGCTTTGATGAACAATGCCAAGGGGATCAAGAATGGAGGTGACATATGAGTTGAAAAATTCAGAGCCATTGTCTGATGTAATTTCTTTTATTGAAGCATTGTATTAATTTTTGACAAGAAGCAAGAAAGACTGAAGATAAGCAGCAACTTGGTCTTTGGAAGAAAGTAAGATAGTCCAAGTGGTTCTTGAAAAGTCTTCAACAATGGTAAGAAAGGAGTTGCAGCCATTGTGTGTGTAATGTCTGTACAGGGTCCCCAAAGATCACAGTGCAACAGAGAGAAAGGTGTGAATGAATGAGAAGTACTAAGGGGAAATGGTTGTCTGGTTTGTCTTGCAAAGTGTCATATGTCACAAGGAGAAGCAGAGGTATTGGCATCTACTTTACAAATATTCAGATGTTTCAAAGAATGAAATGATGTATGACCAAGTCTTAAATGCCATAGATTAACATCAGAATTGAAGGTATTAGAACAAGAATATAAAGTTTTATTATCAGACCAAGAGTTATTACAATTGGTTGAAGATTGAACAAGAGAATTATAAAGCACAGAACCAGTATCAGTTTTGACAGAGAATGATCTTGGAAGTGAAAGTTTATACAGACCACCAATCAACCTACCAATCCTCAACACTCTCTTGAGTGCTTGGTCCTGCAAGAATCAAACATGTGAAGAAAAAACATGATTGCATTAATTATCAATGGAAAGATTGCTTCCAGATAACAAATTGAATTTAAAAGATCAAACAAAAAGAATATTATGTATGATGATATCCTTTGTAAGATTGAGAGTTATTGCAGCTGTGTGACCATTTGGCAAATAAATAGTTGAATTCATAGAAATAGGATTGACAAGAGAACCAAATATAGAAGTGATATGGTCTGTAGCACCAGTGTCAACAATCCATTCAATGGTATTTAGGCTATGACTATGTGAGTGCTTAGGGATTATAAAACTAGAGAAACTAACAATGTTATCTGTGTATAAGATTCAGGACTGTCTTTAATGGGACCAGTACAGGAAAGGAGATGCAGAAGTTGATTATACTGAGATGGGGTCAATCCAGGAATGCTACTTGTATTGTTGATGGAGGAGTCACCAGTCAAGACCTCTGCACTAGTACCATTTGTGGAGACATTTGCAGTCATTTGTTCTTATTCTTGGACATCTTGGACCGATCAGGTTTAGTGCCATACAACCTATGTCAATTTAGGTATCCATGTAAATAGAAGCACCTATCCTTGGTATGAGAGTCGCAATGACAATGGTCACACCAAAACTTCCCTCGCTGTGAGTAAGTTGAATTCCCAGTATTTGTTTTGGTATTTCTAAAAGATTTGTTAACATTCTTACTCATCATAACTGAGGCCATCTCATTTGATTTACTCAGCAGTGCAGCACTAGTCAAATCACTCAAATTGTTAAAATTCAGTGAGCATTTTCTTTGACTCTCCTCTTGAGTTAACAAATTCTCAGCCTTACTTAGACTAGGCACAGTGGATTCATCATAATAATCTGACCAGTAAAGCTTTCATTTAAACCCATAAGAAATTGAAACAATTTTTGATCATATACATACTCTTCTTGCTTTTGCTCAGCTCCACAAGTGCAATTGCACACACACTTGGGAATACTTGTGAGATTGGACAACTCATCCCACAAACACCTAAATTTGGTGAAGTAATTTGAGATGCTTAAGTTTCCTTGAGTACATTCAGCTAAATTTTTCTTTACTTGAAAAGTTTTTGGAGCATTACTTTGAGAAAACCTTGCATTTAAATCCTCCCAAATTGCCTTTGCCGTTGAGAAATACACAATGCTATGTTTAATATCTTGTGACACAACATTCAATAGCCACGAAATAACCATGTGATTACATCTCTCCCATTGATATTTTGAAGTTGAAGTAGTGATGTATCCAAGTCGTATTTATCTACTTCGATAGCTCCTACTTCCTCTTCAAGATCGCGATCTTCATGATCTCCACTATTATTGTTGTTCGCCATTGATGATGGATCGAAGTTTTGACAAGATGAGATATTTCAGACTGGTATTGAATTGAACGAAAATCAATTGATTTATCAAGCAAAGAATTTCAGAGTAGCGGAAATGAATTGATGACACTTGCTCTGATATTATGATGATATATGAAAGATGAATCAAAGAGAGAGAGAGTTTGAGAGAATATGTAAGCTTCATTAATGGAGTCTTACTCAATTGAGTTCTCCCGAAGAGAATTACAGCCTATATATCAAACAACATACAGAGAGAGAAAAAGAATCTTACTCTAACTAACTAACTAACTGATTTACATGAGGATAATTACATTTGTAACCCTTTAAGCTTACACAATATACACTCTGACACCCTTATCTATTATCTTTCTCTTCTGTGCAGTTTAAATCCTCCCAAATTGCCTTTGCCGTTGAGAAATACACAATGCTATGTTTAATATCTTGTGACACAACATTCAATAGCCACGAAATAACCATGTGATTACATCTCTCCCATTGATATTTTGAAGTTGAAGTAGTGATGTATCCAAGTCGTATTTATCTACTTCGATAGCTCCTACTTCCTCTTCAAGATCGCGATCTTCATGATCTCCACTATTATTGTTGTTCGCCATTGATGATGGATCGAAGTTTTGACAAGATGAGATATTTCAGACTGGTATTGAATTGAACAAAAATCAATTGATTTATCAAGCAAAGAATTTCAGAGTAGCGGAAATGAATTGATGACACTTGCTCTGATATTATGATGATATATGAAAGATGAATCAAAGAGAGAGAGTTTGAGAGAATATGTAAGCTTCATTAATGGAGTCTTACTCAATTGAGTTCTCCCGAAGAGAATTACAGCCTATATATCAAACAACATACAGAGAGAGAAAAAGAATCTTACTCTAACTAACTAACTAACTAACTAACTGATTTACATGAGGATAATTACATTTGTAACCCTTTAAGCTTACACAATATACACTCTGACACCCTTATCTATTATCTTTCTCTTCTGTGCAGTTTGTACCCTTGACTCTTGAGCTTTCCCACCTTTGTATGATCATTGAACGAAAGTGAAAACAAACCTGCAAGAAATCAAGAACACAGAAAAGAAATAGACAGATTAATGAAATGCTAAAAAGAGAAAGAGTGAAAAGGAGATAGAAAGTAGCTAGAATAGAACACGAGAGAAGGAGAGAACCATGCTTGATTGGATTACTATATTCATGAGTATTTATACACAGAGATTTACTAGGGTTAATTCAATCTATCAGACTAAGTTTAATGAATACAATTTCCTAAGTAACTATACACAGTATCTACATTTCTTTTGACCAACTGATTGCAATGTATCACATGCAATGTATCATATGCTTTCAATCATCACATTGCTCCGTAAGAATTTTTTTGTGGCTTGTCAGGAAGGTCATGTTCCGGACCATTGAAGGGTATCAGCCTTTTACATGCAAGTAACGGAACGCATACAATTTCAAAATAAAGATTGAATCTATACTAAAACTGAAGCATCAGTTAAGATTTATGATGGAAGATTACCTGATTTGAAAATAGAAAGCAATCTAAGTAACACCATAGAAGACTATGACTCTCGATTCGAAATCACAGCTATAAGTAAATCAAGGGCTCTTCTTTCAATTTAGTCCGACGACAGGAAGATCAAGCATCTGCAAAGCAAATCAATACCCGTATATATAAATGGTAAAAGAAAATGAAACTGATCAAGTTTTTTAATATTCAAGATGAACAAGTGTAACTTGTATAAAATATGGTCAGCATTTTAAGCACTATGATCTTCCATTCACATGATAATAGTAAATTCAGCAGTTCCCCACAGTCACAGTTAGTAATGATATAGGAGTATCTCGTATATACCATAGAGTTTCACTCAGTGAAGTACTCAGCCCAAATGGAAAGGATACAGGTATAGGACTGTCAACATTTGTTTACACTCCAAATTGAACTTTGGGCTTATTAATGATTATTAACAAGTAGTTTTTTTCCTTGATCATGGTAAATTACCAAAGGAAGATACATCTTGGCTACTGGCCAGAACCAGAAGACGCTTATGGCCAAGGGTCGATTCTCCCGCTATTAAGCTAGGCTGGAATCCGAACAGAAACAGTGGAAGACCAGATCAAAGCCGTTGGAGGAAGTTTCAAACATCCAATGGGGAGTGGAAATTTTCAATTTTGTGGAGATTCTAATGTAGCATCATAATGATTATCAACTATTGGGGCAGGCTTGGCAACACTTCAAGTTCACCTCCATTTACTTTGTCCATAAACTTCGATTTCACGGGCAGCAGGCATCATAATAATCCTGGCCTTTGATTCAAAATAACTGTTGTTTTAGAAACAAAAAAAAAAAAAAACGAAAAAAGTGTCATTTTAGGCTTTGCGGTGAATGATTTTCCTAATTTACCCTTCTCTTCTCCCAGGTCCAACAATTAATCATCTCATCATTTTTTCTCCCTGTTATAGTGATAGGAGTCTGCGGAGGTATAGATGATGTTCCCTGCCCACAATTTGTTTTATCTTACTTTTAAATTGTTGAGAAACCTCACTAACAATAAAGGGAAAAGTCATGCCAAAACTCTGTATTCATGTTGATAAAATTAGTGGACATATATATTAAACCTCTTGGTAGCCAGTCAGCTTGTTCTTGTTTTCTAGTTAACTAGGATTCAAGGGCAAAGTTAAAAAACTAAAGGAACCTTTTCGAACCTTTTCCGTGGTCAACAAGCCTAACTAACCCAAAATCTCAAAGCTTAGCATTGAAGTATGAGTCCAACATAATGTTACTTGTTTTGATGTCCCTGTGCAGAACGCATTGTTCCCATTCCTCGCGAAGATAGAACAATGCTGAGGCCAAACCTCGAGCAATATTATTTGGGGTTGTTTTTGAGTTAGGAGCCTTACATTTGGCATTATGTGTTAGTCTGACATAACATTTTTAAATCAACATAAATATTGGAAGTATCATTCTTTTTAATATTTGGACTGCAGATTTTGGCAGGACTGCATATGGATTGCATTCTTAATCTAATTTCTTAGGGATACGGAGGGCGGGCTTCTCAATTTGATCGCACCCAACAAATAGGAAAATCCACGAGCTAGAATTCCCTCCATCAACCATTGCGCTTGTATTTCTTAGCCTGGCTCTTTAGCCATTGCGATAGGTATTCAACTTTTGGTCTTGTATTAAGTAAAGGTTTTTGGTTGAACCAGTAGGATTGCTACATCTTGCAGTCTTTGTCTATCTAATCCTGTGTATATCAAAACCATTGAACAAGTAAAGTTGCCTCCACAGTTCTGGTGTAAAAAGATACATAGAAGAAACTCTGACTAGACAAATTAGCTAGCTGCTTCATGAGTCATGAAATTTATATGGACAGTGATGTATCTGTCTTCCATATGTGTACAATGCATATGAATATGAATTTCCATGTGCCCAAGGGAGTCACCTGTGATTAACCTTTAAGACTGAAACAACTCTTTGGCCTTTGGCTAAAACTGCTGCAGATTGCACTTCTTTTCTCATCACTTCCCTGTCTCTCAAGGAAAAACAGTTTGATCCCTCTGGCAATTTCTGGAAACAGATGAACGTGTCCTAAATGCTAAAACCCCCATTGCTTGGACGGGTTTGTTTTCTAGTAGATCTACCTGCTATCAATCAGTCATGATAGAAATCAGTGCTCCCAGTATAAGTCAATCCCTTCATAACCTTTCTTTCTCAGATAATTCTCGTCACACTGCAAAACCACCTATATATTCTCGTTCAGCATTATGATGCATGGTGATTCAAATACATCAAACTGATCCTGATATTTCTTATATAAAATTCTGCTGTTTCCCGGTTAGCAATATTAGTTCCCATCCTGGGAAATTAACTTCTAATGGTGATCAAATCCTTGATCAACCAAGTCTAGGATGATAATGTCTCGCAGTTCATCAATGAACTGTTGAAATCCTCATTAATGTGAATGGACAAAATGGAAATGATAATACAAATCCTGTTCTGGGATCAACCAAGTCTAGGATGATAATGTCTCGCAGTTCATCAACCCATGAACTGTTGAGAAAACTCCTCATTAATGTGAATGGACAAAATGAAAAAGAAATGATCATACATGCAATAAATGCATGTCTGAACTGTTCTGGGAATTTAGGTACTTGATATATAGTTTAGGACATTTAGGTACTTCCGCTGAGATGAAAGAACAAATACTGTATAATCTGGGCCGGGCCTCTTAGGTAGCTAAAAGACAATATACACTAACGAGGGTGAATTTAGGTACTTTATATATAGTTTAGGACATTTAGGTACTTCCGCTGAGATGAAAGAACAAATACTGTACAATCTGGGCCGGGCCTCTTAGGTAGCTAAAAGACAATATACACTAACGAGGGTGAATTTGTTTTTCATATATATATATATAACGTTGATTACATGAATATTGTCATTTAACCGATCCATGAACTCGATCCCACATTGTTCCATTTTACTTTAAAAATTGGTAATTCTATAAGTCTATTAATTTCTGATTGTGTACTTTTAAGGAGAGTATCCAATTTCTTTTTTCCAAGAAGAGGTTTGAGATTTGAAGTAATTCCATTAGAGAAAGGAATGGAAACTGTTATATAGGGCTTGATATACGTACATTGTTAGGCTGTCTCTCTAACACCTAAGCTTTTAGACGATGAGGTTGTAACTTAACATGATATAAGAATTCTAGCAAGGTTGGGGATCAATTATCCTGGCTAGAATTTGTTTCCCCCAAATGTTATTAGTGCACAAGTTGGAACTGTGTTTGATTTGTGGTGAAGCCCCTCAGTTTATCTCGCCACGTGTGTTCGACTGGTGGTCGCATATAAAGGGGAGTGTTAAGGCTTGATATAAATTGTTGGGACCCTCTCTTTAATTAATAACTTAAGCTTTTAGATGAATTGGTAATTTTAAATAAAACTTCTAATTAATAATCTGAGTCATCTCAAATATATAGCTAGTGTGTATGAAGTTAAGTCATCGAACCTTCAAAACCTAACCTATAAAATATCACAATCACTTAATGATTAATACAGCAGAAAGTCAAGCTAGTATAACAATATGCAGTGCCAAGTTTAAGCAGATTTTCCATGTGAATCCAACGTCCACATCCGACATAGAGAGACAACAATGCTAGGCAAATATTTCACTAGCTAGGCCAAATTGCAGCAATATCTGACTGTGAGGAGTGGATCCAGCTAGCTAGGAACGTTGTTGTAATGAAGTCAAACAGAGAATATTAACTTTACTCATGTAACATTTATAATTACTTGATGTGTAAAGAGTATGTGTAAATACATGGGAAGAGGGGGGAGGGAGATAAACTAATATTCTGGATGAAAAATCAGAATTACGCTTCTAGAAAAATGAAAACTACTGTTCGTAAATTGAGTAACAAGTACATATTTCTCATTATATATACACACACAAATACACGGAGGAGGAAGACAAATCACGATCAGTGAAAAGAATCGAGTTTTATTCCAGTCCATTAATTATATACAGAGAAAGGGGAAGCAAAAGAAAAAAAAAATAAAGGAACTACTATTGTTAATATAATTGAATTTTATTTCTGTGTGCAATAAACAGAAAAGAAAAAGGGATAAAACTGCCTATAACGTAATTTCAAGCATACTTTACCAACTTATCCTGTGTACAGGGGAGTTCCAGAAGAAGTAGATGTTGCAGATGCCGCAGAGGGTGGTTTTGGGGAATCACTATTGTAACTATAGCTCATGCTCTGGATTTGTCTACTCTGAGAGTTACAGTCACCATATGATACCGACTCATGTAAAGACAGTGGCATGTTGATTGACGGGGTGAAGTATGTTGCTACGGGCATTTTTGGTGGGAGAATAGGCAGTGAAGCTTCAAAATTAAGGACATGAATTGCCTGCCTAATTGAGGGCCGTAGATTGCTATCTGGATGAGCGCACCACAGACCGACAATCATCAAGCGTTCCATTTCTTGCTGATTATAATTTCCAGAGAGCTTCGGGTCAGCTGCTTCAAGAAGCTTGCCCATTCCATAGAGGTCCCACACCCACTCGGATATTCTTACCTGGTTTTTTGCAGCCTTGACATCTATGGGTTTCCTTCCGCATGCTATTTCCAATGCTACCACTCCAAAGCTGTAGACATCTGTCCCCCTGCTAGCCTGGCCTGTGATAACACATTCTGGAGCCATGTAACCCATAGTCCCTGCCAAAACTGTTGTTTGTGATCCCCTTTCATGGTCAACAAACCTTGCCAAGCCAAAATCTCCAAGTTTTGCATTGAAATTTGAATCCAACATAACATTGCTGGATTTAATATCCCTGTGCACCACGCATTGTTCCCATTCCAGATGTAGATAGAGCAGTGCAGAAGCCAAGCCTTGAGCAATTTTGTACCTTACCGCCCACGTCAGCAAGCTTTTTCCTTGGAAAAGATGAAAGTCGAGGCTGCCATTAAGCATGAACTCATAAACAAGTAGAAGTTCTTTCTTTTCATGGCACCATCCAACTAGTTGCACCAAATTTCTATGCCTCAACTGGCTAATGATTTTCACTTCTGATGCATACTCCTTTATCCCCTGTCTAGACTCCTTTGATACCCTCTTGACAGCAACAAAGGAATCCAATTCCTTCAGGAAGCCTTTGTAAACAGTGCCAAAACCTCCCTCTCCAAGCTTTTCTTGTTGGGAAAAATTATTTGTCGCCTGAGCAAGCTGATCATATGAAAACCTCTTTGGCCCAGTACCTCTTTCAAATTCATCATCAATGACAAAATCATTTTTGCATTCGCTTCTAGCCCTCCTCTTCCAATAAACAAATAAGGTCAAAACCAACCCACTAATCAAAACACCGCCAATAACCACTCCAGCCACTAATCCTGTCCTGCTTTTAGCTGGATAGGGACCAGTCTCAGGGTTTTGTCTGACTACCTCTGGATTTGCTTGATCTAGCAAGCTTTCATCAAGCTCAAGAGTTGAGCTGAAGTCCCATGAATAGATGCTATGTATAGCTGCATTATTGCCCGTTGCACCAGAAAAGCCAAAAGTGACCCAATCTGGCAAGTGATCTCTTAGATCAACTATGTAATAAAGTCTTTGATGAAAAATGGAAGTCCTTCCATACCAAGTGAAGACGACACTAAGATTTTTCGAACCAGCGTTGTAACTAACCAAGGCTTCAGTTAATTTTCCTTCCTTAACTTTACTCCGCCATGTGACGTTAACCAAAGAAGCCATGGAGTTGATATCAATACCAACATGGTCACGTTCTGGGTCCCATGCATTTTGAAAAATATCGAATTCAACAGCAACAAATGGGTTGTTTGTGGAGTTCAATACTTGGCTGTCTCTCGTGAGACCCAGGCTGCCACCATTCGTGACATTATCCGGAATTGTAGAACCAGCTGGTGCAAGGAAGAAAGCTAATCCATCGCCATATTCTGAACTATTCTGCGAATTGATGATGAAAGAAAAATGGGTGGAGAAGTCTGTGAGGTTTCCTGAGACCTTGTCCCAGAGGTGCAGGGGTTGAAAATAGGTGGCTCGACCAATACTAGAAAGCGAAGTTGCGTCACGCTGGTTTAAGGTGAGTTGGATTGCATTGTTTGATGGATAAGCATCTCCCTCATATGTTATATTGTGGTCATTTGGATGGAAATCTTTTAGTTTGAAGGACAACGGAGCTGCAAAAGGAAGTACAAGAAAGAAATGTATAGCGATGATGAAGAGAGGATAATGGATCACAGAACGGCAGACAGACATGGCTCATAGATGGTCTAGCTGCAAAATGGTAAGCGTACAAGGTAGCGATCGATATGAATAGCAGTTGCAGAATCTTGGACATTGTCAAATGAATCAATATTTTCTTGCTATATATTATCCAGCTAGCTCATTGCCAGTCATAATTACGGTGAATCCTGTCGAATCAGATTAAAATACAAGTTTGAACAAGCCTTCAAATCCCGGCCTGCTTACTTGCATTTTCGAAGAGTATCTATTTATACTCTAGGAAGCTCACTAGTTATAATTTTAGTTTTTTTTTTTTTTTTTTTTTTCGTACATATTAGATGTGACTGGCGTATTTTAAAATCACTCGGCCATGCAGGACAGCACCAGATTAATTATTTAAAGAAAAGTAATCTTCACCATTTGGAATAAGTTTCCCATTTCCCTAAAATTAGATAATGACGATGAGGTTATGCTAGCTGCCAACATATGCATGCTAACATCTAAATAAACAAAACAAAAACTGGCCGGCTGGAAAACATGCATGCATGCATGGTTCCTTTGGACGCATGACACATTAGAGCTGAGGAATTCATGCCTGCGTCTGCGTGGTGTATGGCACTGGCAGCGAGATTGTGTCTCGTTTCGTTTCCTGGCTTTTAGTTTTAGGGGTTAAGCGTTTTTACCATCAAGATTGTTTGGGCTTGGGCTTGGGCTTGGGCTTTTTGAGTAGGCTGATTTTATTTTGATGCAAAATTTGGTCCTTTTAGACAATTTTCATTCGTTAAAGTCCACTATAATTGTTTTCAATCGTTTTTTTATTTATTTTTTTTAAGGAGGGGAATACCCTCTAAATTTATTAATGAAAAAAAGAAATAAAAGTGGGAGGCTTAAAACCTGACCACTGCGAGTGCCTTTAGGCTACAACAAGGAAGACATAAAAAATATCCGAACAAGGAAAAACCTCTTATGTTAATCTATATTAAAAAATTAATAATTGAGATGAAAGACAGATTTCTTTTTGCGATTAACTCTGTGGAATGGAATAGAGCTATCAATGTTTAGACTTTCTGAAATATGCTCATATTTATCGAAGTCAGATATAGAAGAATTAATGTAGGCTTCAAACTCTTCCTCTTCATCTTCGAATACGTCCAAAACTTTAAATTTATTGGGGGAAATATTTGGTTGAAACAATGTATTTCCCTCTTCAAAGTCTTCTGGAATATTTTGGCCTTGTGGTGCCTCAGTATTTTCACAAACGTTGGACTGACTTGGAACGACAATGAGACTTTTTGGTAAATAAAATCGATTAGGAGATGTGCTCAAATCAGTGGGGGGCAAAGAATCTCCCCGATTTTTAGAGCCAACCGTAGGAGAGGCAACATTGTCACTAGACTTCGTAGCAAATTGCTCTATAGAATCAGTTTTAGAGGAATCATCAACGACCCTTAGCACTTGATCAGTCACATGAAAGGAACCGTGGACATCAGCAGTAACCTCAGGAATAAAATCATCCACAGGAGCTATATTTAAATCCTCAATAGGGTTTCATTCCACATTTGGGTTTGATTCCACATTGATACCAATAGTTGGATTAGCCTGGGGAGAGGGAGAAATAATAATAGGGATTGAAGGATCATGAATATTGTTAGGGTTTGAAGACGTACCATTCTCCTTAACAGCCTCGGGTTGGAAATCAGGATTAATATTATTAGTTGTCTTCTTAGGAGTCCATCTAGTTGAAGGTTTAGCAGAATGATTCAGTCCCACGTGCACAATTGGATTCACTGGTTTGGACGGGCCAACCTCGGCCAAGGAAGGATGTTTAACCTTACAAAAGTCCTCCGTGTGCCCTTACCGACAACAATGTTTGCAGTATCGTGGGAGGCCTTCTACTTCCACCATTTGCCAAAACCCCAAAAATTGAGTACCACGTTCAATCCAAACATGTTTTGGAATGGGTTTCAGAAGATCAATTTCAACACCTATTCTGGCAAGACTAGGCTGTATCAGATTGGCAGTTGGCTGATCAATCATTAAAGTTTGCCAGATCATATTTCCAATGGCAAAGAGAGTTGAGCGATGAAAAAGATGAATTGGTAGACCTGGAATAGAGAACCAAACCAGCTATAAAGCTTTCGACATCTGGTCAAAAATTTGGAGACCACTTAAAAACACGAATGGGGAAACGGCCAAGGAACCATTGGTCTTTAATACATAAGCGGTGGAAATCTTCTTCATGATTGAGTCTAATAAGAATATGTTTTGCGTCTAAATGGCCCAAAGAAAACGCAGCTTTCAAACGAAAGGTTTGAAAAGATTTTCGAGTAGCTTCCATGGAGGGACAACCGTGAGAAAATTTCCCAATAAGGGATAGACGAAAGGGTTGAGAGAGAGCAGAGATAATGTCATTCAAGAGTTTCAGGGAAGGCTCTCCCTTGTACGTGGCCGGAGGTATTGAAAAAAATGCGGGAGGAGGAGTAATAGACGAGGCAAGAATAGAGGCAAAAGATTTGGGGAGGGTAGAAGATGAGGGAGGATCAGGGGGAGGAGGAGGCGGCGCAGTCATGGCTGCCGCCATGCACTAGCAACCCTAGAGCACGAGAGGTTTTTTATTTCAAGTGTTTTTCCAGTGCCGAGTTTCTACAACACCATTCTCCCCAATATCATTCTTCATAAGAAACTGGTAACTCTATTTTCTATATTTACGTGTTCGTTTTCAATCGCTAAAAGACACTTTTGTTGCTAAATGTTATCTATGCTCTTAAAAATACGAACAGTGAATACCGTGCAACACAAGACGGTGCACATAAAAACATAGAAGCCCACATATTGTGCATCGCAAACAAAAACAATGCACAAATTACCTTTTTCACTTGACGGCACACCAAAAGTTGTGCGTCGACTAGAAAACAAACTAACTACCCTTCACTTCAAACACACGAGCAAAAAATCCCTCTTCACTTCAAAACAAAAAGCAAAAACTCTTAAAACCCTTCAATTTTTGTAAAAACTTTTGAAAACATTATCGTGAGTTACTATCAAACGAGAAAAATATCTTCTCAACAACAAAAGAGCACTGGAAAGAAGGCAACAACCACCGAACCAACCAAAATGAAGTATCGATTAGATTTGCTAAATATATTTTAGGGTTTCAAAAACAGAGCATAAATGTTTGTGAATATCATTTCTAGGGTTACAAATTTGCATATAAAACTGAATATAAAACATCATTTTTAGGGTTTTTCATCACGATGCACAAATTTATAGTATCGTATTGCAAACTTTTATTATTTTTATGCATCACAATGCATTATTTTGATGAATCGCGTTCACGAAAACGTTAATACACTGTTTTGTTTTTATTCAAAAATTGTAAGTCACGATGAAAAATGTTGTGCGTCTTGATATTCACATAGTTTTCATCACGATGCACAAAAAAGTATTGTTATATGGTCTATCACGATGCATAAAATTTTTAAATACTGTTATACTTGACGATGCACAAAAATTATATTTGACGATGCACATTTCTTAAACACAAAATTCACAAAAATTATATAGACGATGCACATGTTATATTTGACAATGCACCATCGAAATCTAACAAAATATACTTATTATGCAAGTGTGAGAAATAGAATTGTTTACAGGTCAAGTATGCGGTCCCTAATTTACCAACTACAAAGTATTAGCTTCAAGGAAGACCATATAAGAGTGTTGAAAAAGACACCCTTCTGGAACATAATAGATAACATCATTCGTAGAAACGTACTCTGCAATCATTCTAAGAAGGATGATACAATTATAAGGTGTATTACCAAGTGCTACGTCAAAAAACTTGGGCACTTCAAAATGGCTAAAAAACAATAAAGCTTAGGAAAAAAGAAGTCAAGCTTATATTTGGAATCAAGGACGGTGCAGAGAAAATCAACATCTCCTTCTACAAATTGGAGCGCACTGATTTCCTTAAAAGGTGCTTCCCTGAGAAGATGTTTAAACAAACAAAAGACATCAAGCTCAAGCCAAAAATGATCCTTGATAATATCAATCAAGGAGAGGACAGACAGTATCCAACAAATCGATGTCAACTGCGTGGCATCGTTGAGGACACTCCTTATCCTCGCGACGTTGTTGGTGGCGTCCAAGACCTCCTATATACCTTGGGCGTACACAAGTTTTGTCTCCGACATCAACAAAATATCAACCTACAATTGGTCTAAACATGTAGTTGATATGTTGTTAGAGAGCTTAGAAGCAGCAACTGATCAAAGCATTGAAAGATGTGTGCTGCTGCTCGAGTTAAAATTTAAGTTCACTTGATGTTATTATGTGTAATTTATGTATATGATGCATGTAGATTTGGTCATATTAACAGTGTTCAATTTATGTACGTATGCAGTACTGGATGTGCGAGCAGACTAACATTATGCTCCCGACACGCTAAACATATTTCCTAAGATTTGTCAAATAATTTTTGTCTAAGGAATTGGTAGCACTTAGTGAATCAAATTTCATAGCGATCATGACCAACCAGGTGAGTGGTTAATATAAAAATGGCACATTAGTTTACTATTATAAATAACAACATTAAAACTTTAAAAAGGTACTGTTATTGAGCATGACGATGCCCAACTTTTTAGTTGACGATGCATAGTATTGTACTGGTTTTTAGTTGATGATACACAACTTTTTATTTGATGATGCACAATATTATACTGAAAAAGTATAAAGAGTACACTTGGTATGCACATTCTCTAATGAAATTTTATATTTTTTATGTTTTTGCAAAGGTTTAGGGGTCTTTTGAAAAGAACACAAAATGAAAAAGCCCTCCTCTAGGAAGAAGGAAGAAATGAGATAGATATCCTTCTAAAGGCTACAGTGATGGATACCGCCACCCTACAACAACATAAAGTCAATTCACCACCTCATCCAACTGAAGTTGTGGATGCAAATCCACAACCAGAACAAAATGTTTTAGAAGCTGCAAGAACAGTTGACCAAGACGCTACAATGAACGTTGTCAGATCTATTATGGATGAGCAAATATCCACAATCGAAGCCAAGGACAACGAAATTGAGATCCTTAGGTCAGAATTGACTGAAAATGATGCAAAAATTGAAGACATGGTCAAAGAAATACGCAGCCTGATATCTGACTTAAAAAAGACACAAGAGCAACAGAATGTCAGACTCAATGAACAGAATGCTCAATTGAAGAACTCAGAAAGTTGTTATTAAAAATAACTGAAGAAAATGCAATGATGAAAAATGAGAGGCAACAAGCCCTCATATCAAGTGGAGCTGCTGAACAAATGAATGAGGATGAGGTGGATGAATTGGAGGGTGCAGCAAATGAAGCGGTGTAGGGGCGTACAAAAATGGGCAATACTCCTTCTTCGATGGTCAAAAGAGTAAAAAACGAGATGACCGGACAAAGAAGAATCCAAATGACTCTTGTACCGACGATGCAGCAGAGCCTGTAAAAAAGAAGAAAAAAACCAACAAACCCACAAAATAGAAGAACAACCTCCCCAACCCTATTAAACTGGATCCCACCACCAAACCGATACTAGCCAAACTTTACGAAAACGATGGTGCAGACCAGTAAGTCAAATTTTAATATTATTAAATTTTAATAACATAACATTATTATCTCTATTGTGTGAATTTATTATTAATATGGTTCTCAATCTTTTGCAGAGCAACTGTTTATATAGGTGATGATGTTTCAAAAATGGTTTATTATTCTGATATCCAACTCTTGTTGACACATAAAATGCTCGAGAGCAATGTATGTATTCTATTCCAATTTACACACATTGATATTGTTTTCACATGAAAAAAAGGATATTTTCACATTACACTTGCGATGCACTTAAAAAGTGTGCATCGTCATGCACAAGTTTACGCCAAAGAAAGTACTGTTATTGAGCATGACAATGCAAAATTTTTTAGTTGACGATGCACAATATTGTACAAATTTTTAGTTGACGATGCATAACTTTTTAATTGACAATGTACCACTTTTTATTTGACCTTATGCATCATATTGTATTTATATATATTGTTTATTAATTAAATGCAATGAATGAACCAGTTTCATATGCAATATTATTTTGTTTTTCTCAATTATATAACTTATATTTCTTTCTTGTTTACAGCACATAGACGTTTGGACGTCGATTCTGAAAAATGTTCAAAAAGATCAAAATAAAGACCTTCTCAGAACGATTTTTAATTCTAATTCTTGGGTAATATTATTATAATCTTAATTCTTTACTATATAAGTTTCTTAATTGATTATTGTAAACTAAATATGTATACGTTACGTTATTTAGTTGCACGTGGCACGACACTCAAAAATTGATATGTTCAAAGATCTGGTTACGATGCATGTCGACAATAAGTTGGAGGGGGCATGCACCATGATCTATTAATCTTCCCAATAAACACACCAGGGCAGGGTGGCGTGCATACTGATAGTTGCTTGCATTGGACCGTGCTGGTGTTTTATGAGAATAAAAATAAATGGGTCCTCTACAACTCTTACATCAACAAAAACGAAAAAGACTAGCTCTTGGAAAAGGCTAAAATACTAGTGAGTAATGTACCCATATTTCTATTAAAAATACAAAGTATAATCATCTGATACTTGTTTTTGAATAATTTTCACTACAGACATCATATGTTGAACAAAAGATGAAGGCATTGATCTCTGCATCGCCAACAAAGCGATACTAACGATTAAGCTAACTACAAGATGTCTGCCCAATAAGCACATGTCAAACATCACCCCAACAAGCAGTTGGAAGTGATGACTGCGAGGTAATCGTGTGCATGTAGATGGAAAGATTGCTCCAAGACAAGCAATTGCCGACGAAATTTAACCCTATTGAGTTTGCAAAGTACAAGGCCAAAATGGCCTATGCAATGATTTTATTCGGAAAAAGGGATGATTAAGAAAAAATACTTTAATAACATTATATTTTTCGTGTTATTCCTCTCTTTTTATGAATCTATACTGATAAACATTGTGTAATTTCTATCTTTTTTGAAATTACAGTTGACGATGCACAAAAAATATACTTCACGATGCACAAAAAATTTTACAAAAAATAATACAGTTATACTTGACGATGCAAAACATTATACTTGAAGATGCACAAAATTATTTTATGCTTGACGATGCACAAAAACTGAATTAGTACTGTCATCCTTGACAATGCACAAAATATATATTACAATGCACATTTTATACTTGATAAACGATGTACCTTTTTAAATACAAAAATCAAAAATACATTGACCATGCACATTTCATACACATGACGATGCATAAAATACAATTAAAAACATAATACGTTGATACGGGGGCAGTTTTGGAACAAATAGTCAATTTATCACTTAAAAGTGACTTAAGCGAATGGAAACAAATATAGTGGACTTAAGTGATTGAATATTCTACAAAAGGTACTGGCCTGCAATTTTTCTTTTATTTTTTTTCTATTTTAAATGTTTATTTGTATTTATTTATTTATTGTTGGTCATGTTTAACTATGTTTGATATTTTTTAAATATAAAGTTGATATTTATTTTTTTTATTTTTTAAAATTATAAAACACGTAATTTATAGTATTTTAAAAGTAATACAAATCACATGTTTAATAATTAAAAAAAATAAACATCAAATTTGTATTTAACTTAAAAAAAATCAAACAAAACAATAATTTAGGAAACAAAAAAGTATACCTTAGTATCTTGATAGTTGATAGAACGGTTGATGGTATTAAAGAGTGGGGAATTGGTGTTAGTAGTTTGTTCGGCCTATATCGGCTTGGAAGAGGTGTTGGATTTGGGCTTTCTCCTAGTTGAGAATTGTCCATTAATTATTTATTTTGATTATTTAATGAGAGATAAATGGCCCATATTTGGCCCATTAGGATAGGGTTTTAGACATTCTAATTACTCATTTACTCCTTCCGTTCCTAAATACTAAGAAAAAATTAATTAAATTTATTATAAATATTAGTATAATATGTAATTTTTTTAAGTTCTAGCACATATGGTTATAATTAAAATATGAAGAAAAAATAAGGATAAAGTGATAAAAATATTTTTTTAAAAGAAAAGTTTAGACATGACAATCTTCTTAGAACAGACAAAAAGGTAAAGCAAAATAATTATTTAGGAATGTTGGGAGTAAATTTTTTTTTTTTACTAGAAAAAACATATGAGAGAAAAATATAAACAACAAAAGATTGTTGACTTTGAGGTAGCTTTGCGCAGCTGGGATCAAATTGCGATCAAAAAGTCGTTTGTAGTCCGATTGAGCTGATTTTTAAACAGCAGGTCCACAACACATAGAGCTTCAATATGAATGGTGGAGATTGGGATTAGGTCTCTAGAGGGGTGATTTACTGGTCGAAGTTTCTGCTGTTATGGCAAGATAGAATTCTCTAGATTTGTTTTGTTTTGTTTTCTAATTCAAGAATGGTTAATTCTTGAATTTTATTTTATTGTATTTTTTGTTAGTGATTAATTTGTCCTCTAGTTTATGCTAGAAAGGACTAGTGTGTATTTATCTAGTTTTTAATACTAGTGAAACTTTTCTGGACTCGGTCCCATGGTTTTTGCTTCTCACGTTGAGGAGGTTTTTCGCGTTAAAAATTTCGGTGTCTCAGTTTTGTGGTCTTGTTTTGTGATTATTTCTTATTTACTTGGTAATTGTTGCTGAAAATTTGGTTAAATATACTTCCCATTAGATTAACACGAGTGGAGAGAGTTTTCTTGAGCATCCCATAGTGTTGCTCTCTCACACTTTTTACTTAATAGTAAGTTAGGAGCGGGAAGACCCTGTGAGCGTGTTGATCGTCGGTCAAGTGCCCCCTCACGAATTTTCGTTGATTATGTCTCATCAGTAGTTTTGAATTTTCTTTCTTTTTGGTCTAACTAACTTTTTCACCTATTCTTCAATCATTACTCAGCCAAACCCGAAAAATTCAAAATTATATCACTAAACACAAAGTTAAACGCACCCAATTATATCATAATACAATAATATTGTTATACTATTATTATTAATAATAAAAAACAACCAGTGCTCACTATTTCGTTTTTCCAATGCTATGGCTGTATCCATGGTCAAGCTTTTGAAGTTAATTGGAAAATATCTTCTTAGTCGCACAATGAATTTCTTTTTTAATTTTTTCAGCAAAAAATAAAAATAAAAAAAGTTGATTCTTAGTTCATTTTAGTATTATGTATACATGAATGCCTTCGGTACATGTTTAGTGTATGAGAATGAGAGTTTCTCCAATGCAATCATCTATCTAGTAAAAAATGCTAGACACGTAAAAAATATAATTTTTCTAAAAAAAAATCTTCTCCAATGGAAACCTCTAGATGATCACATAGGTGATTCTCTACTTCTAGAGGGTCACCTAGAGAATGTCTTTTCGTCTACGTCATTTACTGTCAATTTTTATTTAAATTTTTACCGTCAATTAGTTATAGTAGGAGTAATTTTTATTTTTTATTTTTTATAATTAATTATAAAACAATGTTACATCTGAAAAAATGCTCAAAAAGAAGTCTTGCATTGGAGCATGTTTAGAAAGAAAACCCTCTATTTTTTAAATATTTTGTCATATATAAAAGAGATTTTATTATTTAAGCATGTTAAATAAAAAAAAAACTAGAAGATAGCATTAAAAATGCTCTGAATATCAAATACTAGGCAATAAAAGACCAGGAATATGAATGTGAAGCCCACCCCCTACACCTCCCCCACCCCTAGAGATGTTAAACGGGCTAGCCCTATCGGTTTTGGGCCAGCCCTAACGAGTTGTGCCCCTAACGGGCCGCGGACTAAACGATCTAATTTTTTCGGGCCACTAATATTGCAGACCTAACCCTAACCCTAACCCTAGCGGGTTTCGAGCTAAACGGGCCACTATCGGGCCATGATTAAAGATATGATATAACAATATTTTTAAATAGTGAATCGATAAACCATTCATAACTTTGATAGTTTCTTATGTTTTTCAAAAGAAATATAAACTAGACATTTTTTTACATCGATGTGTTATAATTTCCAACTTATTTTTCTCAAAATAAATAATGTAATAGCTCTACTTAGCAGTTCTTTCCAAAAAATTTGTTTATATTTTAGTATTTATTCACAAGTACACAAAGAAGACATGTAGTGCAAAGGATAAATGTGTTTGACTTTGGATTAAAAGGTTGTTAGTTTTATTCTCATGGTGGTTTTACGTATCTCCTAAACTTTTTACGGCCTAATTAATATTACGCGGGCTGGCGGGCCAACCCTGAAACCTAGCGGGCCAGCCCTAACGGGTCGCGGGTTAACGGGCCAGCCTAACGGGCCTCGATTTTAAACGGGCCAAAAATATTGAGCCCTAGCCTGTTTTCTTCGGTTTAAACGGGTCAACCCTACGGGCCGTGGCCCTTTAACATCTCTACCCACCCCCACCCCTTCCCCAAAATCATGGGTTTCGATACTCACTAGCTATTAAGCGGTTATTTTATACATGTAAAAAATTAAAAGTTCGTTTGTTCGTGCGTTTTAGTTGAAACGTTGGGTTAAAATGTAGCTTATTTCTTAACTTAGTGTTTCAATGTTACGGTAGAAAAACGCATTGCATTTTAAAACGTTGAAATTTCTAATTTTTTCCAAAACGCATATTTTAAAACGCTAGGGAATAAAAAGTTACGTTTTGACATAATATCTCAAACGCATTTATAAAGAGAAAAAAATGCATTTTAAATAATTCTCGTTTTTGATACGTGTATTTTTAAAACACTGCGTTTTCAAAACGCTACACCAAATAGGCTCTAATACTCACGTTCACTTACCTATTAGGTACCAAACACTGGAATGAAAGGTATAGTAATCAAATTCTAATTCTCACCTCATGCTTGCCAAACATACGCTCAAATGGCAAATTATGGAAATCGATAGGGTTCCCAAAAATTCTAAATATTTCATCCCGATCTAGGTGGAGCATGTGATGGGTTAAAGGGTAATATCACATGGTAAGTGATGTCATCTCTAACCGATCACATGCTTACACCTAGATTTGGATGAAAAATTATGAATAAATATCTGGATCTCTATCAATATTGTCAAGATGATATGAAATTGCACATTGGGACGTGATAATAACAACGTTTATTTAGTAACTTCATACAAAATATACACTTATTTGGAGACAAATTATTTTAAAAAAACGGAGAGTCTACTCCAATAATTAAAAATGGAGGGAGATGACAATTTTATTAAGTATTAGAGTTTAATATTTAGTATTAGGTGAGCTTTTATCTATAAAAACTTAAATAATAAATCTTAATGGATCAATTTGATTTGGATCAATTATGTTAGTTTTGTAATGTCCAAGAAATTAAAAGCGTTTTACCTAAAGCACCTCTTAATAAAAATTGCACTATTTTTCAATTGATATAGGGAGCAATTAATGTTTTTTCATAGAATTTAGGGAACAATAAATGCTTTTAATCTTGATCAAATAAATACATTTAGCCCTACTCAAACTTAAATTAGTTTCTCAAAATACATTAATAAATAGAGTCTATTAATTATTGAAGTACCGATTGCACTCACTTTAAGAAAGATGCGATAAGTTTTTGTGATAAATATCTACACATGCATGATCCATCTTGTAAGGTTGTCAATCGATCGGATTTGATCTGAATCTGATGTTATTTTTAGGATGTGGATTGAGATTTTAATCTGATCATAATCTGAATCCAATAACCCGATAGCTTAACAAATCAAATTTGGATTAAAGGTGATCCAATCCGTTAACAACCCGATCCGATACGATATAAAAAATTTAGTAATATTATACATACATTAGTAACTTATGTTGAACTTTTAACCATTAATAATTACTTTTTTAACTACATTGTCATTCATATTTGTGTAGGTTGGGTACATAATTTTTTATATTGTTCGACCTTTGATCGAGTAAAAGATATATTGATATTATTTTTATTTAATACTTTAATGAGGCTCGAAAAAAATCCGAATTCGATAAGAATTCAAAATTTTAGGATATGGATTGAGCATAGAAATATCGAGTGATAATTCGATCTGATCTGAATTTGATAATTTCTTAACAAATTGAATGTGGATTTGGCATATCTGATCTGATCCATTGACATGCCTACCATGGTGTGAATAAGACAAAAGGGATCACAAGCTAAAATTAGAAGTTAATTGAGAAGGGGAGCGTATCGGTAAAAAAAAACCTAATCTGTACGTACAAAAATGTCTAATATATTATATATGAAACAAAAATAGCACAGTAATTCTAATACTACTATCGTACAATACTCTATTATTCTATATATATAGTAAGCTCCAATAATGAATTATAGGCACTAAATGCAGCCCCCTTATATGCTAAAAGCAACCCGCCCCTCCCCCACCGAAATTACAAACTTGCTATTTTTCCTGTTTTAAATAAAATATATCAGTCCCTTACCTTTTTAAATAAAATACAACCGCCCCTAGAAAATTACACTTAGCCCCCCAAAAATGTTACACTTAGCCCCTTAATTTTTTTAAAAATATCTCTCAGATGACTCTCTCTCTCATTCTAACTCTCCCTCTAAAATTTTCGAAACCATCTCTCCAAGCAGAGAACAGTCCGAATATTTTGTCCAAATGTTTACTAACTCGGAAGGGGATACAACTCAGACAATTTAGAGGTAATTTTGAATTTTTAGTTCAAGTATTTAGTTTAAATATGTATGTTTTTGACATATTTGTGTTAATTAAATTTTTTTGGCTTAGTCATTTGTTATATTTTGTGTTAATTTTGAATTTTTTTGGCTTAGTTTTTGTGTTAAATATGAAATTGGACCAGCGCATGTCTAGGGTTGCATGCACATGGTGCAGGTGCATGTTCCCCATTTTTCGTTTATTGCACTTTTACTTCCAGAATTTTTAAAATTTTAAAAAATTGGTACTTTACCCCCCTGAGTTTGTTAATTTTGTTAAATTGTGTAAGTAAATAAAAATTTACAATTTTCCCCCTCTAACTTTGTTAATTTAGAAAACATGTTTAACTGAATGAAAATTTTGCACTTTACGACCCTTAATTTAACTTTGTAAGCTTTTAGGTTACATATATAAACACATAAGTTCATTTCAATTGATAAGTTAAATAAATATTTGTTTTGGGTCTATTAATTAAATTAATAAATATTATTAGTTGTATTATTTACGTTAATTAATATTAAATGTTGCTTATAATTGCTACACCTTTAAATATTTACGGATTGTGAGCCTATAGATGAAACACTTTATGCGGATATGAGCGGGTGTTTTGTTACAAATACAATATTTGACATTAAAAAGGTGGCGGGTTCATAGATTATTGATGTTGGTCAAGCATATAAGATGTATTTCGTAATCAAGCGGCATAGAAATAGGAATAAACGCAATATTATGTGTTTTGGTTGCGAAAGAATTAGATCTCCTAGATATCTTGAGATGTTGATGAGAGTGAAAGAAAAGTCCGCAGTCGAAGAAAATAGGTTATCACTTTGGGGTTCTGCAGTGCAACAACTTGGTGGTAATAATTGAAAAGTGCATGTTGGCGAGAATCGTCGACACAACCACCCAATTACTCCATATATGGTCAATGGCACAGATCGAGATCGTCACTAAAAAAATGATTATGAACTAGTTAAAAAATTTATCCAAGAAAATATGAAGCCGAAGCAAATCAAGAATCATCTGCTTACTAAAGATCCCGAAAATGTGACCTCACTACAACAAGTTCAGAATTTAGTGCAGAAAGTCCGAAGGGATAACGCGAGGGAAGCAACGCCAATGCAATATTTCTTCAAAATGATGTATGAGCATGACTACCACCATTGGGAAGAATTTCATGATGATTAGGTAATTCTCAAATACATCCTGTTATTAGAGCCGGCAAAATTAGCCCAGCCCAATGGGCCGGCCCAGTCAACCCGATGTTTGCATGGGCTAAAGTTTAATTTTTGGAGGCCCAAAAAAACGCGGGCCTTTTTGGCCCGGTCCAGTAGGCCCGACGGTTCAATTGGGCTTGCATCAAAAAAGCCCAGGGCTTTTGGGCTAGGCCCGGCCCGCACAATTTTATTATTATTTATTTATTTTCACTCAAAAAATAATTCTAACTTCTTAAATAATTAAAGCAATAATTAAAGACAATTCTATTTTAAAGCTAAGTAGAATGGTCATGTTAGCTTTATTGTTTGATATTATGATTTATACATGCTGTAATGCAATCTCAAACATTGAAGCAACATGTTCCAATTTGATTATTGTTTTATTGTTTAATTATTGCTTTAATTGACCAATAAAGTTAACTTCTTAAATAATTAAAGTTTCGGACCATTCTAGTATCATATTTATTTCCATTTTAATTAATGTTTGATACGGTGATTGCATTATTTTACCTTTAGTAGTTAGCAGTTAGGACAAACAATAAATCATAGTATTGCTTTTGTTTAGTAAGTAACTTAGAATTTAATTTGGCAATTGGCATCACCATTGTTCCTTTTATTTTATTTATTTTTCCAACAAGGGCTTTTTGGCCCGATGGCTCGATGGGCTTTGATGGGCTGGGCTGGGCTTTACTTTTCTTCGGCCCTAGTAAAATTGGGGCCGGCCCAGCCCGACCCGATATTGAGTATTGGTGGGCTTGCTTGGGCCGGCCCACCACCCATTGCCGCTCTACATTTATGTACCCAAGGTCAATTGATTTGTTGAAAAATTTTCATGCGTTTTCATTTTAGATGCAACATACAAAACAAATAAGTACAAGTTCTTTGTTGTGTAGATTATTGGAGTGACACAGACGGGGAAAAAAAATTTCACGTTGCGTTCGGCTTCATTCATGACGAGACCACTGATTCTTTCATGTGGGCATTGGATAAGCTGCAAAAGTTGTTTGAACTTCTGGAGATTTGTCCACATCTTTTTATAACTGACAGGGAGTTGACTTTAAAGAAAGCAGCTCAGTATATTTTTTCCCGAGGCCCAACTTATGTTGTGTTGTACACATATATCAAAGAATGTGGAGAAATATTTGTTTCAAGGCATGAAGACTAAAAAATATTCTTAAAACATTTATGAATAGGTGTCATAAAATAGTTGAGGCCAGAACAAAAGAGTCATTCGAAGTTGAAGTTGCTGGAAGCAGTATGGGGCTAGCATTTTGGGATAATGAAATATGTTAGCTGTTAGGAGATAGTGGTTGGTTCCATACAAGAAGAATTTATGTACTTTGCGTGGACCAAAAATTATTGGCATTTTGGGAATACTACGACAAACAGGTATTATTTTTATATTTTGAATTGAATTTTTTATTATTATTAGAAATCATAAATAATTTTAGGAAATTTTATCTTTTGTTTATCATCCCGTAGTAATTAATGTGTATAAAATTGTGTGATACAGGGTCAAGAGTACTCATTCGCAGATGAAGAGATGGTTAGGCTCAGCAACAGGGGGTTTCAACATGATACTCCTAAAGCTCCACAACAATATTAAGATGCATGTAGCCGAACGAGATAAAGGCCCGATTTGAACAATCATTAACAGTTATTCATTCGTTCACTAAGTTATGATGGGTGTTTGGACAACTTCCTTGCGTTGTATCTCACAAGGCTTTGGACTTGATGGCCAAGGAGTAGAGAAAGCTAGACCAACTAAAGAAGAATAATAAAGTCGAAGACTGTGACTATAATCGTTGCATATTGTGAACGTCCCATGACCCACCATGTCTTCATGAGATGATTTGGGCTGAATCAAACCTAATTCCTATTGATCCTCAAGACATCTGTCCTTTTTGGAGGACTTTAGATATGGAGGCGATTAAGGAATTATTTACGACAAGATGCAGTGGAGACGATTTGATCAGAGATATGTGATTTGAGATCGATCCAAAATCAGACATTGACAAGGTGGTGTTTTCTACCAAGATAGGGAATGTGATTCGTAGACACGTGTCTGAGTTGTGGGAGAAGGATACGGATACACCACATAAAGGGGGTCATCAGAACATGAAGTCGATGAAGAGGGACTTATCCAATTTGGAACATGTGGATAAGAAATACTCAAGTAGTCAGAGACCATATCCTATGTCAACGTCGATTCCGACTCCCAGTAAAGGTAAAGATCATGGATCTATGAGTACTGATGTGACAATGGTAAACACTTCATTTCCATACCCATACAACGTTCCAAATTGGTTTCTGCAGTTTATAATCGGTTATACTAACGTTTGAGCAGATTGTCACTGTGGATTTAGATGTATTGCCATTTGTGTGTATGACGACCAGAAATTGTGGGACGTGGTGAGACACGATCTGCTTGAGGAGATGCGATTAAATTTGGCTTTTTATTTGAATGATTTGACAGATCGTGTACTATTTAGAGCTTATTATATATGTGACTATCACGAGGATACGACACCTATGTGACTATCACGATCTGTAGGTGTCGTAACCTTGCTCTGGTTCTTGGTAGTCTCATTTTATTAAACTTAACTTGAAAGCCTGCGCGCTGATGCCTCCTAGGTGGCCTCATTGGGAAAAGATTTGTGATCCATACATAACCTTTTGGGAACATCTATGGATTCCTCAAAAGGATCTCTACCAACATAAGCGTAACAAGAAATGATATTTTGTTTGTTAATGAAATCATTTTAATTGCTATTCTATTAAGTTGTTAATGAAATTATTTAATTGTTATTTAATGAGTTGTTAATGTAGTAATGTAATCATTCATCCATCCCGTAGTAAAAACATTACCTCAAATAAAAATTAAAAAATTGATCAACTGAAATAAACTAAAGTAAATAAACTTCATCAGATAAATAAAGGAAGTCTATAAACTAAAGGGGGGTTGCGTAGAGTGCCTATGTAAACTAAAATATTACATCACAACTCAAATAAACTAAATTAAAACAAGTACACAAACTAAAATATAACTAAATCCAATCGCGCAGGTGGTCGCAGACATCGAAAAGAGCTCTATCGAACTCCTCCACATGGTAATTCTCTACACGAGGCAACAAGTATTGAACCTGGGAACCTAAATACTGTAGTCGCTGCAATCAAAAAATAATACAAATTTAATCAAACAAATATCTATAACAAGAAATAATAAATATATTTATCTTTCATAATTTAATACTCATAGATTCGGGAGCCATCCGACTAGGTTCAATCACTTCATCATCAACGACAGAACAGGAAGCAGTTCTGACAACCAGAGGATGAGATCGGGGCAAAAACATCTTCAAATACTCGCGCATCGCATCATTAGGGAAACGACACCTAGATGACCCAAAACGTTCAGGATGAATGCAATAGGCTTGCCACATATCCCACAACCTCCATGATGGATCGTGCTCTTCCACATATAACTTTGGGTTCAAACCCAACTATACCTTGTTAGGGACTTGAGGAGCGGTCGGGATTGTTTGAACATACCCAAATTGTAACGCCGGCATCATTCGCATCATTTGCATACATTCGATTTATATGTCTCTTCGATTGTCGTCGTCATTTCATGTGCAAATTTCATTCAAACATGCTTGCAATTGAGTTGATTGCATACGTCTCATATATATTGATATATGGTTAAAGTTTCGTAGTCTTTCATACTTGAGTTCGAGGTAGGTGATCACATTTTTTTCAAAGTTTCACCACGGATTGGAGTTAAGAGGTTTGGTAAGAAAGGGAAATTGACTCGAGGTCCATTCAAAATTTTGGAAAGAATTGGGAAGTTGACTTATAGACTTGTATTGCCGCTAGCGATGTCGGGCGTTCATACGTGTTTCATGTGTCAATGTTGAGGAAATACTTGTCGGATGCATCACATATCTTGGAGTATGAACTAGTAGACTTGACACCCGATCTTTCTTATGTTGAGTAACCCGTGCGAACACTTGATACCAAAAAGCAAGTGTTGAGATAAAAAAACTATTCATCTTGTGAAAATGTTAAGGAGAAATCACAACATTGAGGAGGCCACTTGGGAGTTGGAGTAAGAGATGCGTGAGAAGTATCGATCTTTGTTCGAATGAGATTGGCAAGTAAATTCGCGAACGAATTTATTCTAAGGGGGTGAGGATGTAACGTCCGCATCATTCGCATCATTTGCATACATTCAATTTATATGTCTCTTCGATTGTCGTCGTCATTTCATGTGTAAATTTCATTCAAGCATGCTTGTAATTGAGTTGATTGCATACTTCTTATATATATTGATATGTGGTTGAAGTTTCGTAGTCTTTCGTACTTGTATTGGGTTGTATTCATAGCTTCATTTTATGTGGTTTTGATTGTGTTTTGGATGTTTCTCGGACTTAGTTTGAGATTAGGAACACCTTAGAATCATTTGGGAACACTTGGAGATCATTTTGAACACTTTAGAAAGTCCCAGGCACGCCTTACGCACCCTAGTCGCGCCCTAGCGAGCAGCTTGCTGAAGTTTGCTAAAAAATCAGACCAAAATTCAGTCGAGGCCGCACCTTAACGCACCAAAATGCGTGACCTAGTGCACCAGTGCCTGTACCCCGCGCCCTAGCGCGCCCCCTGTGACAGCTTTGACGAATTTTTAAGTTTTTGACTTTTTGACCCTAATCCAAGGGTTAATATTAAACCACGATCTATGATTCCTTGACCAGGCTTTCCTCTTCTCCCTAACACCATTAAAGAGTCTAAAAACAAGTTTATTTCACCTCTTCAACCTTGGAAGCTAAAGAGAGTGTTCTAGAGAGAGAAGGTGTTGTAACTTGGTCATTCGGTGTCAGATAGACGATCCTACTTCGCCATCGCGAAGCTCTTTGCTAGGAGAACACATCCCTTGGTTTGCATGTAGGAGTCCTTGGCTTGAAATCACAAAGAGGTAAGCTACTACCCCTTTTCTTCTTCAATTTTGTCTTGGTTGTCATCCTAGACTTGTAAAATGATGAAACCATGTTAAATCACCATGTTTGGGTATGTTTTACCACGTTGACTTTATAATTTTGTGGTTGACTTGTTGCATGTGTGGTTGGACTTGTTTTTACATGTTAGATATACAAAGTATTGTTATCAATTGTTAAGTTCACGGTATAATTGATTTGCGTAAACTCGAACTCATTAAAAACCAAAAATTACTCTAACGTAGTTCATTAGGATTTCATAATTAATGAGACCAAGTGTGTAATTTGGGATTTCTTGGATGATTCGAGTGATTCATTAAAAATTTTGGATACATTTGTTGTGTGTGTTGATATTACGTTAATTGTCATAATTTTTGTATGTTGGTTAATTTGTTGTTGTAGGATTATTATAACCTACTTGAGACATTCGTATTGTTATTGAATGTGGTTATTGTGGTTATACTCCTACTTTGGACTATGATCGGTTTATTTTAAATGTCAAGTAAATATTCTACTTGTGCATTTAGTTTAAGTCTATGACATATTTGTTGGGGGTTTGTATTGATACCCGATTATTGGTGTGTCGGGGCTACGTAATAGTCGAAGGCCAATACATCGGGCTCTCGCTACCGTTGGCCTCGTAGAGGAATAGCGCCAAGTGTTGTAGGCAAAAACTACAACGTTGGTAAGCTATTATACCGTACGTGGTGACTTTTCGGGTTGTAGGGACCGGTGGCACCGGTTTATTGTGAATACGAAAATAGTTCGCACGTTCTTGTTTTGTGGTACTTTGTTCTTGGTACCGATTTATTGATCGAGCAAGTCAACAACGGCTTCAACATTTGGTATTATATTGGTTAGTTGGTTGGAAGTATTGGTTTGGTTGGAAGTGTACCTCGATGTCGTATCCCTTTAAACGTGTTTATTTACAGCTCTTATGTGCTTCTTATACAAGTGAATGTTGGTCATGATTTCCAACTAGTATGGGACGGTTGGCGATCGTTAAGCCTCTCGTGTAGTATGGGGTTATATGATTACATGTTATACTTATTTATTGCTTTATTTTGGAAATAATCTATGATGCAATAACATATTACATATATTAACATTATTGTCTTGCATCTAGCATGCCATATTGTTGCATTAATAGTTTATTGAGTTTCGACTCACCCCGTTTAATTTTGTGTTTATTTGCTTTCTTTAGATCACGGTCCGGCGAGGAACCCTTAGCAAGTTGTTATTCGGTATCGGCGAGCTTTTGACGTCATTATTTTGGGTAGATGCTCCTTAATCCTTGTATATTTTCTTTTGGTGAAGTCGAGGGGGTACATGTTATGTAAACGATGTATTGTTGAGTAGTTTTCTTATTTGCTACTTGTTTATATTCTTTTATTGTGCCGGCAAGGTTGCCGTGCTTTTGTAAATTATTAAATTTTATTTTCCACATAACTCTAATATAGTTTATGTTATCCCGAGCTCGCTAGCTCGTGGTGGTTGTTGGCTAGATAATGTGTTGTTTCTCCGACTTGTTGTAATCTTTGTTGAGGTTTTATTTTTGTTTTAAAGGTTTTGTCTTATTTTGAAAGAAATCTTGCACGTGCATTACTTTTCATATGACTTTACTTCTGCATTTTAAAAGAAAATTTTGAAATATTTATTTTGTGTTGTCGTTCTCGTGCATTGGACGAGGTTGCACATAGGATCTCGGGTCGGGTCACGACACAAATTATCGTAAACACCTCTCAGGCATGTATGCCTCCGTAATAGTCCTATAGTGGATGATACCACTAAACAGAATAATGATACCACTAAACAGAATAATCGGGATAATATTAGTCAGGTCTTCGTGATACGGTAACCATACAACCTGTAATAATCAAAAGGATCATTCGAATTAAATAAGATTATATATAAATAAAAAAAAGTTACAACTATATATTAATAAGAAATATAAGTTACAAAACAAATTTAAATATTTAATATGTTTATCTTACCTCTTCAGTAATATACTGATCAAGTCGTTTCCGGCACGCATTCAAAGTAGTCCTGGGCTCCCTCTTTCTCGACGTAGTCGTGCGCCAACGAGCTTCGTAGGAATTATCCCTTGTCCACCCTTCACTATTACGAGGACTGAAATTCGGGAAGTACTCATATATCCAACCCTAATCACAAGCAATTTAATAAATAATAAATTAAAAATTGAAATGATTCTAAATTAATAAATTACACCAACAAAAAATATTTACTAAATTAAATTCAACTTACCTCCAACAGAGTCAGACATCCAACTATCTGCGTAGTATCTCGACGAGATGTTATACCGAGTTGACTGTATAGATATGCTAGCTCAGCTGTACCCAAAACATAGGTGGGCACCTCCTCCAGTGGGTCCAAGAACGACAGAAGTTATGAGGTGACGCAAGATTTTGATTTGTTGACAAAGAGTGACGTACCCAACATGCAAAATAAATATGCAGTAAGTCGCTTTTCATTGGAAACTGACCATTGGGCCGCTCGTACCACACTCTTGAGTGAAAGTGTTAAACTTGATTTAGTGAGTCTTGAACTCATCATTCATTCTATCAACCGTTCACCCTAATAGAGACCCTATCCTCGGCTTCAACTCAGATAAGCTGGTATCTCCCATGATAGGTCTCCCAACCACATGTATTTGTAATAGATATTATACGTAATGGAGAGTAATCGTCATCAAAAATGAAAATTGTTGGTCTCGGGATACCATCTTTCCACAAAAGTAGAAATCAAATACATGTTCAGGTTTGGAAACATGCAATTTTGTTAATGCGCCAAACTCATTTTACGATAATGATCTTCTGCAAACCGATTGTGCAAAATCCACTTATGCATCTGTAATACCCGATCCTACTTCTTTCCTAATTCACTTGTATGTCGGGTCAATTCGAGTATTGTTTCGCGTGTTTAACTTCGGGTACGTTTGAGTCTTGAGTTCTTTGTCATTCATGCATCAATACGGGATGATTAGGTTGAGTTTTGAGTGTGTTTTGACCTTAAGATAGAAAAAGATACACACGTAAGTTTGGATACATGCTTAAACCCGAAATTCTACCCATCCGAGCAGTCTGTAGTAATTTGGCCATAGATTTGTGTAGAAAACTCAGATTTATAAACCGTTTGATTCTGTGTGAACTAGACTCAAAGGAATTTCCAACCATACCTTATTTGTAGTTTTTAGACTTGTAGATAATCCTAGACATGTCTTTAAAGTTGAATAAAAATCAAAATTGTGACAACTTTGACTAAGTTTTAAGTGACTTGACCATTTAACCTATTTTGTTTGACCAAAGTTAGGCAACAACACTTTGACTCTTAGACCACGCTTTGACTCTCCATTAAACACAATTAGAGAGACTTGAATACTCTCATTTTCATCTCCCAAAACCAGACATGAACAAGAGAAAAGAAGAGAGAGTCTAGAGAGAGAGTAGTGAGATAAAATGATGATATCTTGAGATTCACTTGTCCGATCGACGATCCGTCTTCACCGTTGCGAAGCTCTTGACAAGAGGAACACTTTTCATGGATTGCATGCTGATTTTAATGATGTAATTTTGGTTGAGGTAAGTAACTATAATATTTTGTTTGATTATGAGATGAATTGAAAGAGTAGAGCATATAGGTGGTGTTAGTTGATCATTATTGTGTTAAATCCTTGGAAGAAACATGTGATTAGTTGCTCTAACTTATGTTATGATATATTATGTTATTTTTTGAGGTTGCAAATATAATTGGGAGAAGACATGATAATTTTTGGAAACCAAATGCTTAGTTCTTGAAATAAGATTTGTCACAGTTTTAAGGTATGATGTTGAATTTTCTTGGAAAAATCCGTCTATGGGAATTATCTGAATTTTGGATATGTTTTACATTAATATGTTGTGCAAAATCCTGGAAATTTTCATAAATTTTAGAGGTCGGGAAGTACCTCGTTTAGGTTGCGTATTATCGATACACAGAATGAACTGTTGCTGGAAATTCTGGGTTGTAATTCCAACTTTATGTGGTTGCATGTGGATGAATATAAGTCCAAATGGACTGATTCAAAATGGTAATTTGTAATTTGAGATGTCTATTTTTTGGGTATATATGATTCATAATATTTGAACTTGTGTAGAATATTTGGTGAATTCTATAATAACGCTGCGCAGAATTGAATTACATGTTTCGTTGACAGAAATTTCTGGATATTAGTATAGAATTAAAGTGAGCAGATTATGGTGTTTATAGTTCTGATTGGAATATTTTTAAAGTGGTAAATTATAGTTCAAGATGTCTAGTTTATAAATATGAAAGAATGATAATATTTAAATTTTCATAGAATATCTGGTGAATTTAACGGCACGGCTACGCAATGTTGAATAGGTATCGTTGTTATTAGTCTCCAAGAATTAGAGACTCGTTGAGTTGCAATTGTTGTTATTGTTAAACATCGAGTATTAGTAACTCGCTGAAATTTTGTAAGAAGTTACTTGTGATGAACTTGCGAGATTTATATGGGTGGTAAACACACCAAACATGAGTATTGCGATTAATGTTGTTAATTAGGGACGATACTACGATTCGTCCCGATGTTTAAAAAAATGGGTTATGACTCTAGCGGAGTCGACATGAGATAATATATTTATATTAAACACTATACGAGCGATACGAGCTATATACTAGTCATGACTGACTCTAGCGAAGTCGAATAGGACATTATGAACAAATGTCGAATAATGTGATAAATTATTAATAAGTATAATTGACTCTACAGAGTTGAGTAATGGGTAATATAATTCCCTATATAACGTATAATAGTTTTCTGCGCTGTGGGTTATAAATTGATGGGTTTATAACTCAGTAGAGTTTTGACCTTGGTTGATTTAGTCAAACATTAGTTGACTACGAGTTAAGTTGAATAAGTTGAAGTATACGACGATAACAATACGTGATATTTTATGATGCGCATGAGATGGACGATATTGTGTGATGATAGTATACACTTAGAGATCCTGAGTTTAACGTAACTATTACGCCTTAATTAATGGTTGTAAGTACGAGTAGACTTACCTATGTAGGGTTATGAGTTTGTGTACATGTGAGAAACATGGTACTTTATTTTGGGATTAGGAATGAATAGCCTATCCTTGTATTATATAGGTTCCACATTGTGGACATTATTTAACAGTTGATTATACAGTGAAAATACCTTACGTTGTGGTTATGTGTGTGTCAAGCTATCACAGACATTGTTCGATGGTTGAGTTGTATAATAGGCCTACTTTGCCTATTGTCCTGTTTTGTTTATATGATCAGTGATTACGGACATGATGTAATTGTTCTAGTATGTGGTAGGACAATCATCCTACTTTGATGATTGATTGTGTGTTTAGTATTTACAAGCACATTGAGTTGATTTGGTATGTAATTTAAGAGACCACACTTTGATTTGTTGAGAATGACGAGTAAATATCTACTTGTGCATTGCATTGAGTCTAGCTGGCATTCTTGGTAAAGTCATGGTGAAGCGATGTACAGTCTTTACGAATGAAATTCGTGATCGCTATGGGTCGCCGTACCGGTTCTCACACACCCTCACCTGTTGGCCGCAGGTGGGATGTAGCCCCACTGTTGTAGCAATATGCATGACTTTGGTTTGCTAGTAGAACCCGATGGGATCGGGGACGTCAATACTACTTACACGAGTATCGAGACACGTTTGTTTTCTTGTGTATTGCAGGAGCAACGCGAAGTTGGAGTAAAAGAAATGATATCCTTTATTATATGTGGTTTATTTACAAGCACTTATGCGAACATCAAGGTGCTATGTGACTTACGTGAATTGTATATCAATGATGATATTACATGTTCAATTGTGGTATATAAATGTTATTACCATGTTACTATTATCGCTTGGGCATTATGTCATGTCATGTAGTTGCGTTAGGGTCTTGGTTTACTGTTGCATTCATACTCATAGCATCCAATACATTATAATGTCTTACGGGGTCTTTTAGACTCACCCAACAAAAACCTCAGTTTGCAGGTTGTTAGTTCCAACGCAGTGAGGCTGGAGACTTGGAGTTTAACAAGTTGTATTTATATTCATATTTATGTTTCATAGTACAGTGAGGACAATGGTTTATGTAAAGTTATATAGACTTTACTTTGGGGTAGAATTATACTTGGTTATTTGTATTATTCTTTTGGTAGCCGACATGTATGTCGTGCTTGTGTTTACAGTTGGTTATTACTCCAGTTATTGTTCCGGCATGTTGTAGCCAATGATGTTAATGTTGTTGTTGTTTCTTTTCCCGAGTTGTAGACTCGTGGTTGCTGTTAGTTGGGTTCCGGCAGTAGTGTCACTGATGAATTGTTTTTATTAAAACATGTTTTTATTTAGTATTCCGCTGCATTATTTTGTTTTTTTGGTATGAGTTTTTGTGGCTCGCTTTTATCAGTTGATTCAATTAGTTATGTTATTTTGGCGCACCGAGTTGGGATTCAACATCTGATATCGGACCCGGGTCGTCACAGCATCTGATCGCCACCGTGGATTCCCATTAAAGAAAGTCTATTCTGTTAGACATAGAAAAAAAAATACATATTAGCATAAACAAAGATATAATTTCTATTTAATAACAAATAATTTGAATTAAATAAAAATGAGATATAGTAAAATCATTATTACCATCACATTCCATAACGAATGTGCGACATATATGGCCAAGAAAATCAGGCAATAAGTCGATGATTTGGGGCCTTCCGTCTTGTAGCTCCCTCAACTTCCAATCATCATCGTTCATGCTCCCACTACTAAGGCCAGGGCGATGACCACGAGGGATAGCATCAAGTAAGTCAATACCCGTCTCATTATTATCCTCCAACTACCAAATAAGATTCTCATTAATACGATCATGCTCAAATGTCAAAGCGAGAGAGTGCGAGTAATCTTGACCACATGTTGTTGTATCTCCAATTGAGGAGGTCGAATCAAAACCTACCCAAAACTGAACCGGAGACGGCTGATAATGCCGCTGAACAGGAGACGGGTGATGTATGACAAGCGGGACTAGCTACTCATCCAGTTGTTCAGGTCGACGTCTCCCTGGGACATCTCTAGGAGAGGCCCTAGCTCGCGCAGACGCTAATACACGTCAATTATTTGGCCTACCAAAGTAATCCAAGCTATTCTCGTCCACAATCCTCTTGCCTAGATCATCACAGTCTCCACCACTGCTGCTTAGGCCTGGCATCTACATGTCACAAAAATTGCAATTTTAAATATATATAAACAATATTCTCATAATTATATATATGCAATTATAAGTAACATTTAATAAATCACATAAAAATAAAAAAAATTAAGAAATTAATAATTATTTAAGCATAATGCAATTGGAAATAAAGTGTATATTTTTCAATTAACTAAACAATTTAACTTAATTAACAAACTCAGGGGGTAAATTATAAATTTTCATTCAATTTAATAATTTAACGAAATTAACAAACTCAAGCAGGTAAAAGTGCAAAAAAAAAAAAAAAGGTTTGACATGCGCCTGGACCAGGCGCAAGTACATGCTTCTGGACCATGTGCATGTCCAAGAGTCCATGCACCTGGTACAGGCACATGTCCAACCGAATTTTTTTTTAATTAAAAATGAAGCATGTCCATGAATACATGTGCCTAGCCCAGACGCATATCTATGAATACACGCGCCTAGCCTAGGCGCATGTTCCCCCGATTTTTATTTTTTTGTTTAAAATGTACATTATAACACAATAATAACAGAAAAAAATTCATATTGAACATAAAATATGCATAAAACATATATATTCAAGGCAAATAACTAAGTAAAAAAATTAAATTAATACAAAGTATATAAAAAACATTCTTTTTTTTGGAGAAAACTATGAAAGAGTTGGAGACTAATGTATTTTATTTAAAATAAAAAAATTAGGGGTAAATTAGTAATTTCACTGGGGGCTAAATGTAACATTTTAGAGGGCTAACTATAATTTTCTAGGGGGCGGGTGTAGTTTTCTAGGGTGGCAGCTGTATTTTATTTAAAAAGGTAGGAGACTAATGTATTTTATTTAAAATAAAAAAAAATAACAAGTTAGTAATTTCGCCAGGCGGTTCGAGATAGAATTGAAAGCCAACCATCTTTTTAACCATCGGTATTATTTCGGGAGCTGTGTGGGCTAATGAAGCATGGGGATCATATTGGAGTTGGGGGAGTTGCGTTTCACGCCGCCTTAAAGAATTAAACGGCCTTAAAGAACTAAGCACTCCCGTGTCCTTGGGCCACTTTACAGCCTGCAAAGTACATGATAACAATTGAAAACGAGTAATCCTCGTACTGAGATAACATAATCAAATCGATTTCCAATTTTCAACACTTATCTTCTTCATTTAAACAAATGTGTGAACACAATGCCCCAGGACAGATCCTAAATAGGAGTATATGCATCTCCATTTGCGCGCTTGCTAGCTTCCAAACTTTTGTTTACTTAATTTTCCCATCAAATTTCTCGGAAAGTACCCAATAAGAAAGGCCTCTCTCTTCTGATGCATTTTTTGTACTCAGTTACGTATACAAATTTTATCAATAAATATTAGTAACATTATGCTTTATATATTGTACATATTTTGATTAACATACAACAATTTAAAACATGCTGTAAATACATTATGTTAATAAAATATATTGATATAGCATTTTCCTAACATAAAAGGCCATTAGTTCATCTATCAAAATAATCAAGATACCATTCATATTTGAGATCCATCCATGATCCATCTTGAATAGCTATCCGGTACATAATTTCAACTTCATTAACTACTACGAAACAAATTAACCTCCAACACGCTATATAAATTTAGTAACATCATGTTTTATTGTATTGTTTGACCCGATACATAAATTAAGAAAAAATAATTGACTTGATTATTAATATTGATATTTCCTTAATACATGTGACTCATAATTAAAGTAACACGCTGACATCACATAGTGTATTCCTCTCGGTACTTGCAAACAATATGTTATTTTTTTAAGTGTTGAAAACGATGAATCTGAGTACAATTTAATTTGTCCAAAAATATACTCCCTCCGTTTCAGGTAAAGAATCCAGTTTTGACTTTTTTTGGTCAACTTAGTTAAAGTTTGACCGATAATTAACATAAATTTAGTAATTTTTACAAAGTTTTGAAAGTTGCAATCCATAGTATTCTTAAAATAGTTTTTAATTAATAAAATTTTATTTCTTAAAGCATAAGTAAAGTGTGTAAAATTTTGATTTGATTTAGTTACATGTTAACTTTTAAAAAAGGAAAGTGGACTCTTTGGCTGGAACGGAGGGAGTATATATGTGGGGATTCAATCTTTAGTACTCCATCTTGGTAGTTGTAACTCCTCCTATATATGACCTAGATTAGATACTCCAGTTCGCAACGTTTGTCAAGTCAATAGCGAACCATGTTGACCAAATCCCTTGAGTAACTAACCTTCTTCCCAAAGTTTAACATTACATGATCAACGTTCCATTTACATACATCAATATAATTGCAAATTTTACTAATGCTTCCATTAATCGTCTAAGTCAATAAGTTCATCATTGCCAATCGGTAGTATCTAATTAATTAAACAATAATGGATCGAGAACTTTAAAGTCATTCAAAGTTGTCAGATAGATAAAATGTCACACCAATTTAGACCCATCATTACAACACGCAGATCACTTTTTTTTTTTTTTTTTGTAGAAATTAAGGATTTGAAAAGCATTTTTTTGGCAAAATACAATACAGTATCAAATCAAAGTAACAAGAAGGCGGGGATAACTCGAAATACTGAGCCCGAGAATTGGTGGATTAGATTCAATGGAATGTTACCATAACCATAGTCACAACAAACCGCCTACTCTAAATGGTTTAAACTATACCATTTGGAAGGCCAAAATGATTATGCACATTAAATATATTGATCATTGTGCTTGGGTTTGTCTTGTTAATGGCTACACTCCTCTCATGATTGAACTTACCCCAACCACATCTGATGGCAAAGGTGAGAAAAATTATGGACCTAAGCCCATAACAACTTGGACACTTGAGGAAATTGCTCTTGCAAACTATAATGCCAAGGTCATGGGAGCAATCTCTGACCATTTGGATCCTCATATGTATAGTTTATTCTCCACTCAAATTGTTGCCAAAACTGCTTGGGACATTCTCCAACTTCACTGTGAAGGACCAGCTAGTGTTAGAAAAATCAAGCTAAGAACTTTAATGACCAAGTTTGAAACTTTAAGGATGAGAGAGAATGAAACAATAAAAGAGTACTCAGCCAAAATTTTGGACATTTCAAACGAGTCTTTTTCCTTGGGTGAATCTATATCCAATGCAAGACTCGTAAGTAAAGTACTATATAAGAACTCTCCCAGAAAAGTTTAATATTAAAATCTCTGTGATTGAGGAAACTCAGGATGTCCAAACTGTTGGACTTGATACTATCTTGGGTATTTTGACTAATTTTGAATTAAATCTTGGGATACAAGAGGCTACCAAAGCAAATTCAATTGCTCTTGCAAGTGCTCTCAAAGTATTTCAGGATCTTGTTCAACAGTCCAAAGATATTAATGAGTCAAACCTAGGAGATGATGAGTGTGCTTTGATTACTCAAAAATTCAATAACATGTTGAAGAAGACACGTTTTACTAAGTTTCCAAATTCAGCACACTCTACTCCTTCCACGGTTGAATCATCAAAGAAGGAAATTGTTACTAAGAAGCCTGCATTTGAAGGAAAAAAATCAATTGATTCAATTCAATGCATAGCTTGCAAAGGATTCGGACATTACGCAAATGAGTGTGCTAACACTCTTAAAAAGCGTGGAATGAGTTTCTCAGCTACTTTGAGTGATTCTGATGATGATGACCATACTGCAAACATGTCTATATGGCATCCATCTCAGATCACTTTGTCTGATAGTGATTCAGATGTGGAAGATGTGCAATTCCTTGATCGCACAACTTACCACACAACTGACTACACAACTGATGTGTATACCTACTTGAATTCTTCAACTTCTGGTGAAATTACAAATGATCCAGAAGAAGAAGAATGTGCTACCTATGAGGACTTGCACAATACCTACATTGAACTCCACACTAATTGGACCAAACGCATGGAGCAACTCAAGGTATTTAAACAGGTAAATGAGAAACTAACTGCAGAAATCTCAAACTAAAATCTCAGGTTGTGAGTCTGTCAAAAGAAAGTGATTCTCAAAAGGACTCCATAGCCAAGTTAGAAGTTTTACTCACAAAGAAAGATATGGAGTGTGAAAATTATAAAACTAATCTTGATAAAGAAACAGAAACTCTAACAAGGCTAAACACTGGTAAAGCTAAGTTAGAAGAGGTTTTGAAAATGGAAAACCAAGGAAAATTAGGAATTGGCTATGGAGATTCTGTTTTTGTAAAAGAAAGAGCTAGAACTTTGAAAATTCAAAAGGCTAAAACTATCTCCTCTGACAAGCCTGCACATACTGCTGAAAGTAGACAAAATAGGAAGAGGAGGTATGTTTGCCATCATTGCTTTGCTCCTGGTCATATTCGACTATACTTCACAAGCTGAAACAGGAACTGGGTTTCGGAAATGTGCGTGGACACTTGGGCAGACAGTTGTGTGCACAACCGAACACACAACAATACACACAACTCAAAGCTAGAAGGAAAACTGTCTGGGTAAGAAAGGAAACCATGAACTGTCAGGTAGCTTTCACCTCTCTTAAGAGCAGTGTGGAAGGGGCCTGGTATTTTGACAGTGGCTGTTCTCGCCACATGACGGGAGCACGAGAAAATTTCAATGATTATGCACCATTCAAAGGTGGGAAAGTCAATTTCGGTGGAGGAGCTCAAGGTAAAGTTATTGGCAAAGGTACGTTGAATGTATCAGGTTTGCCTGAGTTACACAATGTCCTACATGTTGAAGGACTTAAGGTAAATCTGATAAGCATAAGTCAACTGTGTGATGATGACTTATTTGTTAAATTCGACAAGTCCAGATGTGAAGTTTTTGATAACAAAAATAAGTGTATTTTAACTGGTGTTTGATCCTCTGATAACTGCTACAAAGTTGGTAGCATTGTGTCATGTTTTTCCACTAAAATGGATGAGACTACTATCTGGCACCAAAAGCTTGGTCATGCCAGTGAAAGAAAAATCAGAGACTTAATTAACTTTAGGGCTGCAAAAGATTTGCCAAAACTGGACCTTAAGAAATTAAGTGCGTGTGGGTCATGTCAAAAAGGGAAACAAACAAAATCAAGTCATAAAAAGGTTCAAAACTGTGGAACCACTAGATGTCTTGAATTGATTCATACTGACCTAATGGGTCCCATAGAAGTAGAAAGCATGTCTCGAAAAAAAATACTATTTTGTGTGTGTGGACGATTTTTCTAGATATACATGGGTAATTTTCTTAAGGGAAAAGTCCAACACCATTGATGAGTTCAAAATTTGGTACAAAAGGGTAAAAAACTTATATGGTTTAAAAGCCATTAGAGTCAGATCTGATCATGGTACTGAATTTGAAAATGCCAGTTTTTTAACTTTTTGCGATTCAAAGGGGATTACTCACGAGTTCTCAGCCTCCAAAACCCCTCAACAAAATGGGGTAGCAGAAAGAAAAAATCGCACATTACAAGAGATGGCTAGAGTGATGTTAAGCTCTAAAAATCTCTCCAAAAGGTTTTGGGCAGAAGCTGTAAATACGGCATGTCATGTGGGGAATCGTGTCTTTCTAAGAATTGGAAGTACCATGACTCCCTGTGAGATCTTACTTGGAAAGAAACCCACGGTCAAATATTTTCATGTATTTGGGTGTATTTCCTACATCCTGAATGACCGTGAGTATCTTTCTAAATTTGATTCCAAAAGTGACAAAGCTATCTTCATTGGGTACTCTACTAACAGTAAGGCGTTTAGAGTCTATAATCTCAAAACCAAAACTGTCATGGAATCCATAAATGTTGTTTTTGATGATGCTACTGATCTAAATGTCAAAACGGTTGAGGATGATATTGCAGGTTGTACTTGGAAGCCAGAACCAGTTAATGACGAATCTGAACCAGCAAATGTGAATGAACCTGTAGAACAGCCAGCTGTGCAAAAAGTTGTTCAAACAGCTAACAACACAAGTCGTCAAACAAATGAAGACCAATGCTCAGATTCTGAAACTGATGAAGAGGATGTAAGCAGAGAGAGGGATATCCCTTCTAGAATACAGGGAAATCATCCCACATCTCAGGTTATAGGGGAAGTGGATGAAGGCATGAAAACACGAGGAAAAAGGGTCAATTACCGTGGCCTTGCAGGTTTGTTATGTTTACAATCTATATACCATCAGATAAACTCGTGTTGTTTTGTTGCTAATTATGAACCAAAGAATGTCATGGAAGCTTTGAAAGATGAGAATTGGATTAATGCCATGCAAGAGGAATTAATCCAGTTCGAGAAAAATGACGTTTGGTTCTTAGTTCCTAGGCCTTCTCACGTTAATGTGATTGGGACCAAATGGATATTTAAGAATAAATCTGATGAACAAGGCAATATAACAAGGAACAAAGCACGTTTGGTGGCTCAGGGCTACACTCAAATTGAAGGGGTGGATTTTGATGAAACCTTTGCACCTGTAGCCCGAATTGAGTCTATCAGATTGTTGCTAGCTATTGCATGCTACTTGAAAATCATTCTACATCAGATGGATGTCAACTGTGCGTTCCTAAATAGTGTTTTGAATGAGGAAGCGTTTGTTGAGCAACCTAAAGGGTTTGAGGAACCCTCTAAACCAAATCATGTTTATAATTTGAAAAAGGCACTCTATGGTCTTAAACAAGCCCCACGTGCTTGGTATGGTAGACTGACAAAGCACCTAATTTAACTTGGGTTTAAAAGAGGAGAGGTTGATAAGACTTTGTTTGTTTTGAAAAATAAAAAGGGCATGCTTGTTGCTCAAATTTATGTGGATGACATAGTTTTTGGTGCTACTACTAATGACTTACTTGAAATATTTGTTAAAAGTATGACATCCACATTCAAAATGAGTATGGTTGGGGAACTGAAATTCTTTCTTGGTCTTCAAATCACTCAAACCAATGAAGGAATGTCAGTTTCACAATCCAAGTATGCTAAGAGTTTGGTAAAGAAATTTGGGCTTGATAATGCCTCACACCTGAAAACTCCTATGGGATCATCCCAAAAGCTTTGTAAAGATGAAGAGGGTGAAAGTATTGATCACACCCTCTATAGGAGTATGATAGGGAGCTTGCTGTATCTTACGGCTAGCAGACCTGACATAATGTTCAGTGTGTGCATTTGTGCTAGGTATCAAGCTGACCCCAAAGTATCCCACTTAAAGGCTGTGAAACAGATTATAAGATATGTTAGGGGTACTACTCATTTGGGGTTAAGCTATACGAGAGATACCAACACAAACTTGGTGGGTTTTAGTGATTCCGACTGGGTTAGGAATACGGATGATAGAAAGAGCACCACTGGTGGGTGTTTCTATTTAGGGAATAATCTTGTGTCTTGGTTTAGTAAGAAACAAAATTGTGTTTCTTTATCTACTGCTGAATCAGAATATGTGGCAGTAGGTAGTTGTTGTACCCAATTGCTGTGGATGAACCAAATGATAAAGGATTATGGATTAAAAAGTGAAACCCTAACTGTATTTTGTTATAACATGAGTGCTGAAGATATTGCTAGAAATCCTGTTCAACACTCCCGTATAAAGCACGTAGATATTCGGCACCACTTTATAAGAGATCTTGTTGAACAAAGAATTATTACACTTGAACATATTGGAAAAACAAATCAACTTGCTGATATATTTACCAAGGCTTTGGATTTTGAGAGATTTTCTTTCCTTAAGAACTCTCTCGGTTTGTGTGATTACAGATGACTGCACAACTGTGCAGATAACTGTCTGCATCTCTGTATAATTGTATATTACAGAAAATACCAAATATATATATATATATATATATATATTTGTTCCTGCATTCATGCATTGCACGATTATCTCTTGTGATCACTTGTCTATTTCTCTTTATTGACATTTTTTGACTCTTGAATGTGAGATCCCTCCTAACTTGGTGATAAAATTCCCTTGTTAAAATATTTATTTGATAATTATCATGGAATGGGTGTCTAATCTAAGGTCACTAAGAAAAACAAGTTGCCTCCATTTATTTTGAAGCTTCTACTCATGTGCTCAATGCCAATTACTTATTGTTACATCACTTGAAAAAAAAAAATTGGGAAGCACTATGGTGTGAGAGTGAATAGCTCCTTCTCAGTGACTGATTCAATGGCTAATATGGAGACATTCTAGAGGCTACATGATTGAGGGTTATCTCATTGAATTCCTGTTGGTCAAGTTATGTCAATATGTGATTTAGTCATACCATGTTACAATTTATTGAGATTAAAATTCTCACTGTGTGTGCATTGTTCTCTCATAATAGGCATATTGATCAAGTTAGGACATTCGAAATTCTTGGTAAAAATATGAGCAATTTTTTTATTAATTCTCAAGCTTCTTGTCCTAATACTTCTATTATGCTTAATGATCTTTTTATGCTGAGGTGTTTGAGAATTCTAGTAGTCAAAGGAGACTACGGTGAGGAGTTGTTTAATCAAGGAAGGTTCCTATTCGGTTAAGGAAAGCAAGTCATGTCACAAAATTTGGTAAGTTTTTTCAAATTTTTGATCCCTAATCCATTATGATTATGGAAGTTCAAAGGGGCAAAACTCTAACCATCACACGGTTCCTTCTCCATCTAGTATTCCGGATACCAAGGTATGTTATCATTATCCCTCTTCAATGTTGTGCCTTAAGTTGTTCAATCAAGTCAAATCACACATCTCCTCATAACTCTCCTCTCAACTCCCATAATCTCTCTACTCTATTTCTCTCTCCGTTCTTTCTCTACCTGTGCAGATCAATTCTATAGTGTCTCATTCATCCTCCAAAGCTCCAGCGTCCTCACGCTGCAAGGCTACGGTAGCCGAGTTAATCAATGCGCCCCAATACGTCCCTCCTATGGACGTGAGTTCACTCGGCCAACAATCTACGGCCATAAATGTGGAGGATCAAGCTATCCTTGCAGCCGTGCATGCTGCCCGTTTGATGATCTTGCAAAATTTTCTGGGCTCCCTTCTTCTTCAGCCTCTGTGCAATAACCTGTACCACCAGTTGTGCACACAACCTTGCACACAGCAGCTGTACCAGACAGAAACGCCATTCAAGCCCAGATTGCTGTGTTCCGAGCTCAAATCACATCTCACCAGGCTGAGATTGATGGTAAGCATATTCTGATAGCTGGGTTGGAGAAAGACATTGCAGACTTGGAAGCGGTTCTTTCTGGTTCCTCTCAAAAAGGGGGAGAAACATCGAATGCAGGGGGAGCATCTACCGCAAGAAAAGCATCTGATGATGATGAAGGGTTGGAGTTCGACATTGAACAAGATGTGGATGATACTGCCAAAGAAATGGGGACGGAACTTCTGGGAGAAGATTTTTTCTCGGATCTCTACTCGGGTCTCTAAGGTCTCTAAATCTTGTGAAGCAGGTTTTTGATCAGAACCACAAAGATAGGGGGAGATTGAAAGAGTATGAAAATACTCTTTGATCCTTCCTTAAATCTTTGTGATTCTGATATTTAAAGTTATGTATATTTATTACTTAAATGGATTAGAAAATAAAATGTAAATAAAGTTTAGGTTGACTAACGGCTAACGTTTTATACTTAGTAAGGTTTTGTATTTTAGGTAAAAGACTCAAGGAGGAATGGACTCTTGGAGATAAGGAAAGGAGGATCTTGATTACAGGGAAGTGATTGAATCCTTGTCAACGAAGGATTCTTAATTGGCTATAAAAAGAGGCTTTCGCCTCCATTATTGTATACCGATTCCCACGAAATTTATACCGAGCTATTGAGAGAGAAATCCTAGAGAGCTTTTGTTCTTGTATCTTGAAGATCAGAGATTGATCCTTCGAGATTGATTTTGTGTTTTTTGTCGTTCTTAGATTAGAACTCAGTTTTGATCTTTAGTTCTTTATTTTCTTTTCACTGTAAGTGTTTTCTTCACAACCTGTTATCTAGCAAGGTGTGCTTTTATGAAAAGGTTTCTAGCAAGAAGTTTCTTGTTGAAGTATTAATTATTCCGCTGCATTTATATTCTGTTCTTTTAAGTTATTTTTTTGAAAAAAGTTGTTTGCTTTGTTGTGCTGACACTTGTGTGCACAACTATACACACAAGTTATCACACATTTGGTTACAGTCCTAGCTACAATTTTTTCAGGGACAATCCTGTACAACAAAAAATTCAAACACGAGTGGAAGAAAATAATATAATCAGTTAGTAAAACATCAATTTGACCTTTTCAAGAATGGTGGACACTCACAACAAATCCATCTCACCTTTTCGTACCATTTCCCTCTTTCCTAGAGAGCTCAATATTGTCATTGATATACTAACTATAAAGCCGAAAAAGATGCATCTTTTTGTTCAAAATATTTTTTATCTTAATGTATTCTCCGTTCCACCCAAGAATTTTACGTTAAAAAAAAGTCTACTAATTAAGTGATATATAAATTTTATTAAAGTTGGTCATAATTAAAAAATTGGTTGAGTATAGTCAAGATGTTAATATCACTTGTGGAGAGTCAAAATTTTAACATTTATGAATATTGTATGCATACTTTTTGAAAGTAAACTTTTGAAGTAAAACATTTCAAAATATAATAGTAAATATTTTTTAAAGTGAAAATATTATTAAAAGTGATAAAATATGTTCTCTTGGACCCTAAGGAGAACTTATTTTTATTCATTTACTCCCTAAGTTCCACTCAAATATATAATCCACGTTTGAAAAGTCTAACAATTAAGATATATAAGCATTATTAGAATTGATCATAATTATAAAAATATTTGAGCAAAGTTAATATGTTTATACCACATGTAGGGATAAAGTTATAATACTATGAAAATTGTAAGCATAATTTTTAAAAATTGATTTTTTATATAAACACCCCAAAATAGAATTGAAGACTTTTTACCTAGAACGAAGGAAATATGTTTTATAATGAAGAGTAGAATAGTATAAAGCATTTATATATTGCAAGTTGAATCTTATTGGGGGGGTTGATTAGATATGACTAGATTAAGCACAAGTCGACATAAACTACGAGCACATATTGTTTTGGGGAATTGTAGGGGAGAAGTTGATGCTTTTGGTTGATAGTTGCAACTTCCCACCAAACTTATTTCTGTACCTGGGATTTCCAAATATCATAGGACTGCTTGCCATTTATGGAAACTAGCCTATCACCAGTCCGAACAAACCTTTAACATTGCTCAATTTCCTGTCACTCGAGGTTGGAGCTTAAAGTACACCCACCTATTCTATAGCACGAAATGAAGCCCAAAATTAATTACCGACTTGTGTAGGACTCCTGCCAAGTTTTAACGCATATGCATTCCCCTGTCTTGAACCCGAGACTTATAGTTAAGATAAAACAGTCCCTATTAGCTATTCTACTCTACGCACTTGTTTGTACCCACTTGAAATTGAATCCTAGTTCTTATTCACCTTTGACTAGCTAGGGAGTACATATCCTTGAGAACATTAAAAGTATTCTTTTGACCTTATGTTTCCTTGGTCTGAAAACTTGCATGGTCTGTTCTCTTAGCACAATTTGGGGACTTTAAAGTTTTGTTTTTGACTCTCTCTCTTAAATTTTTTTTTTTCGGTCCTTATAAACCGAAAACATGAAATCCAAAATCTAACATCTAAATCCTTGTGCCAAATACACATGTAAGATTCGCTTAGCTTTTCCCACGCCACACATTTATAGGCAACATTAATTTTTCATCGTTCTTCTTTTTTTCTCTCTTTATATATTCAGTTCAATATATTGATGAATTACGTATGTATGATATTATTTACATATAATTTGATGAGTAATTTCTAAATTTAAATTAACCAAATCAACTTTTAATACTTGTTATCATGACTAATCAATTAATCCATTGATCTATTCATTGAAGATTGACGGAACTAGCAGCTAGGTGTTCAAAAGAGGGAGAGATCCCCCGAGCATTATATATGCTTCTTTTAGTAAGTTTCATTTAGGTGATGTAGACAGTACCAAATATCTTAAATGACCAGATAGATATTTATATAAAGAATTGTAAATGAAAAGCTGTAATGTTGTCCTTACGCCACAAACCCCAATCTCTGCTAGTGGTATGTAAAAACAAAAATCAAAGTTGCTAGCTAATTGAAATATTGCATTTCTTCGCCTATTCTTCAAGGTTGGATATATATATATATACTCCCTCCGTTTTCAAATTATTGTCTTGTTTGACTCAGCATACGGATTAAAAAAAAATAATTGACTTAATTATTAATATTGGTATAGTGTGTAGTTTTCTTTAATGTCCATGTGCATGTGGTCCATAATTAAAGTAAGAAAAAAAAGTAAGGGTAAAATGATAAAAGTATTGTCCTAAAAAGGAAACTTTCAAACAAAATAATTATTTTAGAACTGACAAAAAAATAAAGGTAAGACAATAATTTAGGGACGGAGGGAGTATAAGTTATTGATAAGTACTAACCTAAATGAACCAACCTTAAAACTATAAATAGGAGAGAAAATTAAGCAAATCTAAATAATTATATGAAGTCAGAAGTACCACCAAACTTGAATGAATTTATTCTAACTTATATTAGTACGTACTCCTCCGTTCCAGCAAAAAAGTCTACTTTTCTTTTTTAAAAGTCAACATGTGACTAAATCAAATCAAAATTTTAAACACTTTTACTTATGCTTTAAGAAATAAAATTTTATTAATTAAAAACTATTTTAAGAATACTATGGATTGCAACTTTCAAAACTTCGTAAAAATCACTAAATTTATGTTAATTATCGGTCAAACTTCAATTAAGTTGATCGAAAGAAGTTAAAACTGGACTCTTTGCCTAGAATGGAGGGAGTATTAAAAATGTGACGTAGTCAAATTATTTTTATTCTTTCTTTGTCAATTTGATTTCTTTTTCTATTTAAAGTAAACCTTGAAAAAGATGAGACCAAGGGGAAGTTTCCATGTGTAGATGATCTATAGGTTAGACAAAGGCATCTAAGGTATGGTTAACCTATCAATTCCAAGCCCTCCCCTCCAATCAAGGCCCGTTATTGTTCACGTTTACCTTCAAAATTTTCTTTTTCTAACTTTAAATGTTTTTACTTTTTAATTATACAAAATTAAAAAATAAATAAATAAAAATCAAATATGCCCGTTCAACATGAAAAAAAAAAATACTCTTTTACCATTAATATTAAGCATATAGATCGGTGGAGAAGGTTGTCCTAATTTAATCATAAGTTTTGGTTTCAAACTATTCTCTCTGTTTCACTCAAAGAGTCCACGTTTGAAAAGTCTAATAATTAAGAGATATTAAGTAGTATTGAAGTTGATCATAATTATAAAAATATTTTAGCATAGTTAATTTATTTATTCCACACGTAGATGGTAAAGTTAAAAATTTTATAAAAATTATAGGTTTAATTTTTTTAAATGAATTTTTTGAGTGAAATATCTCAAAATAATATAATAAATTCTTTTCCTGAAACGAACGGAGTATTAATTAATTATTTTAACTCAACTATAATTTCGAGTTAAAGTTATTCCAATAAAATTGTATTGTATTAAAACTTGATAGTGGAAGCTTACTGTCTTTGTGCCTTACTGCCAAAAAAAAAAAAAAACCATTTTCGTAACCCCCCTCGGCTCTCACCACGTCGAGTATAAAACTGACTTACTTCCTCTGACAGCCGACGTTTAATAATTTCGTGCTGTTTTCGGAATCTTTAAGGAATCTCAAAGCAGGCAACGACCTCCCAGATATGCTCAGTATCCACATGGCTCCATTGGAACTCAAGTAACAGTTTTTTAGTATACTCGCGCGAATAGGTAATGTTAAATTGAAAACCACTGAAAGTAGAGAGAGATAGAGCTCCATGTTTTGTAGTCTTGCTATATTAATATATAATTTGGTCCCTAAACTTTACCTTTTCCCCTAATTTGGTCATAAATATTTAAAAAAATTTAAATTGGTCATTAAACTCAACATTTGATGATGTATTAGTCCCTCCCGTTGTTATTTTAAACAAAACTGTTAATTTTTTCTTAAAATGTCAAATTTATTCTCACTTGTGGCTGAGTGTGATGCCTAAGTAGATTTTTTTCATGGCAGAAATGAAGAAACTTTTTTCCCTCTCTATAGTAGTATTTATCTACACCTCTCTCCTTTCATCCTCATTTCTCTCTCTCTCTCTCTCTCTCTCTCTCTCCGTTTTGTTTAGGTTTTATTTTTTTGTGTAGAAAAAATTGGATAAACCCTAATTCAAAATAAGTTAATAGAATAACTTAAATCCATGACACAACATCCTCTCTTTCAGCAAAACTCTCAAAATAATAGAGTAACTGAATTTGAATCATTGAATTTCACATACATGCCAAATGAATTGACCACAAACCCATTACAAACAAGTTAAAAAGTTGTAGAAAATAATAAACAACCATCTAAAGTTTAGTATACATTAAAATTACAATTGCAAAATTTCAATATTGATAGTACTTGCTTGGCAGCAACAATGGATTCGATTCCACCCCATTTTTGTACAAATTTCATTCCATAGTAGTTCAAATAGCATGGGAAGGAATAGTGATTGTCGGGCACCAAAGTAGCACTTAATGTATTGTTAATTTCAACCAACCTGATAAGACCCAATTCGTTCAATTGTAGATTCAAACCACCCATTAGCACAAATCTTCAAGACACCCAAAAACAAACAACCCCCACAAAATAGCAAGAACATCCATTGCCCTAACTTCTTCTTATTTCCAACCAAATCCCCAAAATTAGCAACGCCGCCGCCACCACCAAAGTCGACGGCAATGTACTTCTTGGCATGATGTCTATAGGTAACTTAAAGATGGGTCTATTTTTTTTCAACTACTGATTCAAACCCATCACCAGAACCGGAGTTAGAGATGATCGTTCAGATCTTGGTGAATTTTGTACATCAATCTCACGGTGAGTGGTGGAGGTGGAACTGGTACTAGTGATGTTGTTGTTGTTAGTGTTGTTGCGCTTGAAGGAGAGAGCATAACAGAACAAAGAGAGAGGGAGAGAGAGAGAGAGATAGAAATGAGGATCAGAGGAGAGAGGTATAGATAAATACTATAGAGAGTGAAAGAAAATTCTCCATTCGCGTCATGAAAAAAATCCACCTAGGAATCCCACTCAACCACAAGTGAGGGTAAATTTGGAATTTTAAGAAAATTTTAACGATCTGTTTTAGATAACGGCAGGAGGGACTAATACGATATCAAATATTGAGTTTAAGGACCAATTTAAAAAACTTTAAACATCTATGACCAAATTAGGGAGAAAGGTAAAGCTCAGGGACCAAATTATATATTAATCATCTTTAAACCACTTTCTTCATTTCCATATAAAACCTAATACAACTACTATAGATAGCTTCAAAAATACTGCAGCACTCCCCCAAACAAGCAACTCTCACTCTTCCTTCCATCATAGAAGCTGAAATTAGTAAGCTCTCTCTCTCTCTCTCTCTCTCTCTCTCTCTCTCTCTCTCTCTCTCTCTCTTTGTCATTTTTTTCTTTTTTGGTCAAATTTTTGATTTTTTTATAATGAGCAAAGAGTTTCTATTTTCGGCCGATTCTTATTCTTCTTTTCTTCTTTTCCAAATTAATCTTTCCACTAATATTAGCTAGCTAATATCTCATAGAGTTTCTTCTTTTCAAGATCATTATTCGCAGATCTATATATTTAGCAGGGAAGATCGTAGCATCCTAGGAATTAATTAGGTAGGGATGGGGAGAGGGAAAATTGTGATCCGCAGGATCGATAACTCAACTAGCAGGCAAGTGATGATCTGATTTTCGTTATGAATTAAGTACAACGGTGGTGTAATTTTTGATTAATTTTAGTTTTAATAAATTATTTTTGTTTTGGTAATCGATCAAATAATATTACAGGCAAGTGACCTTCTCAAAGCGAAGGAACGGATTACTCAAGAAGGCTAAGGAGCTATCAATCCTTTGTGATGCTGAAGTCGGACTTATAATCTTCTCTAGCACTGGGAAACTCCACGAATACTCGAGCGCTAGGTTAGAATATAGATATAACCTCTTAATTGCCTTCTTTCTCACTAAATATATCGATATATAGCTATGCATTAATTCCACCCTTTTGAGGCTATTGATATCAAAATACAGCTCGAATGCTTATACATTACATACATTTATTTTGCTCAAAGAATCCAAAATAGTCGGTATAGAGTTTGAATCATTTTATCGGTATATATGTTTGCTGATCATCTTCGAAACCAATTTGATGCTTAAAGAACAGTTTAATGGAATTAAGAAGGGGATCTAGCTAAGGAGTATGTAGTTCATGTTTTAGTCAAGGTTGATCGTCGTTTTGATAGAACCTGATCTACGATTCTAATTTGCTAAATAATACATATATACATATATATATATATATATACATATATATATATATAGCAAATTATATATATATATATATGTATATATATATATATATACATATATATATATATATATATATATAATTTGTGCAGTTTGTTTATTTTAGTGATTTCTAGATGTTTAGTATTTCTTCCCGGCCTTTTTGGAAATAAAAGTACTGGATTGAAATAAAAGGTTCTAGTGTATGTGTATTTCTGTGTTAAGTGTTTTTGAGCATTTGAACAAGAACAGCTTCTCCGATCCATCTTTTTTAAAAGTACGTATGGCTTGGCTTCTTGTCAACCCAACCAACCCTAGGGATCGGAGGGATGTCCTTCAAGCTAGCTAGCTAGCTAGGTGGGGGTAGACATGCACAGCTAGCATGCTGGTGATCAGTATACAACTAATTATATATAAATGGGGATTTGAGACCTCTAGCTAGCTAGCTCCGGTTGGTTGTGATTCTCGCTAGCTAGCTAGCTAGTTTTGCCGTTTCACGGCCCACATGCATTGCGCTTACACGTACGTACGTTAATGAGGCCGTCCCAACACTCTTGATAAAACGTTAGACACATCCATGAAGTAGTACTATACATTGATCAGTACGTATAGAATTCAACTAGTGTAATTAATGTACATATTGGAATATTTCTTAAATATCTGTATAGTGGAGTATATATTAATTAATTAAGCTAGAGGACCTTATTGGACTCGCATAATTGGCTACTTAATTTCTCTGCACAAAACCACCCACTTTTCCTAGATCTCTTTTATTTATATATTTCTCTTAATTTGATTTTGTAAAATGCGCGATGTGTGCAAGTACCGTTACTAATTGTACATATTAAACCACCATCCAAATATTTTATATATATGGACACCGTTGAATCAGACATTTCATTAATGCGCTAGCTAGCTAGCTAGCGCCCTTTTTAAGTCATAACCGGACCGAATGGAATGGCCGCCGGCGACAACTTCAACCGGATATGTTCCAGCGTCCAATTATTAGGCCGGCCGCCTTTTATGAGATAGATAGAGTCCGTATATATGGAATAGGCCATTAAGACATTTTTTTAGTACGTACGTACTCCTGATCATTCCTAGCTAATATATATTTTCAATCTTAATTAGTCTATATATGGTAATGGAACTAGCTAGCGATGGATTTCCCTTCTCAAACCATTCTTATTCTATATATTTCTGACCACCACCTACACAACTCATATAAATATTCAACAATTTAGCAAATCCTTTTTACCACTCATTAAACATTACTATATATGGAACATCTTTGCAGGATAATCTCTAACTAAAACCCGTTCAACGTGAGGGTTTTTTCCGTCTCAATTTCTTGTAGTTAACGTGCACCCAGATTGGCTAAATATACTAATTAACGTACTGCGTCGTATTAACATATACGGTATGTATTCACTCCAGCGTGTGTGTTTGGTAGGTATTGTTGGTCGGTTGGACGTGATGATAGGGATCGAATAGTATTAATTTGTTATAAGCTGTTTTTTTTCTTCTTTTTATCCTGATTTTTACTTTTGCAGAAACTGAGAACTAGTAAGATATCAATTGGTTGTAAGTGAGTTAATAGGATCAACAACGAGCCAGATATAATACCTATGATAAATGTAAAACACGGCTTGTGGCCAAATGATTCGCCAAAATTGAAGGTCTCGATTACCTTGAGACATTTGCTCCAATAGCAAAAATGACTACTGTCCAAGTAATTTTCTTGCTCTTGCGGCTATCAAAAGGTGGAGTCTAATTACGCTCCTTGAACTCCTGGGTTTCAAGTTCCACTAAACATAACCAATACCTCGTGTCAACCTATAATTTGCACATACTGAAGTACTCCCTTTACAGTCTTAAACAAGCTCGTAGACAATTGTTTTAGAAACTATCTGAGGTTTTCTTGCTTTTTGGCTTTGTTAAGTCCGTCATTGATCACACCTTAATCAATCTTTAGAAAGAAGATGATATTTTCTGTAAGACGGATCTCCCTGACCCAACCCACCGTGTGTACGTTGGAGACATACTCTAGAAAAATGCACTAGTTTCATTTAATGTACTAGTCAATATAGATGAATTCTCAATTCTAGTACTCATATTTCTTTGATTAAGCCATTCAAAGTTCAAACTCCTTCTTAGTTTAATATCAAAGATATTCGTGATCCATTGAAATACTTAATTTCTTGGCATTGATGTGGCCAGATTCCACTAATGACATATGAATTCATCAAAGAAAGTATACCTTTGACAATTTTAAAGACAAGGGTCTTTGTGATTATAAAAGCTCGAGTTCCCAGATGAACTCTATGCCTAGGGTGTGGATGTGGGAGATCTTTTTGGTATTCTTATCTACTTATTAACAATTACAAGACTAGATGTCTCTTACACTATTCAAATTGTATGCCAACTTAAGTCCTCTTGTAGAACATATCACTTCGAAGCTATTCTCAAATTGGTTAAGTATCTTAAAGGCACTCTTGGCCAATATAATGATCTTTTCTAAATAACCCCTTAAAATTTACTGCCCCTAGTAATGTTTTTGATTAAGGAGTTTGTTCTAACACAAGGAAATTTCTTTGTGGCTATTGTGTGTTTGATTTCTCGATCATTCTTTGATTTCTTTGAAATAAAGAAATCAACCAACTATATATATCCAAATCATCAACGAGGCAGAATTCGAAGTTATGGCTTGCACATGATGTGAGATAACGAGGTTAATTACTCACCTTAAGGATCTCGCAGTTTTTTATCTTATTCCAACTTCTTTGCTATGTGACAATAAATCATCTCCTTATATTGCTTTCAGTCCTATCTTCCATGGAAGAACCAAATATACAGAGATTCGATATATATCATCTTATGAGAGAAAATCTTCTCATCACCATTAAAGTTTTCAACATCTCTTCTTCTGAAAAACATGTTGATCTTCTTTCTAAGAGCTTATCTTTTCATCAAAGGAGAAAGCTATATTCCAACTTGCTAGTATGTAATTTCTTTTTCACTTTCAACTCGAGGAGGGATGTTGTTTCTGCTCACATTTCTCAAATTGATGTTCAAGGCGCAAGCGTCAAAAGCAGTACAAAGTATCAAGTGGTTCAAGTGTCATTATATTATTCTTGAACTAGTTCAGTTGATGATATCAAAACGTGGTTGGGTGATGTATCAATTAGGTCATTATTAGATTAGCATAATGCAAGTAACCCCACTCAAAATTTTTTTTTTTTTACATTACAAAACGGTAGTGTTTTGGATAAGGACCTTACTCAATTTATTTTTTTCCTTCCTAGGTCACGCATAATAGCAACAATGAAGTGGAGACCAGTGTTGAATTGTGATTTCTAAACTTTTTATGTAGTAGTTAAAATTTGTGACCCTACTAAAATATTTTTCTGGATCCCCCACTGATAGTAACCATGAATGATTAACTGTGAGATAAAGAAATCGTTGAAAACTCCTCTCTCTCTCTCTCTCTCTCTCTCTATATATATATATATATATATATATATATATATATATATATATTAGATGGAAAATGTTAGCAAATTAGCCAAGACACTTGTTATGCATATTTATAAAATGATTTTGCAATTAGGACACTTCCCAATATGTTAGGAACAATCTCGATCTTTGCATTTGAATTGAGTTAAGTATAACTTCTATGTGAGGAAAATGTTAGAAAATTTTCGACAAATTACACAAATAGTCCCTGTACTTTTTGACTTTTTTGGTATTGGTCCTTAAATTAATTTTTGCAAAAATTGGGTCCCTGTACTAAATGAGTAAAACACAAATGGTCCTTTCGTCCAATTCCGTTAATTTTTTGCCGTTAAATATACACACGTGCCTCTCATCCGATTTTGCTCAAGGGTAAAATAGTTCATGTATTCTTTTCTTATAAATAGACAAAAATGTCCCTAATATTTTAATTTTTAAAACGTAATAAAAGGTATTGATATAATTAGCTACAATCAGTTAAATTATAACTTCTATAACCCTTTCTTCTCCATTCTCGATCCCCTCCAATACCGTTCCACCATGCTGCCACCACCACAACCATCGCCGGCTACCACAAAATTCAAAAGTGAAAGAAAAAACCCAGAAAACCCCAAATTCAAAAATTTAGACAAATTCATTCTTCAAAATATCTCAAACTTCTTCTACCGAAGATAACATTGTTCCACCACATTCAACCCACCAAACAATCGGTGGAGATTAAGCCAATAATCAAAGTCAACAAATAAACCATTTTCTCTACAATTTCAACTGTAAAGAAGAAGAAAAAGCCTAAAAGAGGCTTACTTTTATTAATGATCCAAAAGAGGTAAGAACAGAGGAAATAACCAAAAATTGAAAATTCCAATTTGAAGTAAAAAAATAGCCTCCAAATCTTCAGTTGTTCTCACTTGTCGGAACCCTTTCTTGATACCCCCACCACCGGCGCCTTACCCTCGTCCATCACCTCCGCTGCCGACTTTTTTCACAACATGAAGTTTCGCTTCCTAAAATTATTCAATCGTCTCCCATGGAAATAGAGTTGCTATTCCATAACCCCAATTACAGGCGGCTTCGATCTAATACAAGGTTA